>JAJJWW010003692.1:0-518178 GCA_023531295.1 Papaver armeniacum
AGAGAAAATTTCTACACAATTAAAACTAATTGGAGAGTAATAATTAAAACAAAATTAAATATCAAAACTTACATGCTAGAAGTAGTTTCTTCCTCCACCCTAGCGGAGAAATTACTCCATTATTACAAAAGAGAAATTAAAACAATGAAATAAAAATCTACTCTCCGGACCTCCCATT
Source organism: Papaver armeniacum (assembly GCA_023531295.1). NCBI lineage: Eukaryota > Viridiplantae > Streptophyta > Magnoliopsida > Ranunculales > Papaveraceae > Papaver > Papaver armeniacum. The sequence goes on from JAJJWW010003692.1 coordinate 179, forward strand.
CTTGTATCCACAACGTATTTATAGCTTTCAAAGGAATCCACTTTCCTTTCTATTCACCACTACCACATCATCACCGAATGAGAATATGCCACATGTCAAGACAATGAAAAATCCTCCAATAAGAATGTGCCACGCGTCAAATAATATAATTCTCATGCATTTACAATTTTCCTTATTTGGAAATTATTTATTCTTTACTAACTCCAACCATAATGAATAATATTCTTTCCATACTCTTTATATATTTAATTCCCATCAATTACTCCATGTAGATTTCTTACTTAACACTTTTATTTTTTTCATTAAAATAAATATCTCCATATATCTTTTTAATATCTTGTAAATGATGTCGACATAATGGGCTCCACACTTTCCACGCTCCCATATCCAAATAATTGGACAAATGAAATCTACATCTTCTTTCTTTTGGGCCTAGCTCATTAAATTATAAATCACTTCATTTCCTCCATTTTACGAGCGGAATTCCACATTTTAGTCCATTGAGCTTTATTTCACAAAAACACCTACAAATACAAAAAAAAAATAGAAAATAAGTACAAAAATGAGCACTAACAATATAGAAAATTGAGACAAAGTAGACACATAAATGCGTCTATCATATGTACAATAATAATGTTACCAAAATATGACTAACATGTCTTAAAAGTTGCAGATAACAAAGGTTTAAATCATCACGAAGCATTGTTTCAAGTAAAGGAGACGAAGACGATATAAAGGCCCCCTAATTTGGGGCATAATACAACAAAGAGTTCGATTAAGATAGACAGGACACGACATGATCACGGGTAAGGAAGACGAGGAAAGACTACTCCTTCAGCCTGACGTTCAGCTTCCGCAAAGGCGTCATTGATATAATCAATAGCCGACTTCTCGAACTGAACCTTCATTTGGGAGGCCTGAGCCGCCAAATCAGAGGCTGATTTCTGATTGATCTCTATCACCTGCGCACTAAGTTGATCATTAGCTTGCTGGAGCGCCTCAGCCTTGAACTTAGCAGCAACATCAAACTGGCGAGATATCTCCAACGAAGATATTTGACCCTCAAGATGGTTAATCTTGGCATTTGCACCCACCAGCTGCTCCTGGAGACCTACGAGTACAAACGGTGTAAGCAATAAGAAGAAGCAGTAAAAGATACAAAGGATGATGCTGGAATATAAGGACCCTAATCTACCTCCTTCATGGCTAAAGGGATTCTTCTAAACTATGCTGAGCCTCATCAAGATCCACCTCAGCGGCCTCAAGATCCTCCAAGAGGGTATCACGTTCAGTTCGGAGGTCATCAACATCAATCCGGAGCGAAGCATTCTCAGAGGATAAAACTTGGTAAACATTCCCTAACTCTTCCAACTTCTTAACTAAGGACGCATGCGACATGGAAGATGACGCGGAGCCCGCCTCGACAAGTCTATTCTTAAGAGAACAGACCTCAGAAGATAAAATGTTACACTCTGCAGTAACCTTAGATAATGAAGCACAAGCGTCTTCAAAATACGCATGATATTTCTTGCGGATGATTTCTTGGGCTGAGAGGCGTCTTACAACTAAGGCAATATCCTCTTTTTTTCTTTAAAATGAAACTCTCATTCCAATTAAGGGCTTTGTCACATTCTTTACGAAGCAAAGCCATTTGCTTCGCTAAATCCGCGTTATGAGCAGATTCAAGAGAAAGTTGGGCCTCATTGTGAACAATTACGTTCATCAACCTGTCAGACTTCTTCTGATAACACCAAACATCATAGGTTAACTTGGATACTTGATCCCGGAGATATCTAAGCTCACTAAAGCTACCAGCTGGCAGGCGAAGGTTTTCTTAGGAATATGCAACCAAACAAGAATAAAAACAAAGCTAAGGGAAACAAGAAACAAACCTATGTCTTTGGAGGACTCAGCAGCTAAGGCAGAATCAGCAACTTTGCGCCCACCCTCAACAACTTTGGCAGCATGGTTAGCTCTCTCAAGAGCCAACAGACAAGCCTCTAAGGATCTCTGAGTCTTTCTCAGATTATCCTCCAACGAAGATATCTTAGAAGTAGAAGCAGCATCACTAGATGAAGGTTGTTGTATGCTAACAAGGGCATATTCTTGACGACACGCTCCAGCAGAGCACTCAAGTGAGTACACTTATCCCTATAGAACTTGAATAAGGTGCAGCCAACATCTATCTGTTTGCATCTTTGCAAACAAAGGAGTATAAGAGAAGATGAAGAATCAAAACAAAAGGCGAAACGGTATGGTAAGAATCACTTACTGAGAACGTTGAGAGATGAGGAAGGAAATCATCATAGGTGTCCAGGAAAGCCTCCATATCTTGGATGATACCCCTGCGGATCTCACCAAAGCTCTGGCTAGAGCAAAGACAATCCGGGTCGAAGAATAGATCCTTAGACGCACGATATTGAGCAGACAGCACATCCAACTGCGAAGCTACCTCAAAATAACTATCCATGTGATGATGATCAACTTTAGCAGAAAAGAGACCCTTCGAATCCCGCAGAATGGCCTCAAGAATGGCATCATCAAAACTACCAAGGCTCAAGTTCTCAAGAAACTTACCCTTTCTAGACTCAGCAACATCCCCATCAATCGCTTGAGAGCAAACATGGGGCACGACTACTAAGTCCTCACCACGACGAAGAGAAGGCATGGTGGATGAGCTGGGAACTGAAGAAAAATCTTGAGCACCACCTAAGTCCATATCACCAACAGAAGGAAGATTGCCCAGTACGGTCCAATCTGGTGACGAAGGTGGAGGTCCAATAGCTTTGCTAACGGGGGAAGTAGAAACATACTGAGCGCTCCCTAATGAGGTTGGCGTAGCATTGAAGGAAAAGCTGGCCAGTAAAATCACAACCTTCTTCTTCGGCTGAGAGTCTGAGCTGGTAACCCTCACCATTGGGGTAACAACCTTAGCAAACGAACCACTTGATTGAAGCGAAGTAGAAGGATACGAAGGAAGACTCTTGGAAGCTACAACAACATCTCCAGTAGTAGCCGAGACAACAGGCAATGCTCCTCCAGGGGCAGGGCACGAACCTTGGAAGGAAGGAGTGTTGTTGAAGCGGCTTAGGCTCCTGGGTACACTAAAGCGGCTCCTGAAGCGAACGTTGAAGTGGCTGCTGGAGGGAACGTTGAAGCGGCTCAAATAGTAATGGTCGGAAAGTCGTGTTTTCTTCTCATGGGAAAGAATACGTTTCTTCGTTTGATTTTCCCTTGCAACTCCCGAGAGTCTTAACGGTTACAATGTCAAGTCGGAGGTCGCGTCATTAGCCTGTTGTCAAACTCTACATCCTTCGGTGAGCAGAAGTGGTTAGGAGTCCCAGGTTCCATCTATCAATCGTGCAGGAGAGGTTGGGGTTTGGGAATGGCTTCCCTGGCTGGAAACAGCTACTTTCTATTTTGTGGACAGAGTCCCCAGAAATCATGCAGCTCCTGACGGGAAGAGGGTCTCTGTGAACTAAGGAGGATTGCTGATTTCCTTTGCCTCAATTTTGGAGAAGTCGTTCCTAATCCTTACGTGTGATGAAATTGGATTGTTAATTCCTCTCTAACAGACGTTCAGGAGCGAAACGAGCCTCTTCATCTATAAAGGTGCATCCTGTTGAGGTACTGACGCCAGGAGTATTAAAAGTACTCCTCATTGGCTCTATTTGGGGTTGGCGTGGTTCTTGTGGTAGCCGCTCTATTAGTGTCTTTAGGAAAGTAGGTACCTCTTTCTGAGTTGAAGCCATGTCCGTCTGAGACTTAGCAAGAATTTATTGTCTTTCCAACAAATCAGCAATGGTAATAGGGGGTTGGCTTCTTCTGGCTCCTCCAGTCTCTCGTCCTGATGGGGGATTGGCAGCAGCTCTGGTGATAACCGAGGGCGTCACACTTGAAGAAACATTGGGGGTTGCGGAAACGGCCTATGAAGCACGGATACTGATACGGGGATACTGATACGGGGATTCGTCAATTTTCAAAAAATGGGGATACGGGATACGTTGGGATACGTGTATTAATTAAAAAATATTTAATTTATTAATAGTGAAAATAATCGCATAAAATAAGAAAATTCTAAAATACTATCTGGAATATCAAAAAAAAAATAGATAAAAAAAAAAAGATAACCCATCGGCCATCACTCATCAATATTAAATAAGAACATTAGGGTTAGATATTTATATACTGCTTCTATAGAATAATTTTTGATAAATACGAATATATTACATATCTAAAAATATTTAACATATTCTGTATATAAATATTTGGCAATATTATATATATATATATATCTTATACTATAAGAAGTGTCCCCTCTAGAGTATCCGAGAAGTATCACAAAAGTATCCCCTACCCTTTTCGTAATTAATAAAAAGGGACACTTTAAATGGGGTGTCCGATACGTATCCCCAAGTGTCCCCAAGTGTCCGACACTGATACGGCGTCCGACACGGATACGTCACCGGTTTTGAGGTGTCCGTGCTTCATAGGCAACGGCTCTGGCTCTGGTGATTGGAGATGTAACACCCGAGGGAACGTTTCCTACGCCGCTGGTGTTGGTGGTAGAGTTTCCGGTGCCACGGGTGTTGATCATGCTTGGTCTTGGTCATTCCCTTTTGCTCTCGTTGGATACGTACACATACTATGTCTGCATTGTCGTTGGCGGGGCACATACCTCAGACAAGGATTCAACATTTTTGTGCCATCTCTGAGATTCTTGAAGTCTATGGTTGTGAAGGAGCCAAACGTGCGTCTAGGGCTATTTGATTGCAGCAAACGTCTCTGCTCGCTGATCCTTTGAAAGGTATAGAAGTTCACATAAACTTTCTACCAAAGAGGCTGCTTCCTGGTTCACCAACCTATGGTTGGTGGTGAAACTGTCGATTTGAGGATGATCATCCGGGGCGTCAGTCCCCAGCGTTAGAAATTTTGGAACATGTGAGCCGCTCCAATCTGACGTTAATCTGACAAAAAAACTGAGTATGTTGTTTATTGCTTCCTTTATCAGGTCCATGTTCCTTGTGTGGATCTCTTGGACTCGTGCCAACTCGACCAATCTTGGGATTTCTTCATTGGATGCACCATTAGGTATAACGTTGGGAGGAGGGATGTCGTCATTCGCCAGGTTTTGAACGGAACTTGGATTTATGGAATCAGTTCTAAGACCGACCATATTTTTTAAAATTGGAATTGCAATCGAGAGATTAATCTCCCACTGTGGTCTCCAATTGTTTGTGGGTGAAAACTGTTTCTGCTGATTTTGGATGTGTGGATGAGAAACGAATTCTAAACCCTAAACAATGCACTGCACGGGAGTAATTTTGATTCGAGAGATCAATCTGTACAATCCTGGCCTAAACCAAGAAATGGCCGTTCCATGCTTGCTTCGGTCACAAAGTGAAGGAGAAGGGTTGGTCTTAGGGAGGGAAGTGAAGAAAGTGTTGAGACCAGAATAGTTGATTCTCAAGACGTGGCTTGTTTTATGACTTGTATCAGAAAGTGGAACTGGATGAAAGGTATCAGTTCTTTGGTGATTTCAGGATACTGTGATGTTGCCGACCAAAAACTTGTTGTTTCGTGGTAAATAGGTGAAAACTATTGATGCGTGTCGTAGGTGCAATCAAATTAATTAATGTTTCCACTCAATTAAAAATAATATAATGGAAGTCAAGTTCGTTCCCACGAGGAGCAAGAGATTCTAGTTGTAAAAATTGTCACGAAAGGGGGGTGTAAAAAGCAAAAGAAAATAAACAAAGCAATTAAAATCGAAAGTTGAAAGCAATAAGAGAGACAAGACCAAGGAATCCTTCTTCGTTACGAAACAATGAATCAAGTTATGTTCTTTTCTACTTGTTATTAGTCACAGATTATCACCAACCGTAGGATAGCAGGTCCGCTTAGCTAGCCCCAAAATCCCTAATTTCACTGAGTAACAGGTCCGCTTTAGTTATCGATTCTATTCAAAAGAACCACCCCGAGGTTCGCTTTTACAAGATGTAATTCCCTGAATGCATTAAGATTTATGAATTTAGGTTTAGTACTAGTAGTTAAACTCGGTTCGCTTGGTTCACTTTCTAGCGTTGTTTCTACACACAATTGCTCTACGGAATCCCTCCGCAAGGTCTCGTGTTTTCTACTTGTGTAAAGTGTCGAGAACGATTACGTATTCCCTAACTTATACTAGATATAGATCAATTAACAAATCAATTTAGCGTGCACTCCAAACAATCTATCAATCAATCATGAATGAATAAACATTCCTATTAGTAAAAACAATCGATAATCATGTGAAAAATCTCAAGATAGAATTGAAACAAAACTCAAATCATGTTAAGAACTAGGAATTCATCCTCAATCAATAATAAAATTAGCTACTCATGCTAAAGAGTTCACACAAAGAATAAGAAAAGAAAAGTGTTGTGTGTGTAGAGATGTGTGTAGAAGTTGTAGAAAACTTCTCTATTTATACGCTTCAATATTCTCCAAATCTTCCAAGGAATAGAATCCTTTTTCTTTTGCAATTCAATTTCCAATTCCAAGCTATTCTCAACTCTTCCACCTTCTCTTTCCAAATTTGAGTCCAATTCTCCATCCAATTCCAAGCCCAAGTCTTCATACCCATGAGAGAAGTCCATAGAAAATGCTGCAATTTTTGCTCGTCGGAAAACTGGGTTTGTGGCCGGAATCCGACCGGAATAGTCGTCGGAAAGTGTCTCCGGTGACCGGCAAAGTCGAACCGGTCACCGGTCCAACCTGGTCGAAACGGCCAAAGGGTCAACTCTAAGTCAACTCATTGAAGTCAAACCGGTCAATGTGTCCTGAGTTCCGCCGAGTTAACTGTAGAGTCGACCATGACTGGATGTGAGTCGTTTGTGCATGATAGCTAATCGGGCTCACTGATTCGAGTCTATTTGGTTTGCAGGCCAAAGCAATTTTGCAAAGGTCAAACTCTGTGTTTCACCAGGATGGTGCATTACTACTTCAATCCCAGCCATAGTGGCTTGCACACTTCAATTCCATCACTCAACTTCAACAGCCAACACACCTCAAGCTCATCTCACAGCTTCTTGCCTGCAGTCCCATTCTTTCAAACAAACTCGAACCACACTCCTATAACAAACAATACCACCAGACCCATTCGCACATTCTGCATCTACAGCTCAACTGAACCACTATTGTTGCTGCAACATCAGTTATAACCCATAACTCCATATCTCCTCGCCACGACTCCCTTGTAGCTCTAGTTCCAACACCAGAATTAAGGCATCAACTCCTCCATCTTAGCCAGACAAACACACCTACACAAAGATCACAAAGAAGCCATTTATCATCATGCCAGCAGCAACACAATCCTTTCACCTGCCGCAGGACTTCGAATCATCCTTAGCATCACCAGAGACCACCATTAACACCAGATCACTCGGCCATTCATTGTATCAACCTGTACTCCAGCTTCATTCTCTTTATTAACAATCAAATGTGACCACACATTCTTATTCTAAGACAACCAAAGTGTAACTGCAACAGAACTTGAATTGTCAATCACCAGCATATGTTCAATGCAAACCTTGCAATTTAAATTCAAGCCTAATTGCAACATCAGTCATCGGAACAGACCCAGCAGCTGCAACAATATCATTCATGCACAAAAATCCTCTACCAACACAACCATTGGCAGCATCACATCTTCCAAGTCATATCATCTACTTCATCTCGATTCTGCAGCTTCTCTATCTCAGGTTCTAATCTCCACCTGAAATCAATGGCAACATACCCATCTCTTAAATTGAGCTTCAGCATCGAAATACAGCATCAATTCCTTCTCTATTTCAAACTGCAACTGCGAGCAACCACCAGACTACTACTTAACCTGCCCTGCGACATTTCAGTCACCAATAGCAAACCCACCAACACCAGCTGCTGCTTCCATCTCGTGCCTTCTCTATCACTTTCTTATTCCCAATTTGACAGATTCATAACCACCTCCATCAGCAATTCATCCTTAATCCATTAACAGGATCATCACAAACCTGTTCTTTAGATACGAGTTGTAACTCGTTTCAATTTCATCACCAGGAACTCAGTACCCATACCAACATCACATTTCTTCCTTGTCTTCTTCGCAATTCAAAAACAAATACTTCTAACCCATGTTTTATCTCCAACTTCTGGTCTTAAATCCACATCGATCTTTACCCAATTTCAGATCTGCATCAACCCACTGATTCCTTCCAACATCAACAGGGTCTTCTCAATTCAAATCATCCATCAGACCGACCATCATTTCTCTCTTCCTGTGGCTTAAATTCCTCTGCAAATTGAGCAGCAAATACATCCTCTTCATCCGCTTTTCTGAACTTCGAAATCCACTGCAACCATCATTAATCTTCTCAGCTCTTCTCTCGAATTTACAGCAGCTGTTTCTTCACTTAATTTCAAATGCAACTGAATGAGATGAAAATCTCGATTTTAGGGTTAGGTTATAAGGGGGCGGATTCAGACACCCCAGCACTAAGACAAGGTGCACCCAGATGGTACCCCTTAACCTTGGCTGGTCTGTATTTAGTACTCCTCCAAGAAGAGTTGCCCCTTAACAGAATGACTGCCCCTTAACGTACGGTGGGGTTACCAATAGCACTTGTCCGACCATTTTGCTCTTTTAGCCTTCAAATTCGGTGATTTCTTCTTCTTTTCCTCCATGTGACTCCAAAGTAGCTACAAAACTCAAAACAAACGTAAAATACATAATTTACAAGAAAAATAGCAAAGAAAGCATAAACTACTAGATAGTAAATTAGGTGTATTCTACACCTATCACCTATTTATACAAGTCATATTGAAATGTACCGTGGTCTCGTAGGAAATGGAGACGATTGAGTGGTGGAAGAATAGAGTAACATGTAACCGTCAGGCATTATGCTTCCATGATGAACGAAGTGAATTAGTTTACACCGTTACTTTCATCACCTCTAATTGTCCCACTTCATGACACTTTCTTATAACGGGAGTATTGCACGCCGCACGCTGTAAACCTCCAGACCAATACCATGATGAGTATCCCCCAGTTTGTGACATGTTTGATGTATCGAGTGTTTTCATGGAAAACGTGTAGCAGGTTGCTATGTGTGGCAAGTCAAAGTAAAGAGACTTTCCATAGTAAAATAGCATGTGATGCTATTAGGCTTGCCTTGGCCGGCCGCCTAAAACTTTCCACAAGTCCGTCAGCTTGGTGGCGAACTTGAATGGCTGAGATTGTATCTCATGAAAAATGGTAGCCGTTGATTATAGCTACCTTCTGTTGGTGCCTGGTAATGTCACAATGGCGTTTTTGGCATACGCCAGTGGCATTGCAAAAGATGACCGGGCATACTCGTGCATGCCGGTGGCACGGTGGTGGTGGCGCCGGGCATAGCCATGGCCACTAGCTCAAGTTGCCCTGGAACTTTCCCGCAAGTCCGTCGATCGGTGGCGAACTTGGATGTCTGAGATTGCATCTCATGAGGAAGGGTAGCCGTTGATTATGGCCATATCTTTGTTGTGTAGCAAAGTGGCGCCATTATCATAGTGGCGTAGCCGTGGCATAACGGCATGCCAGTGGCGTAGCCGTGGCAGCTATTTTGGCATATTGGTGTTAGACCCAAATATGGCTCTGACAACATTGGCCTTGTTGCCACATCGATCCCAACGCTCTGGGAAACGTTATTTGGCTTGGTTGGCGTAGCAATTTTTCCCAAATTAGGGTTTGGCATGTCGAAACCCTAATTAGTGCGTGTGACATGGTGGCGTTGTGGCATGGCTACACCTGTGGAGTTGTGGCATGGCCAAAGCTAGGACTTGACTCCGTGGACAAAGTTGGGGCTTGGCGGCATGGCCAAGGCAAGGATTTGGCGCCGTGGCCCAAGCCGGGGCTTGGTGGCGTGGCCAAGGCTAGGATTTGGCGTCGTGGCCAAAGTTAGGTTTGCGCATGGCCAAGGCTAGGATTTGGCGTCGTGGCCAAATTTAGGCTTGGCGAAGGGCCAAGGCTAGATTGGCGTCGCCGTGGCCAAAGCTAGGCTCGGCGTGGCAAAGGCTAGGATTTTACGTCGTGTACAAAGTTAGGGTCGCGGCGTGGGCTAAGGCTAGGATTTGGCGCGTGGCCCAAGTTAGGGCTTCATGCAGTAGCAAAGGCTTGGATTTAGCGTCGTGGCTAAGGCTTGGATTTGGCGTCGTGGCCAAATCTAGGCTTGTGGCGTGGCCAAGGATAGGATTTGGCGTCGTGGCCAAAGTTAGAGCTCGAGGCGTTCAAGGCTAGGTTTGGCGCGCGTGGCCAGTTAGAGCTTGGCGGCGTGGGCCAAGGCTAGGTTTTGCGTGGTGGCCAAAGTTAGGGCTTGGCGGCATGTTATCATGACAGGCGTGGCATTTTGGCATGCCGATTAATATGTTGTTGTGGCAGGGCGCGTTTGGCTTGCCGTTGAGTATGGTGGCGCGGCAGGGTGCGTTTGGCCTTTAATGTATGGTGGAGAGTTTAAAGCGACTTGATTGGTCAAGAAAAGGGGCCGGCCAAACATGAGACGTGGCCGTACCTCTAGTGCTCGTGGCGCATTTAAAGTGACCTAATTGGTCAGTAAGAAGGAGAGGGGCCGGCCAAGCATGGGCGTGGCTACACTTTTGGTGTGAGTGTGGCGGCTTTAGAGCGACCTGATTGGTCGATGGAAAAAGGGGCCGACAAGTATGGGCCCAACCACAACTTATGTGCGCGTGGCGAGTTTAAGGCGACCTGATTGGTCGAGGGAAATATGGACGGTTTAGGATGGGGCGTGGCCAATGGAAAATGGCGCCGGCTGGCCTAAGGCATGGCCACTCCTCCCTTTTTGCTGCTCCTATCCTGCGGCTCCCTATTTTCTTTTTCTGGGCAACATTTTGTGTCTACTAATCCATGGAGGATTAATTACCTAGTTTTCCTAGGCATAAAATTTGTCAAGCAAGGTCTGATATACTGCGCAAGGCGCAAAAACCTAACTTTTGCAAGTTAGCCAGGGTAATCGATCGAATTCTATGTGTTGACACTGCAGTTCATTACTGAGAGCAACATGCTTTCTAATTGAATACTTTATGCAAAGACCTTATCCTTGATATTTGGAAATTCGTGCTACTCTGCTGCGAGTGAACACAAATTGTCATGCCGTATCAACATTAATGGTTCAGCCAGGGAACATAGCATAGAAAGCATTCAAAGAAACTTGTATTAAGTGAATATAGGAAAGGCGCCGAAATTGACAGAACATCTGGGATGGTTGCTACATGCGCCAGTCTGGATAAATTTCATGTAAATATATTGAACAACTCAATAACTATGCCAGTGGAGAGGTTAGCACTAACGGCCACGTTTCCTTACAGAGTGACGTCACATCAGATGCAAGGTTTTACAGTTTTAACCCTAAGATAAAAAACAACATCAACATGTGGGTCCTTGGGCCTACGGTTTTACTACCGCTGATCCCAACGTCACTCGTACGGCTATTTATTTTCCCTGAGAAGTATGATGGATATCAGCCTTGGGTTTTCAACCCTGCTGCCTCTCATGAGGTAACCTTCGTTTCTGTTTGAAGGTTTTTGCTTTAATATCTTTTTTTTGATATTCTGATGTCTTTCTTTTGCAGTCTGCCCCTGCTTCTTCTGCTGGAAATGCTCGAGGCTCTGCTGCTAAGGCTGCTCCGGGCTCTGCTGGTAATTCCGTAGCCACTAGGACTAGGAAAAGAAAGGCTTCGGCTGAAACAGCTATGCCAACACCTACGGAGGTAAGGATCATTGCCATACCTTTGTGTTTGTAGGTTCCTTAGTATCTTGCCCCGATCCTTAGCTGGCTCTTATGTTTTTCCACAAATCCTCCAAGAGAAAAGGAAAGTCAAGGTTGTTATTGATCTTGAAGCATTGGATGAGGATCTTAAGGCCGGTGAGGAGGTTCCAGATGATGAAGATATGGAGGACATTGAGGATACTGGCCTCAACCCTCATTTGGATGATATTGAGAAAGATTTTTCCAAGGATAACCTCAGGTCCATCCGTGCTGGCTGGGCGGGGAGGGTGAGAACCTCGTAGCTGGTGGTGATGCTCCATTTGTTAACTCTTTTAGTGTTTGTTAGAGCACTGCTCGGTCGAACTCGCATGCGTTGCTATCTCAAGCATGTTTGTCAATGTTAGTGATCAAAACTATAAGTCTTGATTTATAGTCTACTATAGCTAAGTCTCGGACTAGGATAGTAAGTGTAGTTGAGCTCAAGAACTCCATGGAAATCATCATACAAGACGAAGAACTGCTCAAGGAACTGGTGGAACTTCATTGACTAAAAAGGTATGTGTAGACTTGAACTTATCTATCACTCAAAAGTCTATCTACTCTATCTTCTATCTTTGAGACAAAAGTCATTTTGCTATATAAACTTTGATTATACACATTTGCTATTTCGAGTCGAGTTTATCTCGCTTATATATTTCTCGAAATATGTGTTGGTAAGCTTTCGCTTTGGCCAAGTTCATCTTTACCTAGTGACGAAAGTCATGTTATGTTTCAATCACTTTGAAAATTGCTTTGACGAAAAATAGTTTGTGAATAACAACTATATAATAACGTCCTCTAAGAATGTTTCAATGATTGAAATGATAGTTTCAATTATATAACCATTGTTGGATATAAGCATTGTGTGGAAACAAATATATGTATAAGTATTTTTTCCTTGAACAGAATTATGCGTACTTTGTTGATCAGGAAAACCGGAACAAGAGTCGTGAACTCGCCCGCGAACCCGGCCTCCGTGAATCGGCGGAAGTTCTCATCCCGAGAATATCTGCTGGAGTTTGAGAACTCCTTCCAGGAACTTAAGTCCTCGAACTAAGCCTGCGAACTTAAGTTGGTTGTATCTAAAGACGATTTTTTGTGAACTTATATTTATATTAACTAAGGAATGAAAAATGCAAACCATGGCTATAAAGTTCATGAATCGATTCGTGTGAATCAAATCGTTTTTGCTTCGACTGTGTCTTGTGTAGTTACATAAGATTTATACAATTGAACAACTCTCTAACTAGTACATTTGAGTCATTTGAACTAGTTATGGTGAAGAAGAATATGGTTGATATGAAAGTGCTCATATGGCTAACCATTTGGTTAACTATTGTTGAACCAACTAAATGTACATGTTTGGGTACGGTTAAACAAACCTAAAATTGTGCATTTCATTTGTGTGTAACAAGCTAAGTTTTCGATCCAACGGTTGAATGATATTAGCTTGAATCTAATTAGGTTTTCATCTAACGGTGAATATTGAATGCTTTGTTACTAAGCTAACATTGATTGCAAACCCTGATTTGAAAGACTATATAAGGGAGAACTCTAGCAACTGGGAAACCCAATCCCCACAGCTCCTGTGTGATACTACTTGTATTAGCTAGAGTCGATTCTCCTTTAACCTTAGGTTTCTTCTCGAAAACCAGGTTAACGACTTAAAGACTTCATTGGGATTGTAAATCCAGACCGATACTACTTTCTCGTAATTGTGTGATATGATCTTGCTGATTTAATCATGTTGAGTACAATCGTAACGATTGGCCTGAGATTAATATCTCTGATAGGAAAGATATAAAAGTAGTCACAAACATCTTCATCTCATCGTTTGTGATTCCACAATATCTTCTTTCGCCGCGTCGATTAAGATTATTGTGAGGTGATTGATAATACTAGGCTGTTTTTCGGGAGTATAAGTCCGGGTTATCAATTTGTTCCTGTTCACCTTGATTTATCAAAATACGGAACAAAACTCGTAGGTATTTCTGTGGGAGATAGATTTATCTATTACCTTAGACTTTTCTGTGTGTTATAGATTTGTTTATTAAAGTCTTCGACTTTGGGTCGTAGCAACTCTTAGTTGTGGGTGAGATCATCTAAGGGAATCAAGTACGTAGTATCCTGCTGGGATCAGAGACGTAAGTAGCGCAACTGTACCTTGGATCAGTATGAGATTGATTGGGGTTCAACTACAGTTCATACCGAAGTTAGTTTGTAGTAGGCTAGTGTCTGTAGCGGCTTAATACATTGTGTGTTCAATCTGGACTAGGTCCGGGTTTTTCTCGCATTTGCGTTCTCGTTAACAAAATTCTGGTGTCTGTGTTATTTCTATTCCGCATTATATTTTGTTATATAATTGAAATATCACAGGTTGTGCGTTGTATCGATCAATTGTGAAATATAACCTTTGGTTGTTGATTGGAAATTGAATGATCCTTGGATATTGGTCTTTGGTACCATCCAAGTTTATATCTCTTGTATTTGATAAAGTCTCACAGATTTATATTTGTTTGAGCATAGATCAAATCGAGAGATAGAGATATTAACACTTTGATATACTTTATTAAGATTGAGTCTAGTTGATTCTCTTGAAAGTATATTGGAGTTAGTCCATACAAATTGCTAATCGAAATATAGGGTGATGTTGTTGTACCCCTGCTTTTTCAGTGTTCAAGATCCAGCTCCTACTTTGTCTCCAAAGGTGCCTTTGTTTCGTAGCCACCACACTCCTCACTGTCAAGGATCGTGATCGCAGCCAGCCAAGGTTCATAGTTGTGGCCACCTTTTGTTTCATCCCATCAAAGACCTGGGGACTTTTGTCCGTCTATCAACCTGTTATCATCCTGAGGTCATCACTAACCCCTGATGCTGCTCACTCACGGGGGAGCCTAAAATACCCAAAGCCCAATCACGCGCGAAGGACATGCCTAGTGGAGACAGAGCTAAGTAACTATCCTTAAACTAAATGTTTTATATCTATTAGGCATATTCAATAAATTTTAAATATCTTAATGTTGAGACGTGAAAATTCCTCAACACCACTATTGCGTTGTCAGGCATACCGCCTCAACACGTTCTCCTCTTAGTGTTGAGACGTGCAAATTCCTCAACACTCACCACTGTGTTGCCGGGCATCAACACATCCTTTTCTCTTAGTGTTGAGACGTAGAAATTCCTCAACACTCACCACTGTGTTGCTGGGCATCAACACATCATTTTCTCTTAGTGTTGAGACATAAAAATTCCTCAACACTCACTACTGTCTTGCTGGGCATCAACATATCATTTCTCTTATTGTTGCGACGTGCAAATTCCTCAACACTCACCACTGTGTTGCCGGGCATCAACACGTCCTTTTCTCTTAGTGTTGAAACGTACAAATTCCTCAACACTCACCGCTGTGTTGCCGGGCATCAACACATCCTTTTATCTTAGTGTTGAGACGTGCAAATTCCTTAACACTCATCACTGTGTTGCTGGGCATCAACACATCATTTTCTCTTAGTGTTGAGACATACAAATTCTTCAACACTCACCACTGTGTTGATGGGCATCAACACATCATTTTCTCTTAGTGTTGAGACGTACAAAATCCTCAAAACTCACCACTGTTTTTCCGAGCATCAACACATCCTTTTTTCTTAGTGTTGAGACGTGCAAATTCCTCAACACTCACCGCTGTGTTTCCGGGCATCAACACGTCCTTTTCTCTTATTGTTGAGATGTGCAAATTCCTCAACACTCACCGCTATGTTGCCGGGCATCAACACGTCCTTTTCTCTTAGTGTTGAGACGTGCAAATTCATCAACACTCACCGCTGTGTTGCCGGGCATCAACACGTCCTTTTCTCTTGGTGTTGAGATGTGCAAATTCCTCAACACTCACCGCTGTGTTGCCGGGCATCAACACATCCTTTTCTCTTAGTGTTGAGACATGCAAATTCCTCAACACTCACCACTGTGTTGTCGGGCATCAACACATCCTTTTCTCTTAGTGTTGAGACGTGCAAATTACTCAACACTCACCACTGTGTTCCCAAGCATCAACACATCCTTTCTCTTTATGTTGAGACGTGCAAATTCATCAACACTCACCACTGTGTTCCTAGACTTGCTTCCTCAACACATCCTTTTCTCTTAGTGTTGATACGTATAAATTCCTCAACACTCACGACTGTGTTGTAGGGCATCAACACATCCTTATCTCTTAGTGTTGAGACGTAAAAATTCCTCAACACTCACCACGGTATTTCCGGGCATCAACACATCCTTTTATCTTAGTGTTGAGACGTGCAAATTCCTTAACACTCACCACTGTGTTGTTGGGCATCAACACATCATTTTTTCTTAGTGTTGAGACATACAAATTCCTCAACACTCACCACTGTGTTGATGGGCATCAACACATCATTTTCTCTTAGTGTTGAGACGTACAAAATCCTCAACATTCACCACTGTGTTGCCGGGCATCAACACATCCTTTTCTCTTAGTGTTGAGACGTGAAAATTCCCCAAGACTCACCGCTGTGTTGCCGGGCATCAACACGTCCTTTTCTCTTAGTGTTGAGACGTGCAAATTTCTCAACACTCACCGCTATGTTGCCGGGCATCAACACGTCCTTTTCTCTTAGTATTGATACGTGCAAATTCCTCAACACTCACCGTTGTGTTGCCGAGCATCAACACATCCTTTTCTCTTAGTGTTGAGACGTGCAAATTCCTCAACACTCACCACTGTGTTGTCGGGAATCAACACATCCTTTTCTCTTAGTGTTGAGACGTGCAAATTCCTCAACACTCACCACTGTGTTGCTAGGCATGCTTCCTAAACACATCCTTTTCTCTTAGTGTTGAGACGTACAAATTCCTCAACACTCAACACTGTGTTGTCGGGCATCAACACATCCTTTTCTCTTAGTGTTGAGACGTGCAAATTACTCAACACTCACCACTGTGTTGCCAAGCATCAACACATCCTTTCTCTTAATGTTGAGACATGCAAATTCCTTAACACTCACCACTGTGTTCCTAGGCTTGCTTCCTCAACATATTGGTAGGCTTGGAAAGATGCCTACGACTATGTCTACTGCAAGTGCACAGGCCTATTGGAGGCAAGGGCAAGCACAGGTCGATCCCACAGAGACTTGTGGAGTGTTATGTTGATCTAAAGCTTTACTCTACTGATTTCTAAGAAGTAACACAAATGTTTGGTTTGTTGTCGATGCGACTGAGTTGAATTGTGACTCTAAACTAAGGCCGCAAAATAGATTATAACAAGTTGGAGAGCACCAGGGTGGTGAATCCACCTCTAATCTCATGTGCAGGCAATCTAACTTAAGCCATATTCTTGAGCTTTCCCATGAAAGTCTAAACTAGATGTTTATTAACTAGTTTTGCTAACTAACCCCAAGTATGAGCTGTCTTCTTACAGTACAGCTCATCACAGGCTCATAAGCTTCATTAGTTAACTACTAATCCTTCACAATATCACACAACAAGAATAAAACCTAATGTAGATATGCTTGACATGAAAATTAGGGGTTTCATCAACACCCAGGTAAACTAAATTAGAACATAGTAAAACAAAATACAAATCAACTACAATTGGTGCTCTGGCTAGCCCAGGCATGAGTTCTAACATCCACTCCTCAGACCTATTTATACATGCAAAGCAAAACCCTAAATTACTTCAAATTGGAAAAATAAGAGAATACCCTCTCACCCACGTCGCTGAATCGTGCTCTCCTCTGTCAATTCGTCTCAACAACTCCATTGATTGATTGTTGGGAAACCCTAGATCTAGTTATCTCTAACCTAGCTTCTAGGGTATGGAGAAGCTATGATGGAGATAACTCGAGATAGAGTGGCGGAGCAGCTGCTGATGGTGGTGGTGTCAGGGTAAGGAGATGTGGGTGGTGAGGTGGTGGCTCTGTAACAGGTATGGGTGAAGGAGGTGGAGAGAATGATTTTCTCTGAACTGGTCGGGAGAGGAAGAAAGAGAAGATGGAGGAGAAAATGGTTTGGTCTATAGGGTATAGGTGTAGGTGAGTTTTGGTGTGAGGCAGGCGCAGCGAGAAGTGATGGGATGGTTGGAGCGACCGTTGGATGCGTGGGAACTCGATGCGTCACCGATGCGAACATTGATGGGGCCGTTGGATGCGGAAAACAGAAATCTCAACGGCTCAGGATGAAGTGAGCTGATTCGCGAGCCGATGCGTGCGCGGGCCTTGGCTTTCTGCTCCATAGACGCTCGTCTCCAATTTTCTGCTCTTTTGGCTCCTCAATTTCTCCGAGCTTTATTTACTACCTAAAAACACAAAATTAATTAGTACAAATATTTATTCTTGAAAACAAAGAAAACACATAATCTGGGATAATATCTGATTTCTGAGCACAAAAGATGAGTTAAATGCCAATAAATAGATGTAGAAATATGCAATATTTGGCACTCATCAAATACCCCCAAACCTGAATTTTACTTGTCCTCAAGTAAAACAGAAATTAGGAAATCCTAACTATACCACTGTCGCGGGTCTCTCGAATGCATTTAGCGTATGCACTAAGCCTTTAAACCCCTAGGTGTCCCTAGTGGACGAGTTGTAGTCTTGTGAGGGTTTACCAGAGGTGTACCCACAAAACCTTCTCCAACTTCAGAGTGTAAAAGAGTCTCAAGCATCCAAGGAGCTATGAGGACATAGAGTTTCTGCATGCTAGTAACACGAAGTTAGAACTACCAAAGAACGCATTCTCATCCTTAAGTGCCGAGCGAGAAATAACCATACCATATGAAAGAATTCGGATTCGATTGTGATAATAAGCCTCGACTTCTGCCTCACCATTAGGGTTTTATGATAATTGCACTCAAAAAGATCGCTTTTTTAGTCTCTCATGTGTGCAGGCAGGAATAAAGAGAGAAATCCTGCACACGTTGAAGGTAAGAAGGATAACCTTCCTAAATAATTTTCGGAGACTCCACAGAAGTGTGGACAAAAAGAATCTTTTCTGATGATCTCTAAGAAAGGAAATCAACCATTAGAAAGGATGGGAGTACTCACTTACCTTCTCACCCGATCAGCAATTAATATCACTCTCTCTCAGCATCATAGAAACGTCTTCAATCTTCGATCTTCGATAGCTGATGATGAACTTCTGAACTTCACAAAAACTTGACAAACAAAAGATTATTATTGTTATTATTTTTTTTTTGACATACATGAAATGAAAATAACAATAAAACAATAAAACTTGTATTGTCTTGATTTCATAAACTTCACTAATTCTCATCCTATTTTCTTTTCTTTGTTGCACATAAACCTTTGACTATTTCAACTTTTCTTCAAATATTCTGATGATGCTCCGCTTGCTGATGATGATGTGTTTCTATGAATCTGTTGATGTTGTTGAGAGGGAGAGAGTGATGCTAACTGCAAATCGATATTTAGAAGGAGTTTTCATCTTTAAACGTCACCCTCATGATTGACGAAATTAGCACTCAAGAGATCAAAAATAGTGTTGAAAGTGGTGCGAAGTTGGGTAGCTCACCATTCCTACCCTAATTGACGACGGTGACACACACTCTAACAACTTTTCTAGAAAGTCACAAAGAGTGAAGGTCGGTACCTCGCTTGATGTAAAATGGGTAGTCTCCATTATGGGTGATCACAATTCTACTACCGAATATCTAAACAAAGACCTAACCCGCCCTCCCGTATGGTTAAATCCAACTTTAACGCTCTAATCAACTAAGAAACCCGATTGTGTTCTCCAGTACTTCCAATTTCAGTTATTTCGGTCGGACTCTCTATGTAAACATAGCTAGAAGCATGCTAGTGACTCTAAAATCTCTAAAAGTTGGAGGTTTTTATGCAAGTATGTACAAAGAGTTTTTTTTTTTTTTTTTTTTTTTTTTGAAATAAAAGACTAAAAACTCTATATGCAAATGCAAATGCACCCCCAAACCTAAATCAAACATTGTCCTCAATGTGTCAACAGATAATAAGAATTCAAAAGTCACATACCATGAGAACTATTGATAAGAGAAAAGGGAAGAGATTACGGTATGTCGAGGGGGAGCAAGGTTAGAGCTTCATTAGTCAAGGCTAGAATCCAACATTCTCAGCGGAGATCATATCGGATTAGCACAATATATGCACAAGAAGACTCAACCGATTCAAGAAAGAAAAATTTAACAAGTCCTACTGGATTATATACAAGGTAAATTCACCATATACTAATAATCTAAAGAGTTGAGGATCAACCCAATAGAAAATATGTACAAACATCAACAACCTTACACAGATATAATATGAGAGTGCAAGTAA
This sequence comes from Papaver armeniacum, assembly GCA_023531295.1. Lineage (NCBI taxonomy): Eukaryota > Viridiplantae > Streptophyta > Magnoliopsida > Ranunculales > Papaveraceae > Papaver > Papaver armeniacum. Next base: position 20,324 of record JAJJWW010003692.1, read on the forward strand.
GGCTGCATATGGGAATGATTTTCCCCCAAACCTAAACTTGTCAACAGATGTGTTGTTGAGCACAAAATCTTGCAATTTTAAAGGTACATCATGCACAAGGTCTAGCTCAAAATGAGTTTTGCTAAGAACAGGCAGACATACACATTCTAACTGTGGCTCCCTAAAAGTGTTATACTTTGATGCAAAATAGTCCAAGAGGACTTGGGAAGCACAAAGCTCTAGGCCTAAATTAGGCATTTTCGTAAAAGTTGGTTTTGCAATTTTGTTACAAACTACACCTAGGTTTGGTGGAGGAGTTTCAATTTGTGCCTTAGAGAGAGATTTGGTACATCTAAGTTGTTTTCATGTATAAGATCATTTGCACCATCACACACTTTCCTAAGGTCGAAAAAGAAGGTAAATCATGTTCACCGCATAGAACAATTCATCAATCTCCATGTCATAATCATCATTATCCAAAATTTCAACCTCATGCATAACATCATGTCAGAACCTAGGCATGGAATCGACACATCAATTTCATGCATTGAATTATCTCGTGTCAACAAAAGTCTTAGCATTCCCCAAGTTAGAAACAGTGATATAACATGCTCACTTTCATGAGAACAATTGCATGTGCCCCAATTCAAAGATCACAAGTATGAATATTAGAAGAAGCATCATTCATAGGGTTCACGAAGAGAAGCTAAATGTCTCGAACCTAAAGATTCCATTACATTTTCTAAGTACACATGCTCTTCATATTCATCATCATCATCATCATAATAACACTGCATTTCCCTATTCAAAATTGTAGCATTTTTAGTGCACTCATCTACCTCTATATTAGGTTCATATTTAGTTGCATAAGTAGGACTAGAAACACTATTTTCAAAATTATCAGGAATAACAAACATCCTATCATAAACTTCTTTCCAATCTTTATTTTGTACCTCAATCAGGTTCATTTGAAGAATCATAGTGAGATGTTCAAGTGAAGGAGAGTCTTCACTAGTGGGTATGCATGTTTCATATGAAGGATCATTACATGGTTGTGCACATGGTTCACTAGAGAAGGGATGATCATGCATTTTCTATCCAAGTATATCATTTTTTTGCTCTATGAGCTCTTCCATTAGTGATTGCATACAAGGAGTTGGGGGAGTATAGAATTGTTCATCTCCCCACTGTGGTTGATGATACATGTGCTCATAATGATTAGGGTATGAATATTCAAGGTCAGGGCCATGAGAAGGTTCGTAATATTCCCTAAAATCACTATGGTCTGTGGGGAGTTCATAACATGAATCATGCCCGTAAGCAAGTTCTATGATGGATTTGTTCCCATCCCCAATTGCAGACCAAAATCCTGACATGATCTAGAAACTCAATGTGAACTCAAAAAGAAGCACAACTTAGCACACATCAAATCATATCAACACAGAGAAGCAAATGTGATACAAGAAAATGGCACCCAATTTTTAGAATTAAGCCCACAGGAGTGCTTGGTGTTGCTGCAATTGTGCAGCCCAAGTTATGCAAAGCCCAGTTGTTGTGGGCTTCAGGTTTGTGCAGAGACCAGGTTATATGTAGCCCAGCAGTTGGACAGCCTAGTTGATGCAAAGCCCAGTGCACAGTGGGCTTTAGTTTGGTTTATGTGGGCTTCAAATTGGTTTATGTGGGCTTTGGTTTGTGTGGGCTTTGGTTTGTGTGGGCTTTGGTTTGTGCAGCCCAGCAGCTCAGTTTAGGTTTTGCAAGTTTACACAGCACAGGATAGCTTATTGAAATGAACACATGGAAACACCAACTCACAAAAATGATACAGCACTGGATATGCTGGCCTTCTCAGCACAGCACAGGTTATGGAGATTGGCAGCTCAAGCACAAGGCTAGACAGAGAGTGTGTAAGATGCACTGGGTAATGGGTTGTGCTCACTCAAGGTGAAGCATGTGTTGGGAGGTGACTATGATTCAATGATGCAATGATGCAACAGATTCAATGATGCAACAGATGCACAAACTACTCAGACATGAAATTTCAAGACTTACAACTCATTCAATTGTCATAGGAGCACACACAAATTACAGAGCCGGGTTCACAGATGCAACTACTGCAAAAGATGCAAAACACTTTCACCACAGACTTAACATGCCACAGAATGTCACTGGTTCAGCTGACCTCAATTCTCAAGTGTTATACACAGATATGCAGGGTTATGAGGATAGCAATGCACAATGCGCAAGGCAGTGGTAACAATTTCACACATATGCACATACTGATACATTTCAGCTATAGCAGTTTCAGCTAACAAATGTGTAGTTCAGATATCAAGGACTCATGCAAATTAATACCAGATGTTGCAGGGGTTTCGCAATGGTTGATGAGCACTAGTACAGGGAGCATACAAGGGTGACAGTCAGGGCAGAGCATCAATCAATTTGGGCTATCAGACTACCATGCAGTATGCAACTCAGGGGATTTACATGATACAGATTTACCAATCTTAAGCAAGCTCAGCACACTGCTCAGATGCAAGTGTCAACAGGGTTATGCCCAAAATGTAAGGCAGATTGGCAGCCCAAATCTCAATCTTTACAGGCTATGACTCACAGCTCAACAAGGTCACAGGGTCACACAAAATCAAGCAAAAATCCCAGAGATTGAGCAATACTCAGCAAGGTATCTAGCTTATCATGCAAAGGGACCAGGGCTGATGGTTACATGTAAGCTCAGGGTTGACAAAGTAAGGTTTGCTGAAGTACAAGGCTACCAGCTAACCAATCTTAACCAGTCGCTACTCAAGCTCAACAGCCTACGTGGGCTGGAGCCGAAAGCACATTTATCACAAAGTGGTTCACAGATTCAAGGTCTAGCACAAGGTCAAGCATGCATAAGAGTACAGGGCATGTGGCATCAACTCACCAGCTTGATGTCAACAACTCGAGTTGATTTCACTTGGCTTGCAGCTAACTTGGTTATCCAAGTGGGTAGCCTCGCCTCTCACGCCTTGTGGGTGGAGCTGAGCACAGGGCAGATGGAAAATGAGCACAAATTCACAAATATATGCACACAATCACACAGGTCAGATGGCTCAACAAGGTTTGTGGTAGACTTGGCTATCCAAGTTGTAACACAAGCTCAATGACTACATGTGGGCCGGAGTCGGGCTCGTGGTTTGCAAGTTTCTACTTATCATGCATACAAGGAATATCAATCATCACAGCATCATGCTTATGAGAATCAAGAGATAGTTGCTCATCACAGACTCACAAAATACTGCACTAGTCAGTTGAGATGCATTTGCACACTTCACACTCATTCACAGGGCAATACAATGTTCAAAAATCACAAAGAGATATCAAAGTTCGGGCTTATAGCTCATTCACAAAGCTAACCTCAAGTCCCGCTCTTTTCCTTGTCTTTCTTGGGTTGGCTCAGCTGCACTACGTACACTCCGCTAGCTCACAAAGAATTCTCGGTTCCTCAAAATGGTACAGTGAAGAAACAACAGAACACAAGTACACGCTTAGTTTAAAAATCCGCACAATGTAGAGATGATGGAACCGGAATATTGTAGGGTGATAAGATTGGTTATTTGACCGACCGGGATCGGAAATTACAAGTAACACTAAGCTACAGGTCAATGATGCTATTAATACAAGCTAACTATGATATGCATAATATGACAGATTGATGGAGATAATGATAAGCTAATCGATGCAATGAACAGAATGCATGTGGAGGTGATGATAATGATAAGCTAAGCGATGACAAAGCTTGAGATGATGCTAGATAACAAAGGTAAGTTAAAAACAAAGGTAAGTTAACTACAATGCAGTGACAAGATGCAATACAAGTTGCAAAAAGGTAAAGGATGCAAAAATAGAAAAACTCTAGCTAAGTTACACTAATACAAGGCTAAGAGCAACAATGCAAAGCAAGTATATACAGGAGAAATGAAAATCGTTAAGTGCTAGCCAATAATCGACACAAAGACACGCCAAGTCCCCGCAAGCCGGCGCCAAAAACTTGGTAGGCTTGGAAAGATGCCTACGACTATGTCTACCGCAAGTGCACAGGCATATTGGAGGCAAGGGCAAGCATGAGTCGATCCCACAGAGACTTGTGGAGTGTTATGTTGATCTAAAGCTTTACTCTACCGATTTCTAAGAAGTAACACAAATGTTTGGTTTGTTGTCGATACGACCGAGTTGAATTGTGACTCTAAACTAAGGCAAAGAAAATAGATTATAACAAGTTGGAGAGCACCAAGGTGGTGAATCCACCTCTAATCTCATGTGCAGCAATCTAACTTAAGCCATATTCTTGAGCTTTCCCATGAAAGTCTAAACTAGATGTTTATTAACTAGTTTTGCTAACTAACCCCTAGTATGAGTTGTCTTCTTACAAGACTGGCTCATCACAGATCATAAGCTTCATTAGTTAACTACTAATCCTTCACAATATCACACAACAAGAATAAAACCTAATGTAGATATGCTTGACATGAAAATCACGGGTTTCATCAACACCCAGGTAAACTAAATTAGAACATAGTAAAACAAAATACAAATCAACTACAATTGGTGCTCTGGCTAGCCCAGGCATGAGTTCTAACATCCACTCCTCAGACCTATTTATACATGCAAAGCAAAACCCTAAATTACTTCAAATTGGAAAAACAAGAGAATACCCTCTCACCCACGTCGTTGAATCGTGCTCTCCTCTGTCAATTCGTCTCAACAACTCCATTGATTGATTGTTGGGAAACCCTAGATCTAGTTATCTCTAACCTAGCTTCTACGGTATGGAGAAGCTATGATGGAGATAACTCGAGATAGAGTGGCGGAGCAGCTGCTGATGGTGGTGGTGTCAGGGTAAGGAGATGTGGGTGGTGAGGTGGTGGCTCTGTAACAGGTATGGGTGAAGGAGGTGGAGAGAATGGTTTTCTCTGAACTGGTCGGGAGAGGAAGAAAGAGAAGATGGAGGAGAAAATGGTTTGGTCGATAGGGTATAGGTGTAGGTGAGTTTTGGTGTGAGGCAGGCGCAGCGAGAAGTGATGGGATGGTTGGAGCGACCGTTGGATGCGTGGGAACTCGATACGTCACCGATGCGAACATTGATGCGGCCGTTGGATGCGGAAAACAAATCTCAACGGCTCGGGATGAAGTGAGCCGATTCGTGAGCCGATGCGTGCGCGGCCTTGGCTTTCGCTCCATAGACGCTCGTCTCCAATTTTCGCTCTTTTGGCTCCTCAATTTCTCCGAGCTTTATTTACTACCTAAAAACACAAAATTAATTAGTACAAATATTTATTCTTGAAAACAAAGAAAACATGAACTGGGATAATATCTGATTTCTGAGCACAAAAGATGAGTTAAATGCCAATAAATAGATGTAGAAATATGCAATATTTGGCACTCATCACATATCCTTTTCTATTAGTGTTGAGACGTACAAATTCCTCAACACTCACCACTGTGTTGTAGGGCATCAACACATCCTTATCTCTTAGTGTTGAGACGTAAAAATTCCTCAACGCTCACCACTGTGTTGCCGGGCATCAACACATCCTTTTATCTTAGTGTTGAGACGTGCAAATTCCTTAACACTCACCACTGTATTGTTGGGCATCAACGCATCATTTTTTCTTATTATTGAGACATACAAATTCCTCAACACTGACCACTATGTTGATGGGCATCAACACATCATTTTCTCTTAGTGTTGAGACGTACAAAATCCTCAACACTCACCACTGTGTTGCCGGGCATCAACACATCCTTTTCTCTTAGTGTTGAGACGTGCAAATTCCTCAACACTCACCGCTGTGTTGTCGGGCATCAACACGTCCTTTTCTCTTAGTGTTGAGACGTGCAAATTCCTTAACACTCACCGCTATGTTTCCGGGCATCAACACGTTCTTTTCTCTTAGTGTTGAGACGTGCAAATTCCTCAACACTCACCGCTGTGTTGCCGGGCATCAACACATCCTTTTCTCTTAGTGTTGAGACGTGCAAATTCCTCAACACTCACCACTGTGTTTCCGGGCATCAACATATCCTTTTCTCTTAGTGTTGAGACGTAAAAATTCCTCAACACTCACCACTGTGTTGCTAGGCATGCTTCCTCAACACATCCTTTTCTCTTAGTGTTGAGATGTACAAATTCCTCAACACTCACCACTGTGTTGTCGGGCATCAACACATCCTTTTCTCTTAGTGTTGAGACGTGCAAATTACTCAACACTCACCACTGTGTTGCCAAGCATCAACACATCCTTTCTCTTAATGTTGAGACGTGCAAATTCCTCAACACTCACCACTGTGTTCCTAGGCTTTCTTCCTCAACACATACTTTTCTCTTAGTGTTGAGACGTACAAATTTCTCAACACTCACCACTGTGTTGTAGGGAATCAACACATCCTTATCTCTTAGTGTTGAGACGTAAAAATTCCTCAACACTCACCACTGTGTTGCCGGGAATCAACACATCCTTTTCTCTTAGTGTTGAGACGTGCAAATTCCTCAACACTCACCACTATGTTGACGGGCATCAACACATCCTTTTCTCTTAGTGTTGAGATGTGCAAATTCCTCAACACTCACCACTGTGTTACCGGGCATCAACATATCCTTTTATCTTAGTGTTGAGACGTGCAAATTCCTCAACACTCACTAATGTGTTGCCAGGGAAACTGCCTCAACACATTTTTCCTCTTAGTGTTGAGACGTTCAAATTCCTCAACACTCATTACTATGTTGCCATGAAAACTTCCTCAACACTTCTCTCATTTTAGTGTTGACGTACAAATTCCTCAACACTCACTACTATGTTGTCATACATACTGCCTCAATACATTATAATGTTGACGGCTCCACCACCTCAATACTCATCTTTGTATTCAAGGCTTGGTGCACAAACAATACATGGCACCAAGCACTCGTGGCCAAGATGAAATGCGCGTCAAGACAAAGATTGCAGACTGCTCATGCCTCTTGCCAAAGGTTAATCGAATTTTCCTGGTAATCTTCTCCTGTCTTGCCCTTTCGACTTTTTATCCTTTTCTGTCACCATCTCATGCTTACCCCGCAACAATGCCATTGTTACATGCTAAGCAGGGGAATTAATGTTGATGGTGATTTTTAGCTTAGGGTTAAAATTGTAAAACCTTGAATCTGATGTGACGTCACTTTGTAAGGAAACGGAGCCGTTAGTGCTAGCCTCTCCACTAGCATAGTTATTGAGCCGTTCAATATATTTACATGAAATTTATCCAAACTGGCGCATGTATCAACCATCCCAGATGTTCTATAAATTTCGGCGCCTTGCCTATATTCACTTAATACAAGTTTCTTTGAATGCTTTCTATGCTATGTTCCCTTCCTTAATGTTGATATGGCATGACAATTTGTGTTCACTCACAGCAGAGTAGCACGAATTTCCAAATATCAAGGATAAGGTCTTTGCATAAAGTATTCAATCAGAAAGCACGCTGCTCTCTGGTAATGAACTTAAAAGAACTCTGTGTCAACACATAGAATTCAATCGATTACTCATGCTAACTTGCAAAAGTTAGGGTTTTGCGCCTTGCGCAGTATATCAGACCTTGCTTGTCGAAATTTAAGCCTAGGCAAACTAGGTAATTAATACGCCATGGATTAGTAGACACAAAATCTTGCCCATAAATAGAAATCAGGGAGCTGCAGGATAGGAGCAGCAGAAAGGGAGGAGTGGCCATGCCTTAGGCCAGCTGGCGCCATTTGCCACTGGCCACGCCTCATCCTAAACCGTACCTATTTCACTTGACCAATCAGGTCGCCTTAAACTCACCACGCGCACATAAGTTGTGGCTGGGCCCATACTTGTCGGCCCCTTTTTCCATCGACCAATCAAGTCGCTCTAAAGCCGCCACACTCACGCTAGAAGTGTAGCCACACCCATGCTTGGCTGACCCCTCTCCTTCATACCGACCAATTAGGTCACTTTAAATGCGCCACGAGCACTAGAGGTGCGGCCGCGCCTCATGTTTGGCCGACCGCTTTTCTTGACCAATCAAGTCGCTCTAAACCCGCCACCATACATTTAAGGCCAAATGCACCCTGCCGCGCCACCATACTAACTGGCAAGCCAAACGCGCCCAGCCACGACAATATATTAATCGGCATGCCAACATGCCACTCTACCGCAGTAACATGGCGCCAAGCCCTAACTTGGGCCACGACGCCAAAACCTAGCCTTGGCCACACCGCCAAGCTCTAACTTTGGCCACGACGCCAAAACCTAGCCTTGGAAACGCCGCCAAGCTCTAACTTTGGCCACGACGCCAAATCATAGCCTTGGCCATGCCGCCAAGCCCTAGATTTGGCCACGACGCCAAATCCAAGCCTTGGCCACGCCGGCCATGACGTCAAATCCTAGCCTTGGCCACGCCGCCAAGCCCTAACTTTGGCCACGACGCAAAATCCTAGCCTTGGCCACGCCGCCAAGCCCTAGCTTTGGCCTCGGCGCCAAATCCTAGCCTTGGCCACGCCGCCTGTAACACCCCGTATTTTTAGCATGGCGCATGCTAAAGAATACGCCATGGCCTGAGATGAAGTTTCATCCAAAGCTTCCGTTACGTAGGAAAACGAACATTGGCCCATGGCCAATGTGTTCACAATGTTCTGCCAACATGGCTGGACATCGGTTTGGAACCGGACAGCCAACATGGCTGCACATCGGGTTGGCAACGGACAACCAACATGGATGAACATCAGGCTGGTAATGTATAGCCAACATGGTTGGACATCGGGTTGGAAGCGGACAGCCAACATGGCTGGACATCGGGTTGGTGAGAGACAACCAACATGGCCGGTATATGGCAATGAGACATGAATAGTAAAAGTGGGTAGTTGATGAATGATTTTTCCTCCCTAATCAAAGTTGTAAAAATGTTAAGTTAACATATATAGGGAGGGGTACTTGGTTGAAGGTGCATATACGGACCATGCACTAAGTGAGATAGCCTTAGAAATGTACGACCATCACTGTTTGGACATTGGAGTGGCCTATGGGCCAAAGACGGAAGTACAACCATCACAACCCTTCACGGGACCTAGCTTAGTAAATGTTCAGCCGTCATGGCGAGACATTGAAACTGGCATGTGAGCCATAACTGAATATACAACCATTAGGGTCGTACATCGCAGTTGGCCAGAATGGTAAGGTGCGGCCATCATGGCCTGGGAGTTGATGAATGATTTTTGGTCCCCCAATTTAAGTTGTAAAAATGTCATTTTTACATATATAGGGAGGGGTAGTTGGTTGATGGTGCATATGCGGACTATGCACCAAGTAAGCTTCATAGCTTAGCCAGAAGAGTATAAATGATGCCTAAGACTCATTTATAGTTGCGTAGCCTCGCGAAGAGGGCATTTGATGCTTAGGCATCGTTATGCCATATTGCGGACCAAACATGCATCACTTGGATGCATTTCGAAGGAACGACCTATACGGACTAGGCCATTTCCATTATTTCTTTGCCATGGCCATGTAAACGAGTTGGATTAAGTTTCTGTCCCTTCGAGGATGAACTACGGTTTGTGCTTGATCCCTTTAGAGTAGGGAAGGGTACGTAGGCAGTCACAATGAGTTGCAGCATTGTCGGTCCAGCAAATTAGATGATTGCGACACTTTGGCCTCTCATATCATCTGGCTTGGTAACTCGATGCAAGAGATTATTGTGGCCAAACTTGATGAGGCTAGTTGCATTCTATTCCTTCGATGCTCATACTTCCTATCAAGGCGTTCGACATAGGCTAAAAACCCGAGTGTCGTAATTTAGCTCAATAGGAGTCCATTTTGATGGGAAACGACCCAAAGATCAAGACATGTTGATCCACATGGTCTCCAGAATTTAGCCAAATTCCATCGTTTAAGGCCTTAAAAGGCCGTTTTTTTCCGTATTAAGGAAGTTTTTGCTTTCCTTAATAAACCCTTTTCGGAACAAGGGTAAGTTGGAATGGTGTTGAAGCTCAGTTATCTGCATCATGCTCCACGAGCATGCTTGCAAGGGCAATTAAACGTGCATTTGCCTATAGCTTTGAGGCCCGGATCGCAGCTTCATCTTGATGCATCGGGGGAGATTACAATCTGCGTGGCAACGCGCCAAAGGCGTAATTTTCCGGTCCGTCACAGTTGGTATCAGAGACCAAGTTCCGAGAAAACTCTAGGTACTTGTGCGGAGTGGACTCATTGGCGAGTATTTTCCTTAATGAAAACTTAAAGTTTGAGAGTAGGCCAACTTTTACGCGAAGAGAGTTTGTAACTGCTTGGCCAGTTACTATGCGAATCGAGTTGAGCTTGTTTAAGTATTGTGAGTTTGCCTAGCCTAAGTGGCACCCCACTTACAAGTGGATATCCGGAATATCGTCAGGGACGATGGGTAGAGAATGGGACTGATCATCCCCACACGTTGGAAACAGGCCAACGATGTGCGTTGTCAGGCACGGCTAACATCCCACTTACGAGTGGCAACCTGGATGACCGTCAGGGACGGTGGGAAACTGGAATCTGTTCCACACAGTACTGCAAAAAGAATTGGCACGTTACGTTATACTCATGTCAAACCTTTGGCACCAACCTTGTGAACTTTAGGGACTCCTGAGTGTGTAGTATGGGATGCACATTTAAGATACATGGTCGAGATATCCTCTTGGCACTGGCCAATTGCGATTCTTGGTATTGTTGTGGGCACTTTTGGATTCCTGGGCAGGCGGTATGAGACGGTTGCTCAGAAGGTCTAAATTGTTGTTCATGATAACGTGAAGAAACCCATGATTTCTGAGCATTTGGTATGGGACTTTTGGTCAGGAAATCCAAACCGAGGAGATTGTCCACAATAGTTTTTGTTTTGAATTTCGGGGACAAAATTCTTTAAAGGGTTGAAGAGTGTAACAACCCGTGTTTTTAGCATGGCGCATGCTAAAGGATGCGCCATGACCTGAGATGAAGTTTCATCCAAAGCTTCCGTTGCGTAGGAAAACGAACATTGGCCCTTGGCCAATGTGTTCACAATGTTCAGCCAACATGGCTGCATATCGGGTTGGAACCGGACAACCAACATGGCTGCACATCGGGTTAGAACCGTACAACCAACATGGATGCACATTGAGTTGGCAATGGACAACCAACATGGATGCACATCAGGTTGGAACCGGACAGCCAACATGGTTGCACATCGAGTTGGCAGTGGACAACCAACATGGCTGGACATCGGGTTGGAACCGGACAGCCAACATGGCTTCACATCGGGTTGTCAGCGGACAGCCAACATGGCTGAACATCGGGTTGGTAATGGACAGCCAACATGGCTGGACATCGGGTTGGCAGCGGACAGCCAACATGGCTGGACATCGGGTTGGCAGTGGACAGCCAACATGGACGGGTATATGGCAAAAGACATGAATAATAAAAGTGGGGAGTTGATGAATGATTTTTCCTCCCCTAATCAAAGTTGTAAGAATGTTAAGTTAACATATATATGGAGGGGTACTTGGTTGAAGGTGCATATACGGATCATGCACTAAGTGAGATAGCCTTAGAAATGTACATCCATCACGGCTGGACATTGGAGTGGCCTATGGGCCAAAGACGGAAGTACAGCCATCACGGCCCTTCACGGGACCTGGCTCAGTAAATGTTCAGCCGTCATGGCCGGACATTGAAACTGGCATGTGAGCCATAACTGAATATGCAGCCATTACGAACGTACATCGCAGTTGGCCAGAATGGTAAGGTGCGGCCATCATGGCTTGGGGAGTTGATGAATGATTTTGGGTCCCCCAATTTAAGTTGTAAAAATGTCATTTTTACATATATAGGGAGGGGTAGTTGGTTTATGGTGCATATGCGGACTATGCACCAAGTAAGCTTCATAGCTTAGCCGGAAGAGTATAAATGGTGCCTAAGACTCATTTATAGTTGCGTAGCCTCGCGAAGAGGGCATTTGATGCTTAGGCATTGTTATGCCATATTGCGGACCAAACATGCATCACTTGGATGCATTTCGAGGGAACAACCTATACGAACTAGGCCATTTCCATTATTGCTTGGCCATGGCCCTGCGAACGAGTTGGATTAAGTTTCTATCCCTTCGAGGATGAACTACGGTCTGTGCTTGATACCTTTAGAGTAGGGAAGGGTACGTAGGAAGCCGCAATGAGTTGCAGCATTGCCGGTCCAGCACGTTGTCGCTCATATCATCTAATTTAGAGATGATTGCGGCACTTTGGCATCTCATATCATCTGGTTCGGTAACTCGATGCAAGAGATGATTATGGCCAAACTTGATGAGGCTAGTTGCATTCTATTCCTTCGATGCTCATACTTCCTATCAAGGCGTTCGACATAGGCTAAAAACCCGAGTGTCGTAATTTAGCTCAATAAGAGTCCATTTTGATGGGAAACGGACCAAAGATCAAGACATGTTAATCCACATGGTCACCAGAATTTAGCCAAATTCCATCGTTTAGGGCCTCAAAAGGTCGTTTTTGCCGTATTAAGGAAGTTTTTGCTTTCCTTAATAAACCCTTTTCGGAACAAGGGTAAGTTGGAATGGTGTTGAAGCTCAGTTAGATGCATCATGCTCCACAAGCATGCTTGCAAGGGCAATTGAACGTGCATTTTCCTATAGCTTTGAGGCCCGGATCGTAGCTTCATCTTGACGCATCGGGGGAGATTACGGCTTGCGGGGCAACGCGCCAAAGGCGTAATTTTCCGGTCCGTCACACCTCCAAGAACTAAATTTGGCCACGGCGCCAAATCCTAGCCTTGGCCACGCCGCCAAACCATAACTTAGGCCACGATGCCAAATCCTAGCCTTGGCCACGCCGCCAAGCCCTAACTTGGGCCACGACGCCAAATCCTAGCCTTGGCCACACTGCCAAGCCCTAACTTTGGACACGGCGCCAAATCCTAGCCTTGGCCAAGCCTCCAAGCCCTAACTTTGGCCACGGAGTCAAGTAATAGCTTTGGCCATGCCACAACGCCACCATGTCGCAGCCATGCCACACTAATTTGGGCAAAATTACTACGCCAACTAAGCCAAATAACGTTTCCCAGAGCGTTGGGATCGATGTGGAAACAAGGCCAATATTGCCAGAGCCATATTTGAGTCTAACACCAATATGCCAAAACAGCTGCCACGGCTACGCCCCTGGCATACCGCTATGCCACGGCTACGCCAGGCGCCACTATGATAATGGCGCCACTTCTCTACACAACAAAGATATGGCCATAATCAACGGCTACCCTTCCTCATGAGATGCAATCTCATCCATCCAAGTTTGCCACTGAACTGACGGACTTGCGGCAAGTTCCAGACAACCAGCTAGTGGCCATGGCTACACCAGGCGCCACTTACACCACCGTGCCACTGGCATGCACGAGATATGCCAGTCATGCTACAATGCCACTGGCGTACGCCAAAAACGCCACCGTGACATTACCAGGCGCCAACATAAGGTAGCCATAATCAACGACTACCCTTCTTCATGAGATGCAATCTCAGCCATTCAAGTTCGCCACCAAACTGACGGACTTGTGGCAAGTTTTAGGCGGCCGGCCAAGGCAAGCCTTATAGCATCACATGCTATTTTGCTATGGCAAGTCTCTTGACTTTGACTTGCCAAACATAGCAACCTGCTATACGTTTTCCACGAAAACACTCGAGACATCAAACATGTCACAAACTGGAGGATACTTATCAGGGTATTGGTCTGGCGGTTTATAGCGTGCGGCGTGCAATACTCCCGTTATAAGAAAGTGTCATGAAGTGGAACAATTAGTGGTGATGAAAGTAACGGTGTAAACTAATTCACTTCCTTCATCATGGAAGCATAATGCCTGACGGTTACACGTTACTATATTCTTCCACCACTCAATCGTTTCTATTTCCTACGAGACCATGGTATGTTTCAATATGACTTGTATAAAAAGGTTTCACCTATTTACCACCAAACAACAAGTTTTTGGTCGGAAACATCACAGTATCCAGAAATCACTAAAGAACTGATACCTTTCATTCCAGTTCCACTTTCTGATACAAGTCATAAAACAATCCACGTCTTCAGAATCAAATATTCTGGTCTCAACACTTTCTTCACTTCCCTCCCTAAGATCAACCCTTCTCATTCACTTTGTGACCGAAGCAAGCATGGAATGACCATTTCTTGGTTTAGGCCAGGATTGTACAGATTGATCTCTCGAATCAAAAGTACTCCCGTGCAGTGCATTTTTTAGGGTTTAAAATCGTTTCTCATCCACACAGCCGAAATTACCAAAATCAGCAGAAACAGTTTTCACCTACAAACACCACCACACGAAGAGGAGTACGAGCCCAGCGATCATCATGATCAAGACGGATGCGATCAGGCTTCGGTAAAGGTAGCTTAACAGAATAAAGGATGACAGTCAAACCAGTTTTATCGATCTCCTATAACAGACGAAGGCTATTACCTTCCCCGATTTTCTTAGCAATAACATGGGTACGACGAGGGCCAACAGTCCAAGGAAGAATATTACTCTTCTTAGTAGCATCAGCGTACGTAGCATTGAAGTTGGCGGGGGTATAATACTCCTGCTTAGACCTTACATCAGCAAAGGGTTCATAAGACTTCAAAGTGGTCTTTCCCTTACTACAGTACCAGCTCTCACGAAGGGCACGCCAGTAGTTACCAGTATACTACATAACTCCTCGGACCTGAGTCTTGTTCATCAGGTCATCACTGGTAGACAAAACATCAAAGTAGAAGGGATCCTTTCTACTAGACAAAGGGAGGAGCATACCTGCGTCCAACTGACCAACACTAATCAAGAGATCATCATAAGGAAAACTTCAGATTAGGGATTCAGTGAGAATATCAGGGTTATTGACAAAGGAGATCTCGAACTTATGGAGGTGAAAAGACTTGGTGATCTCAGCTAAGGACAGATGAGCGTAGCTATCCTTGTCACGCAGTTGAATTCTCTGAAGCTTATAGTGGGGAGGAGGAGGTGGAAGATCCTCAACAACAACTTCTCCTACCTCAGGATCCGCAACATCCTCAGGGACCACAGCCATCTCAGTACCAGCAGGTACCTCAGTGTCCTCAGGGGGGGGGAGATGGCGTAACATCAGGTTGATCCATCCGCGAAGGTGGATCAGTAGACGAAGAAGGTCTCAGTTTCTTCCGCGTAGGCTTCTTCGGAAGTCTCATTATCCCTAGCACCAGCAGGAAGAACATCTCATCAGCAATGGCGGATTGGAATTACAGTCAGCTCAAAAGCAAATTAGGGGAAAAAACAGGCATACTTTGGGCATGGGTTTTACAAAACCAACCAAGGGAAACGGTTTAAACTCATCATAAGGAGAAATCAAAGGTCATCCGTAACCATGAATAAAGTTGCAGACGAGGAACAATCATGACAAAATCATCATCAAAATACAAAATGGGAACAAGCCCAAGTTCTCATACGTCATGAACGAGTAAAAGAGAATTAAGATTCTCACATGCAAGTACAACAACAACATCCAACAAATCGAAGAAGGGAAGACATAATTAAGCATGGAAAAATGCGAAAAGCAACATCAAAGAGAAAAGTATCACTTACGTGTATATGATGATCGAGTATTGAACCAGAAAGCTTTGGCAAATCGAAGGAAAGATCAGCAGTTGATGATGGAAGAAAATCTCTGTGAAAGGGACAGAGAGCGACCGTTCGAGAGAAAGAAAAGGAGTTAATGAAAATTCCTCATCTTTATTCTCTTCTTATAGGCGGCTGAAGAATCCAAAAATACGGACGTCCCGAAATTTAAGGGGAAGTTATTGCATGAAAGGACATGTAGGGACCACCCAATCGGTACGTGCAAAAATGGAGGCGTTACGGTAGTTTTGTTCCAATCCTACCAAACGGTAGAATATGAAAGAAAAGGGGCAAACTGTGAATACCAATATTCTGCGGAGCACGTGTCACGATATCAGTAGTCGCATACAAGATAACTGTGTAGCCCTTTCTATACAGAGGAATCCAAGTGACAGAGGATACCTTCGTAGATCTACTTTATCTCGTCCCAAGAAAGGATGCCTCGATGGCTAAGATGAAAGAAGTAAAAGCCTAGTGTATGGGGAGGAAGCTGGCGAAGGGACATAGGTAGATGACATATCTAATCAACATTAAATGCACAAATCTCTTATCTACACGCATAATCAAAGTACGTGAAGGGAGATGATATGGCGGTACCAGATTGGCAGAGGCTGGCGATGAACGAATGTACAATCTGTACTGATGTTGGGAAGTTCCCGAAGGAACGTGGGTCAGCTAAGGTGTCAGAGTTCAACTGGAGAAAGCACGCGGCGAACGAAGGTACCATCTGTACGAAAGAATTATCAGGAAACGATGGACCCAGAGGCACCAAAGATATACCTGGAGCAGAAGGGTCTATAACAAACTAAGGGCATTCAATACCGAGGAGAGAAGATCTAGTCTTAAGCTTATACCTCTTTAATGTTTAGAACTTAAGTATTTACTTCAACTTGAGTTCTCTCTATTACTTTGGGAAGCATTTAAGATCTTTGTAACCATCATAACTCAACACAAAACAATCACTCATTACCCCGTGAATGTAGACGAAATTCAAACCACGTAATCTCTTGTGTCTCATGATAACTTAGTGACTTTTACATTATATTTGTGTTCTTAGTTATTATTGTGATCTTGAGTATCTTTCACTACTTAGCATTATCAGTTCAACAGAGGCATCAATACTGCTTAGTATACGATTCTCTGAGCTGTACACATTACGTAGACTATGGGCAAACGATTAGTCACATCGCTCTTGTTATTCTTTCGGGAATGACATTTTATAGGGGAGAGTTCTTAATTGAACTTGTGCTTAATTGCCAAATCTTTGTGGGGAGTGCAGCTGTGAAATATTATAGGAGTTATCTTGTATCTTTATAAACTCCTCAATGAAAGCATTTAGCTCGGCTATATGATTGCATCTAAAAAGTTGATATGTGCTTTCTTTTGGTCATGAAATGTCTCTTTGGAAATTTCATTTGGATCCCACAAGTTTTTGTACCTTTTCCAATTCTATTGACAAAAAGGGGGAGAATTAATGTGTAGTTCACACTACAAATACATATGGTTTTCGGATCATTATGTAAGGGGGAGTGGTTTCCATGTGAGATGGAGTATTGACTAAGGGGGAGTGATACATATCACCATAGTATTGTTGTCGAAGTTGTGATGCAATTGAACTTTAATGTTGTGTAATAATACTATGACACTGTATAACAATCATTGAGAATTCTTGTTTTCTCATTGTTATGGCTACGAATTTTCAACAACGATGATGCTAAACTTACAACCTTTGGAATCATTGGATTACTTGGAAGTGACGAAGATTTCGAGTAATGTTGAAGAACCAAGAAGATCAGGCATGTGGAAGAGAAGCTACAAAATTTTATTTATTTATTTTTGTATTCCATATGTATTGATAGTTTTGTCACTAAAATTGACAAAGGGGGAGATTGTTAGAGCACTGCTCGGTCGAACTCCCATGCGTTGCTATCTCAAGCATGTTTTTCAATGTTAGTGATCAAAACTATAAGTCTTTATTTCTAGTCTACTATTAGCTAAGTCTCGGACTAGGATAAAAAGTGTAGTTGTGCTCAAGACTCCATGGCGATCATCATACAAAGACAAAGAAATACTCAAGGAACTTGTGGAACTTCATCGACTAAAAGGTATGTGGAGACTTGAACTTATCTATCACTCAAAAGTCTATCTACTCTATCTCCTATCTTGAGACAAAAGTCGTTTTGCTATGTAGACTATGATTATACACATTTTCTATTTCGAGCCGAGTTTATCTCGCTTATCTATTTCTCGAAATCTGTGTTGGTAAGCTTTCGCTTTGGCTAAGTTCATCTTTACTAGTGACGAAAGTCATGTTAAGTTTCAATCACTTGAAAATGACTTTGACAAAAAATGGTTTGTGAATAACAACTATATAACGTCCTCTAAGAATGTTTCAATAATTTAAATGAGATTTTAGATTATATAACCATGGAAGGATATAAACATTGTGTGGTAACACATATGTGTATAAGTCCTTATTCCTTGAACCAAAGTATGCGTACTTTGCTGCTCAGGAAAACCGGAACTAGTCCGCGTACCAAGTCTGCGTATTGTCGGAAGTTCTCATCCCGAGAAATTCTGCTGGAGTTTGTAAACTAAAAACAAACTTATTCCGGGTACTTAAGTCTGCGTACCAGTCCGCGTACTTAGGTTGGTTATTTTCTAAAAACGATTATTTGTGAACTTAAACTATTATAAACTAAGGAATGCATAATTGCAAACCGTGGCTATAAAGTTCATGAATCGTTTCGAGTGAATCAAATCGTTTTTGTTTCAATTGCGTCTATTATAAAGATCTAAGCAATTGAAAAACTCTCTAACTAGTTCATTTGAGTCATTTGAACTAGTTATGGTAAAGAAGAATATGGTTGATATGAAAGTGCTCATATGGCTAACCATTTGGTTAACTACTGTTGAACCAACTAAATGTACATGTTTGGGTACGGTTACACAAACCTAAAAAATGTGCATTTCATTTGTGTGTAACAAGCTAAGTTTCGATCTAATGGTTAAAATATATTAGCTTGAATCTAATCATGTTTTCATCTAACGGTGAATATTGAATGCTTTGTTACCAAGCTAACATTGATTGCAAACCCTGATTTGAAAGACTATATAAGGGAAAACTCTAGCAACTGGGAAACCTAATCCCCACACCTCCTGTGTGATACTAGTGGTATAAGCTATAGTCGATTTTCCTTTAACCTTAGGTTTCTATCGAGACCCTGTAGGTTAACGACTTGAAGACTTCATTGGGATTGTGAAGCCAGACCGATACTACTTTCTTGTAGTTGTGTGATCTGATCTTGTTATTTCTATCGTACTAAGTAAAATCGTAAAGATTGGCTTTAGATTGATTTCTACGATAGGCAAGATATAAAAGAAGTCACAAACATCTTCGTCTCATCGTTTGTGATTTCACAATATCTTCTTTCGCTAGTCGATTAAGATTATTGTGAGGTGATTGATAATACTAGGTTATTCTACGGGAATATAAGTTCGGGTTATCAATTGGTTCCTGTTCACCTTGATTTATCAAAAGACGGAACAAAACTCGTAGGTATTTCTGTGGGAGACAAATTTATCTATTACTGTAGACTTTTCTGTGTGATGCAAGTTTGTTTATTAAAGTCTTCGACTTTGGGTCGTAGCAACTCTTAGTTGTGGGTGAGATCAGCCAAGGGAATCAAGTGAATAATATCCTGTTGGGATTAGAGACGTAAGGAGCGCAACTTTACCTTGGATCAGTGTGATATTGATTGGGGTTCAACTACATTCTAGACCGAAGTTAGTTTGTAGTAGGCTAGTGTCTGTAGCGTTTTAATACAGTGTGTGTTCAATCTGGACTAGGTCTCGGGGTTTTTCTGCATTTGCATTTTCTTCGTTAACAAAACTTATGGTGTCTGTGTTATTTCTTTTCCGCATTATATTTTGTTATATAATTGAAATATCACAGGTTGTGCATTGATTCGATCAATTGGGAAATATAACCTTTGGTTGTTGATTGAAATTGATTGATCCTTGAACATTGGTCTTTGGTACCATTCAAGTTATTTCTCTTGTATTCAATTAGACTCCCAGATTTCTATTTGCTTGAGTAAGTATTCAATCGAGAAAAAGAGATATAACTCTTTTATATACTTTTATTAAGATTGAGTCTGACTGTCCAGTTGATTCTCTTGAAAGTATATTGGAGTTAGTCCATACAGATTTCTAATCGAAATGTTGGGTGTGGTTGTTGTACCCCCTCTTTTTCAAGTTCAAACCAAGGTTTTTTGTAACAATTTCTAAATCTAAAACTAGGGTAATCAAGTAAAGAGTAACTATATTTGGCTAGCTGTAACTGTTCTATTCTACATCAACCGTGGATTCAGACACCGGGACCAAGAAATAAACAAGAGTGTGGCGAAACTATGCAGGTAACAAGGATCAAAAATCGCAGGAACATCCAAGCTATCAGGGGTGTAAGGTCTAATCGAACAAGATGATCATAAGTTAATGCTTATAATTGGGAATTAGTTATGCTAATGTTATTTACTCGATTGTAAAGACTAGAAATGCTACATTCCTAAACTATGTGACCTTTGAAAATTCAACCATTTAAATGTAATTCTCCTTTTCAAAAATAAAAATAAAAATTAAAGTGACAAAGGTCTTCTGGATCGGTAGAAATCAATTGTAAGCGGTCTAAATCGGCATGGTAGTCTTGGTAAACATTGTTGTTGTAGTTGATGGAGTTGTTGGCCATTTTGATCTTGATGTTGTTCCCGTTGATGTTGTTGTTGTATTTGATGTTTCACTTTTTGATTCTATGGATCTTTTTCTTGAAAACAAAGCTAAAACCCTTACCCTTCTCTTAATCGGCATCAATACACAAAAATCAAGCACCCACTGATTTAAGATCAAGCATAACTCTTTGTAAGCATAACTAGTTCTAAAAAAAAAAATTCAAACTTAAAAGGAAAACTTGCAAACAAAGGGTGGTGAAGAAAATTAGGAGTGATTTAATAAGGTTTGGATGCAGCGAATCTGAGCAGAAGAATTTTTCAGGTTGGGGAGCTCTCGATCGGAGAATTGAGGACAGTGAGAACGAATTTTGTTATGCATATAATGTCTTTTCTTTTTTTTTTACACTGAACAATATGACATGTTTAATGGGACATTCAGATCTAACTCACATATTTTTTTACTCCCAGGGTTGTTTCGTTGGTCTTTGCTTTTCCTATGCTTATTATATCTATACAGTGCTAGGGAATCACTGGCTCCACAATATATGATCACACTAGATTATTCATCTTCATGCATTTGTTCAGAACCATTCTTTAAAATTTAAACTTAAAAAGATTAAATAGAATAGACAACATTATCTTAAATAAATCGAGTAAAACTCAATTGCACACTTTGCACATACAACATGCAGACTTATGCAGTGCCTAGTATCGTGTTTCGGAAATGCTAACCGCGATACAATATCAACGGAGAATAAGATGAGACAGATGCTGAACTGAAAAAAAAAGGGAGAGAGAGTTAGTCGGGCACTACTATTTCAGAGAATCGTTAAACAAGGCATCGAACTTGAGTGTTTCCAACTTTTGGGCACATAGATTTTTTTTTTTTTTTTTTTTTTTGATGAAAAAAGGACATATATTAATTGAGAAATATAGTTCATTAGATTTACAAGGACATTTTTATCAAACATATTAGAAACTAACACTTGATTTTGATATTCTTAGCTGAAGTTGAGAAAACCTATAGCTGAAGTTGGGCACATAGCAAGGTTTGAAAAACACCCCTTTTTACCGGAAAAACGACCGTTAAAACGGTCACACCCATATACTGTGCCCGTGAGGGTCCCCGAACCCCGTGCCTTTATAATGCCGATAAATATGAAATAACGACAGTTTTTTAGGACCGTTTTTCAGTTTTTACACGTTATAACCGTTTTTTTAAAATTAGTTTAAATGTTTTTTTCTTCTAAATAACATTTTAACGTGCGTTTTTTAGAACTGTTTTCCCGTTATCACGCACGTTATAATCTTGTAAATAACTTTCTTACCATTTTTTTTGAGTTTTTTTTTTCTTTCTATGGATTGAAATCTTAAAACTTCGAATTAAATTGTTTTGAATAATACATGGAAAGTAACTACATGATTAAAACTTCAAATTTAAAAAACATAAGATTGTTAAATTAGTGTTCATCAATAAAAAAAACTATGCGAACCAACTACCCACCACCTTTTTTTTATTTATTCATGTATTTTTCATTTTCTCGGCTGTTCCTTTCCTGATCATAGTCATCGTCGTGGGGGTACCGGCTATCTTCGTTCGCATAAGTATCATCATCATAATAGCCTTCGTTATCGTCATCATAACCTCCTTTATTTTCATCATCATTGTTACCTACTTCATTATTGTTATCAATATTATAATTATATCCTTCGTTCATATGTTGAACACCATGGTCCGAGCGATCGGAAGTGTAACGAGAATCATATATGGATTCACATTCTCATAACCTTGTGTATTGCCTCATCCGATTTCAAAAATTCTTTGTCTAGAATTAGGTTCTCGATAACATTACGTTGATCAATGATGCTTTTGATTGCAATAAAATTCGTTGAAAACCTTGTTAAGCCAGGGCGCAATAGATTGCGTCCTGCAAAATGTTGACGAAATCTAGCAAGAACCCAAGCATGATTGTAAATAAATATGCTAATTTGTCTTGCTTCTCCGATCACATCTTTAACAAAGGGGAATTTTTTCCGTATCTTCCAATCAAGTCCAACATGTGAGGAGCACACAAGGTACCCAGAAAAATGTGCCATATATTCTGATGCCAATCTCTTACTTATTCAAACAAAAATAGAAAGAAGTTAATGATAAATATATTCCCAATATATATGTATAAAGTAAAATGAAGTTATTCTTAGTTACCTGCAACTTTGAATAGGAATCCTTGATCTGTTACTAATTTAACAATGTTTTTCGGACCGATATCATCTATAACGGGCTTGAAAAAGTAATTAAATACTCTATCGTCCTCAAATTATGTTCTATGTCGACACTTTTGAAAAACGTAATTCAACTACCATTGTAAACTAGAAAGTTTACAATCATATGGTTGCTTTTGTTTTTCCAACCATCAGACATGAGTGTACAACCATATTATCTCCAATAACGTCGTTGGACAGACACCACATCTTTTTCAATGCTTTGTTTTTCTGAAGTTAATATGAGATTCGACAACTTATAAGATGATGAAGCTCTATAGGATTGGCCGAAAATTGTAATTGCATTGAATGCCTCGTGGTACTGAGATGAGTTAGCCACATTGAAGGGAATATCATCCTTGGCATAGAAAAACGTCCAACAGAAGAATCGACTTTTTCCCAACATGTTTTACTTTTGCCAAATTTTGTCGTCGAAGGTTGAGAATCCCTAGAAGTGTTATATTGTCCTCCCATATCCACAAACATCCTAGGTTTTAAAACACCTACATAAGGAATATAATCATGACTATCGAATTATACATATTTCTTCTACTAACAATAATCAATTAAAATGGTAGTTTTAGAAATATCCAATTTTTTATTGATATAGATCATCTATTAGTGAGACAATATAAAAAAATGAGTAGGTAATCTATTTAGGGACGGAGGGAGTATTAAATTAGTCACAACGTTTTTTAAACACGTTATAACGTTTTCACGCACGTTATAAACGTTACATAGGAATTTCTGATCATAATTTTTTTTAATTTTCTATTTAACCGTTATAACGTTCGTTTTTGTGAAAAAACATACAAAAAACGTGTTTTTCTCTAAATAACGTGTTTTTTGCCCAAAACGTGCTCACACCTGTCAAAACGCGTTATAATGGTCACGCCTAGTACCCGTGACGTGAGCCGTGACCCGTTTTCAAACCTTGGCACATAGTTTAAAACACGGACGTTTATTCCGAAAAAACGACCGTCAAAATGAATAATTTTTTATTCCCCAGTTAACAGTATGTATTCGATTCTTCTCTCACAGACTCACACACAGAGCGATTCATTTAACCTTAAATTTGCAGCCCCAAAAAAATCACAATTTCTTGAACCCTATAATTTTTCTTCACCATCCTCCTCTATCTCACTGTTCAACTGGAAAGGATTTTGATGGAGTATTTCGATCTTCTACCATCAGAGATTACGATGGATATTATCAGTCGAGTACCCACCGAATTGGTACTCGAATGCAAATTAGTTTGCACAAATTGGAGAAATATCATTTGTTATCATCCATTATTCTCCAAGATGCATTTAGATCATCTCAATCATCCTGCGGCTGATTCTGGTAAGTTGGGTTTCATTGGTGTGACTTATATTCGTGGGAGGGATGGCTACAATTTTCAGTATTTTGAATATAACGATGAGAATCATGACTTTGTTGGGAGAATTAAAAGGGTTAATTTTAACCCTCAGTTTAGGCGGGATACTAGATTTGTTGGGTCGTATAATGGTTTGATCTGTTATTATTCAAGAGAAAAAACTTGTATTTGTAACCCCATTACCAGACAGTATATCACGCTTCCAGAAATTAAGAGAGTTAAGATGGATTTTCTGGTAAGTGGCTTTGGTTATGTTTCTTCAACCAACGAGTATAAAGTTATGATAATAATATGTGAGAACAAGACCAAGATTATGGAAGTTTACATATACACTCTAGGCAGTGGCCATGGATGGAGAAACCTTGGAAAGGTCAACTGTAGTTCCAGAGCACTTTGGCAAGAAGGTATCTATGTCGACGAAGTTCTTTATTGGCTGGACTATGAATTAAAAATGATCGTTCCCTTCAATTTGGCCGAGGAAAAGTTCTGTGAATTTCTTTCACCACCACCTCCTTTGTCAGATAGTGATTTTGATGATTGGTATAAACTAGGGGTATTGGATGGGTGTTTGTATTTTGCTATTAATCTGCTTGTCAGTGGAGCTGAATGTTGGGATGTGTGGCTATTGAGAAAGAAGGAAGATAACTCTGACATGAAAGAGCGAGAAGGACATCAGTCATTGGGTTGGAGGAAAGAGGTTAGTGTTTCTGACAGGCTTAACAGCAAATTGTTTGCGGTTACGAAGAGTTACGCTGTCTTAACTTACACGCGTAAGCATATCAACATTCACGACCCAGAAGTTTCAACCTCGGAAACGATTGTGGGTTTTAATGAACATATTTGTGGAGTATTCTCTCACAAGAACACCTTTGTTTCGTTAAAAGAATTAGGGGAGGAAGACACGAAGATGATGGAGGGATTTGAAATTGCGGGGACAGAAAACATTGATTAGCCTTTCAACCAGCTGCAGGAGGATGCGATCCTGCATACAAACTTAAACTGGTAATCCTCATTCATTTTGAAACTTTTATAACATGTAACCTTTGTGTGAACCTAAATGCTAATGACATGTTATATGTAGAACACTGTTACTTTGTCTTTATATCACCAATCCAACTTTGGGAGTGTTTTTGTACTTTCTTCTTATTGGTTAGGCTATGCTGTTTTGTTACCTGCATTTTCTTTGTGACTTGACCTTATCTGATGCATTTTCATGGGAGTTTTGTATTGACAATTGACCTTATCTTGCTTCTAAATATTATTTGCCAGGTAAAATTAGGGTCCACATTGATACTGCAACAAATCCTGTTATGTCAGTGTTGTAAAAATTATCATATTACAAAAAAAATATTGTTTGATCAGAAAACCACCCCAAGTTTGTCTTTATTATTCATCCATAAATTTCACAAGAACCTATAAACAGAAGTCTATGAGATACCACGTTTTTATTCTGCCATCATTTATATTTTCTGCATTGTTAGCTTCTTGAGAAATCTGAATAAGGAATCCTTAGCTCACAATTATCATCAGTTGACCATGGTTTGCTCGTTCATCTGAAGTAATGCTGGTCTATATGATGTGACGAAATGAAAGTAATTGTGGAGACGCACTTAAATACTTCGATAGCATTGATTGTCCAAGAGTCCAAGAAATGTAAATCGATCATGTAATATTATTAGTATCCGGTTTCATGCTCTTCAGTTTTGGCTGAAACCGACGGGAATCCACTAGTAGTTTTTGAAGAATGGGGTGGGGACGTGGGGTGGGCAGTGGTGATCCAAGTGGGACATGTTTGTGCTGATGTTGCTACATTAAGACCGAAAGCTCATTTAAGGAGTGTCCCAGGGTAAATTTTTGTATCGATTAAGTTGGTAGCTTTGGAACTCCAGAATCTTTTTCATGCTTTTACAAATTTACATACTTAAACTCCCTTTTTTACAATGATCTTTCATTTTAAATTTATATCGTTTTCATATACTATATGGACATTCCAATTCAATTAAATAAAACAACTTTTAGGCCTACAGTGTTGCAGCATACTCTTCTCTGTAACACTTCGAATTATACCCTTCTGCAGTTATGCATAGTAGCCGTGATCCTAAGCTTTTAGAGCAGATCCATGTCCAAAGATTATGGAAACTCTCTCAGTTGATCTGCTACAAGATTCAGAGGAAATTAAATAATTAAAGATGTCACAATTTCAAGGTTTATTTTATAGTTTGTTGTAGTTTTGTCACAGCATTTGTGTTGTATAAACTTGCAGTTAGTAGGACTGGTTAATTTATGCAACATAAAGACGGCTAGTTTAGCAAGAGTTGTCATAGCATTTACCTTTTTACTAGGTTTTCAGTACAGTGGATATCAGCGAGTCTTTGATTACTAACAATGGGTTTTTTGTGGGTTGTATTCGGGAACTATTCGTCTTTCTATGGTCGTCTTTCTATGGTCAATACGGCATATTCTCTTATTTGTACGTGTATTTTGTTTTTCTACATAGCTTGGAGGTAAGAAGAACTCTTTGCTAGTTGTTGAACAAGTACCACGTATTCCTCTTATAAGTGAAAACTCCAACTATGATGTTTCTCATGGGGCACCAGGTCGATCAGATGTGCCATCCATCGTTGCTGCAACTGTTTTAGTTTTATGTCTCCTTGTATTGGATTCTCTTTTCATAAACTTAAATTGTTCGTACTTGACTGGCATTGTTGGCAAACTGCTGGATTTTACAGGTTGTTGGTTCTAGATGTTGGCCCTTGATTTCAAGGGACAGGGCATGTATACGTACTCAATCCCCGAGAGAGGAGATGATCGACTCCTTGTACAATCATTAGGTTGCTATATTTCAACGCTTTCAAATATCATACTCTAGCATTGTTATAGTGTGATCAATGTCTAAGTCCAGCATTATAGCTGATATAATTCTTTGTTGTCTGCTTTAGGGATCTTTTGTTGGATTTCTATGGGACAAGTAATGAGAGATAGCCTAGCCAATTTGTCATCTTTAGGTATATTAAAATATTCTTTGTCAAATTTTACTTTGAGTTATCTCCATTTCTATTTCGTACAATGAAACTAGGAGATGCATTTTAAATATTTAATAGATTGGAGTTTTCCTCAGGATGGAGTGGCTGATTCTCAATTTAACCAAGTCTTGAATATCGAGCTGGAGTTAAAGGTTTGTGCGTTAAGTACTTAAAATTTGGATAATGAATGATGATGAATTTATTCAGCATCTGTGACTCTTTTCATGGACTTTTAACTTTTTATGTGGACCATTTTAAATTCTTAAACCTGTCAAGTCTTGTTTGCTTTAGGCATTGAATTTGAATCACTTGGGAGAGACAGAACTTCCAAAGTTTACCCTTATTGTTGCTCAAAAGAGTCATCATACAAAGTTATTTCAAGCTGGAGGTTTCCCCGAGAATGTTCCATCAGGTTTTACTTCTTCCTCAACCTATATTCTATAATCTTCGCATTTTTCCCTTTGGTTTTTTCTTTATACATTTTTGTTTCTCTTCAGGAACAGTGGTGGACAAAGAAGTTGTGCATTCTAGATATTATGACTTTTACATGTGTGCCCATAATGGAGCTATTGTAAGTGATTCTCCTTCATATAGTTGTGTTATATTGTGCTTCTACATTGGAAATGGTTGAATTGTGATTCTACATTGGAATTCCAGTGTTTTACAGTTTTTTTAATTTTCTTCTACGTGATCTATCTTTATCCTTTTTTATGTACTTCCTGAACTCAACTCTGTATTTTGATCTCCGAACATCTCGCCCAGCACACTACAATGTCTTACTCGATGAGATTGGTTTTTCACCTTTGCAAAAGTTTGTGCACTCTCTTTCCTAAGTGTAAGCACACAGTCTTCAAACAACACTAGTGAATTGATCTTAAATTTGTAACGCCATTAAGTATATTCTAAGTTTTCCGCTTTGCTGTTGATTCAGGTACCAGCGTAGTACTACAGCAGTCTCAATTGGTAAGAGTATATTTGATTCCATTGTTTTCTGTAGCTATTAAAGAATATTTTCATTTTGTTAAACCTCTATGCATATTTTAGGTAGTCAAACCTTTTTAAACTGCAACTTGGACCATGCTGTATAGTTATCATATACCATGGCCTATTATGTCTATATATGTACCAATCTCAGTGACTCTGTTGTGTTGACGTATATTTTTCTCATCTTGTCATTCCTCAGTTGCACCTATTTGCTATGCTCATCACGCAGCTTCACAGATGGCCCAGTTCATAAAATTTGGAGATTTTTCTGCATCAAAGTCTCCTTTCCGAGAGCTTCCACGACTTCATCCAAATGTCTGGAACTCTATCTTCTGCTGAGTTTAGGGTAACGTAGGCCTGCATTTTCCTTGTTCAGGTTTATAGTTCAAAACTGCTCCATACACTGTAAAATATCTTGGTATTGTCCATAGGAGTTTATGGTCTGACCTCTCCCTATATATTTGTTGGGTTAGACTTGTATTTAAGTACGCAGAGGTGTATAGATTGTAAAGTTGATATTATGAGCACATGATGCAAAGGATCATCAAGATTCTGTATAGATTTTAAAGTTGTACTCGTACAATTTGTGTGGAGTGTAAGTGCAATCAATCAATAGTACTCTTGTTTTTTTTATAACCATATCTTTGTTTTGGTGAACATCTTGAGAAAACGGTGTGAACAACTTGGAGTTGCATGCAACAATTTTAACTTTGCCAACATTCATTTGGCCTTACTTATTCTTGAACACCGCATCCATATATCCTTGTAGAAATTGTAGCTCTGCAGGTGTCCCATGATTGTGACTTTGCTCTTAACTTTAGGAAGCTGTGGCACAGGCCAAGTTACCACAAAATTAGGAAAGCTGTGGCACAAGCCGATTAGGAAAGCTACTTTTATTTTTAAGGTAGTTTCCATATTTTGTGAATTTGAATTCCCTCTTCTAACTTCTATATTCATAATTCCTTTGATCCTCAACTTCTATATAAGGTGAAATAGCTACGTAGCAAGAACTCATCAGAAACAAAACTAGGGTCTGAGTTGATCAGGAACAACAAAAGTCTGTGATTTTGTTTTTGTAGTTGGGAGCTATAGTTAAACATGGATGAGTTCGATGGCATTAATTTGTCCTATGATGAATGGATATAGAATCAATAATTAGAATTGGTGGTTATCCAGAATTCCACGGGTCTGATTCGAGTCCAGATACATTCTTGGATTGGGTTGATGAAATCGAATGCACATTCGATGAACAACATATAAAGGATGATGCAGTACGAGTTCAAATAGCAGTTTCTAGGTTCAGATCTTTTGCCTTATTATGGTGGAAAAATCTACAAATTTCCCGAGCACAAGAAGAAATTACTAGTTGGACAGATTTGCTTTGGGAGATGTACATGAGATTTGTGCCGGAGAAACATAGATCCTGTTTGTATGACTGATGAGCTATGGGAAGTTTGTACAATTTGATGCTAGAGCTGCTGAGGAAGGAGAATCACAAAGGATTTTTTTACGTGAAGTCAGATTTTGTATTTGTATTTTTTTTTTTATTTTTCTTTTCGTATTTGGAGTAAGAATATGGCTTGAGCTGTAATGGACTATTTGAGTCCAGTAGCTTTTTCTACCACTTGTCAGAATTACTGTTTTTTTGTAGAGTGCAATTTACCTTTGTAACCAATTTTAAGCGCAAATACCAATTTTAAGTCAAATCTAAATGATGCAAATTAGTTTTCATCTTTCATTGCAATATATATAAATGATGTTTTTTAAGCGTCAAATCTAAATGATGCATCTATGTTAAAAAAAAAATGCTTTTCGAATTAGCGGTGAAACCATGAAGCCTAGGCCACAAAATGCCCCATTAATTATGCATCTTTCTATATAAATATTAAGAAGCGCCAATATATATAAATGATGTTTTTTCCCCAGCGGGAAGAGTTCTAGTTTTTTTTCCCAAAATATCCTTTAACCCTCCATAATGTATCTAAGTTAACATAAGGTATAATTATTATATGTGTCACTCGTTAAACCCTAAATCCATTTTACCGGTGATTTGATAAGAAACAAACAACAATCCGGGAGCAAGTAGAACATCCACCAACTCCTAGGTAATTTTGAATGCAACATCTAGACAAAGTAAACATCAGCAGAGCCTTAAGTATAGATGAATGTGCAAATGATGCATCTCTTGTTGGATGTTGGGAGTAAATGTCAATAGCCAAGTGATGCAATATCAAGTAATCGTCAAATCTAAATGATGCATTTGCATCTATTTTGCTCTCCCTTTAACAAAAATCAAAAAAAATATATTTGATGCATCATTTTCCGGTGGATTACAAGATTATGTTGATGTCATCAATAGTGATGCAATATCAAGTTCAATAAATAGACATTATCACGGTGGATTACAAGATTATGTTGATTCTAATTCCTTAATACAATGATCAACTAATTTGATAATGTCTCTATACTTAGAGTAGTATATACAATATATACAATATGTACAGCTTTCGCATGTTATGTTTTCAATATAACACGACTTGAGAGATACGTTAGGAATTGAAATAGTTCAAGTCAATATTACTAACCTTAAGAGGAAGGATGCTGTCATCGTTGTAGTCCTTGGTTCTTCACTTTCTTCAGGTCTTCCGAGTAATATTTGTACGTCTCAACATTCCTAAACTTTCTAGTCTAACCTAAACGAAGTTGACTCTAGCAAATAATTAAGTGAATCTACAATGAGATTTTTGCACTAAAATGTGACAACCAAACTTGAAATACCAACGCTTGTTGGGTTCAACCGGGCTATGCTCTAACAGATTAACACCATATTCATCTTACACTTCTAGATCAAATACGATGATCAATCAGTTACGATAGATAATCAACTGAATCTAATGGTGCTTCAATAGAGTTACTCAATTGTTCACTGATAAGTGCATATTTCACATATATTTGGTGTTAATTCCATGCTAGTATTTGTTGGTTTTCTTGCAAATTATTGTATATTACGCTTGTTTCTCTTATTTGTGTTTTATTGGATGAATCATCCAAAAGAAGTGAATATGCACTTAATTGTGCTAGGAAAGAAGCTAGCTATAAGTGGAGAAGGGCCAAAGACCAATTGGAACTCGTTCAAATACAAGATTTCTACTTTTCATTGTGTAGAGGACGAGAAGATGCAGACAATGGCGAAAGAACGGAGTCATTCTGAGTTCGTATGAAGAAGTTATGAGCAAAACAAGAACTTGGAAGACTAAGAGCTAAATGGTCATTTCAAAGAGAAGTGTTATTGGAATCCTCACTGATCGTTAAGGGGCACTTCCTGTTAAGGGGCAGTCAAGCTCAAAGGGAACTACTAAAGGCAGTTCGGTTTTTTACAATAGGGGGATGCCAAAGTTCAAATAATACTAAAGGCACCTGGCTTATTGCTCAGGGCACTTCATCTTCCTACTTCCTAAACAGAATGCAGGAATGGCAGACGGAACTCGATGATCATGATGATCACGATGGCGATGGATTTGATCAATAGTGATTTTCAAATTTGAATACATCACTGGGTTCAGGAGAATGATATGAATCTTGGGTAGGAGTCTGATTTCAAATCAGAGGGCTCAAGCAGGTTCAGGGAGATGATGATGCTGATGATCGTGATGATCAAGATGTGACGATTTTGAGGTAATTCTCGAATTCGAATGAACCAATGGGCTACTGGAGGAATTAGAAGAGATGGGTCATGCTTGGAAATGGAAGTTAACAAATCGGTGATGCTGCTGCCGAGGATTATCAGCAATCGTGATCAGAGAATAGAGCTGATGATAATCTCGAGTCTTTGGTGGAAGGTGATGGAGGAGTTCGAGCAAACTCAGATGATGCTGCAGTACCTGGTTGCTTCCATTATCAGCGAGTGACGGACAGGGAGAATGAAGCTCTTGTTGGAATTGAGGACGACGTATGGGTGGTATTGATCTTGGGAGAATGAATGATGATAGACGCTGTTATGGTGATGGTTTATCGGTATCGGTGATGGTGATTGGTGACTGCAGGTTGAGCTCGAGAAGTCGTGATGATCACGATGCTTCTGAGAAGAGAAGATGATGCTCGAGTTTATCCATGAAGTTTGCAGTCGATGGTGTCATGGTGAGTGACGTTTATGGCTTGCTGCCATTGTTGATACTCGTGGAGTGTAGTTGTAACTTGCACAACAGGGACGCTAGTGGTGGTTGGAGACGAGTAGATGAGAAGAATATGATGCTGCCATGGTTGCCAGAGAAGTGTGATGATGGAAGTCCAAGAGTCGTACAAATCAGAATAAAAGAGGGAACAGACAAGCACGTGGTGGGGCTGTATTTGTGGTACTTCTGCGCAAGCTTTGACGTGTTTTGGGGATTAATAATGATTGTGTGCACTGCGGTTCACTGAAGCTGGATAGATCGACGTTGCAGATGAAGTACAAGGATTCATCAGAGGATCGAATGGATCAGAAGACATTTGCGCGATACTAGAATATACTGCGGCGCCCAATGATCAGAACCTATTTTGTGATAACTATCACCGACTTTGAATCTCTATCTTGTACGATCAGCTAAGGTATTTGATGCCTATAAATAGCTACCAAAACCAAAACAGAAAAGACTTCTTCTTTTATAACTCTTATTTTATTATTTCTTTTGTAACAGAAGATGTCGCCTGTGGAATACCGTTCCATCCTTAAGTACAGGTTAATGATTCCTTTATATCCCTCAGATTCTCGCTGCCCTGCTTGTTTCACAGGATGCTTAGACACGTATGGGGAACATGCAGTTCATTGTAAGGTAGACCCTGGTTTTTAATATAGACATGATCATGTGAGGGATGCTCTATATGATGTATTATGGCGAGCGGGTATTTCAGTGAAGAAAGAAGCGTCTGTCAATTTCTTGACAAACCCATTAGAGGGAAGATCCACGCTCGAGCCAGCGAGATGTTCTTATTTTTGGATGGGCTAATGGAAAGCATGCATGTGTTGACCTCACCGGGTTTCTCCGTTAATGAGAAATTGGACATGGCACCTTCTGATTGGCCAAGCGCTCTAAAGGGCTGCCTCAGGTAAGATAGCGAAGCATGAGAAAGCATGTATTGATAATGGGCATGCTTTTATACCCTTTGCTTTTGACACTTTTGGGTTTTTGGCTCCAGAGGCGGTTGGGCTCCTCAGGAGAGTCCAGAAGGTTATGCACAGTAATGTCATGACCCCGGGTTCAAGAGAGTTTATTTTTAAAAGGATAGGATTTGCAATTCAAAAAGGGCTTGCGGCGCAGCTTGTTGCTCGCTTTCCTGCTATGTAATTTTATGAATTATTTTGAAGCATAAAACTTTAATTATAAGAAATTTCGGAAAATATTTTTAAAATTTTAAAATTTTATTAAAATTTGGTAACTAAAAAGATAATTTTTGAGAGAAAAAGAAGAGGGAGAGGTTATATTCTATTCTAGGGTTTACCCCTTTAGGGGGAAACCAAGTTATTTTCTTCTTCTTATTTCATAAATTTTTCATGGGTTTAGTAAATCCATGTGTAGCTAAATTTTCACTGATTAAGGTATGATTTCAAAGTCCTGATTAATGAAACTTCAATTCTTTTTACAAATTTATTTTGAGTTTAATTTTCTTGTCGATTGTCTCTATTATTTTTAGTGCCTAAGATTAGTCTTTGGGTTGTTCAATTGGCCATTTTAATTGACTCGATAATAATTCTTCTACTAGTCTTGGGGTTGGTGATACGTGTAATAGTCACTCAATTCCATACACAAGTAGTACATCGCAAAAGTCGTGAGAGGGATTACATTAAGCAATTATGTATAGAGATGACACTAGTAAGCGGCACCGAGCTTATGCGTATGATGCTAGGATCAACCTAATTCACAAAACTTAATGCATCCGGTGGGTTACATCTTGAGAGCTTATTCATGGTGGCTCGGATGGATAGAATCCGGTAGTCGAGCGCTTAGTATCCGGTGGCAACAGGAATTCGGGGATATAGAGATTATTTTTATTCTACGGTTGGTGATAATAGAAAATTAAAAAGAGATAAACAAGTACTTTTATTAAGTTTCTGATCAGTGGCGGCGAATGATTCCTTAATCATCTTTACTTTCTTATTTGTTTCTTTTTACTTCACTATAAAACCACCCCTTTTGTCTTTTACTTTACTTTTTCGAACTAAATAACCTATCAATTACATGACTCTGTGGGAACGATCTCTTACTACCGCTATATTACCAGTTAATTAGTGGGAAATATCTTGAATAATTTGTTGTGTAAACGACGCGCATCATTCACAATCTTATAGAAATAATCATGAACCAATTGAAGAAAAATCGGTTTGATTCGTAATCGTACAAAGTACTTATATACAAACCAATTCATGAACATTAAGCCACGGTTTGCAAAGTGAATTCGCATCCCTTATTTAATTAATGTTTTAGTTCATGAGTATGAAGACTATACAAAACCGATTTCAGAACTCAAACCACTGGGTACGGGAAAAGCAGTTCTGGACCTAACTCAGGTGATCCAGTTTGCATACTAGGTACGCAAACAAGAGTTCCGGACCTTGTTCAGGTAAATTCGTTCACGTACTAGGTACACAAACAAGAGTTCCGAACCTGAATCTTCACAATACAGTTCGCATACTAAGTATGCATACCATGTTGTATCCAGACATAGGTAATATTAATCGTTATAAACTATTATTTTAATCATTGAGACATCCTTAGAAGGCGAAAATGGTAATCTCACACATACCATTAGCTTCGGGTAATTTTCAAGTGATTAAAAGATCAATACGAAACTTCCCGAGTTAACATCAAATGACTGTCTCACACAAATCATGTAAGATTCTCAAGGTAATTTTCATATGATCATTTTGATTAAACGATCAATACGTCTCTTCATTATTATTTCATAAGAATACATATTTTCACAATTATTCAATAATGGTTCCTCGTTCGTGGAAAATCCTTCGCACGAGCGTCCATCGACCATCGACTAGTCCCACGACCACTAAGGGCCGGTTCCATACCCATTGGTCGGTCCCCCCCTCTCTCCATAATTAGGTTTTATTACCTAATGCTCAGACGAGCATTATTTTAATAATGATTAAACCAGCATTTAATCATCCTTTCACCAATTGGTTTGCAAAGGACTTTGATACATGATCATTCGAGCACTTGGGCGCTACAAGGTCGGCCCACCATCCCATGTAGCTGGTCCCTCTCTCAATCATTGATTGATATTTCATAAAATTATCCACTGATCAACTATTAATCAAAATTAGGGTTTCGAACCATATGCTCTGCAAAGCATAATTCTGAACAGGTTCAAACAACAATAATTTTCTGTTGATCCAACAATATCAACATTTTAATTAATTATACTCGGTCCAGCCACTAGTATTTTAAATTAATATTTTAATTGGTCATTCTACAAATAATAATCGAGCAATATTTAGTCAGATTAGCAATATTGATTCAACTATAATATTTAATTGTTTAAACGAGTAATATTTGCTCACTGGCAGTATTTGGTTCACTATCAATAGTTGCTCAATTTTCAATTGCTCGATTGAGCAATATTTCTCATATTGACTCAACTATCAATATTGGAGTAGCAATATTCCTCATGTTGATTCAACAATCAACATTTGAGAATTCACACCATTCATAAATCATCATGTAGAAATATTCCTCATGTAGAAATATCATTTGTTATCATCCATTATTCTCCAATATGCATTTACATAATCTCAATCATCCTGCGGCTGATTCTGATAAGTTGGGTTTCATTGCTGTGACTTATATTCATGGGAGGGATGGTTACAATTTTCAGTATTTTGAATATAATGATGAGAATCATGACTTTGTTGGGAGAATTAAAAGGGTTAATTTTAACCTTTAGGCGGATACTAGATTTGTTGGGTCGTATAATGGTTTGATATGTTATTATTCAAGAGAAAAAAACCTGTATTTGTAACCCCATTACCAGACGGTATATCACGCTTCCAGAAATTAAGAGAGTTAAATTGGATTTTCTGGTAAGTGGCTTTGGTTATGTTTCTTCAATCAACGAGTATAAAGTTATGATAACAGTATGTGAGAACAAGACCAAGATTATGGAAGTTTACATATACACTCTAGGCAGTGGCCATGGATGGAGAAACCTTGGAAAGGTCAACTGCAATTCGAGCACTTTGGCAAGAAGGTATCTATGTCGACGAAGTTCTTTATTGGCTGGACTATGAATTAAAAATGATCGTTCCCTTCAATTTGGCCGAGGAAAAGTTCTATGAATTTCTTTCACCACCACCTCCTTTGTCCGATAGTAATTTTGATGATTGGTATAAACTAGGGGTATTGGATAGGTGTTTTTGTTTTGCTATTAATCTTGTGAACACTAAATTACGATGGCATCCACGTGTTCACAAACAATATTCGCCTTTGTAAATGAAAACGTCGTAAGAGATAAAAACATAAAGGAAATAGAACTAACACATTGACTCATCGACTCGAGTCTTCGACTCGTCATTGTCTAGTCGGGGGGTGGGGGTGGGGGGGGGGGGGGGTTTCAGCCAATTTTACACAGTTTCGATGCGTGTATCACGAAGCATAACACTAATAAAAGAAAGTAAGATGCTGAAATGTAAATAAGACAAGTAATTTACGTGGTTCAGCACTAAGGCTTACGTCCACGGGGTCGATGTTTCACTATGTATTGAGGAGTTACAAATACAGCCGAATGACTTTAAGTGAACAACGATACTCTTATTATTTCTCTTTCCTATATTTTTCTCTCCTTCCTAAAAACTGGTCCACCCCTATCTCTTAGTGGATAGGGGTATTTATATGGATGGCACGTGGGGTCCATTGCTAAGGTCGACTGCCACCTTATCCTCTTTTTCTTTGTGCTAATACCGCTGGTGTCTTCGTCTTCCACCGATGCCCCCAAGCGGTTATGCCAGGTGACGATGGGTCACCTCTTTCTCCTCCACAGGTTGGATGACACGTACACCGTGTTCAGAGCATTTAATGAGGGTGGTTGGGCTGTCCGCACACGCCCGACAACTGGCCGCGACTCCTATCACATCCGTGTCAGTTGATCTAATCCTCTCAGTTGATCTTAGATCCTCCTCGATATGGGATAAAGTGGATCCTTGGGTGCTCTTCAGTGCTTAGCGGTGGCTCGTTCCTTCAGTGCCCTCTGATCTCTAGCCGTTGGATCAGTTCGGAGATGAACACGCATCGATGATAGATGCCCCTTGGGTGTTGGTACGTGACATCACATCTTGATGTTCCAAGCTGTGTGTTCTCCACGTGTAATACCTTAGACACGTGGAGAGTGATGAATTATGTGTATACAATTTTCCCCTTTTCTCCAAGATTTGATTTAATGGTCAAAGTTTGGGGAAAACTGTCTTCACAGTCAACCCCACTCTCTTCATTAACTCCTCCCTATCCTTAGGGCACGTTTCCCACTCTTAGTATTAACTTCTCCTTGAAAAACGAGGCGGTTATATCATTTGGGTTATAAATAAGAGAGATGAGGTTATTGAAATAAATTTCATTTTCTTGTCAGTCCAAAAATTCTCATTCCTTGTTTTCTTTCTCTTAACTTATGCTAGTGCTGCTTAGAATTCCCTAGGATCTTCAGAAGTTGACCGTTGTTGATGTTCATCATCCTCTCATTGATCGTCTTCGCTCTACTCATAGAGCTATTTTGATCTTGATTGATTGTGCTTCTGCTGCTGTGTTCCTAGTTTTGTGATGAAGAACATATATACGGACGTATATATACTTGCCCCTGTTCTTTATCACAAAACTTTTGGATTCTCATCCGATGATTTTAGCTTGTCTTCGATATCCTTAAACAGATTAGGGTTTCTTCTTTTCGCAGATTCTAGGGTTTTTGGATGATATTTCTAATGAATTGTGGAAGTTTGCATAATTTTGATTTCTGATTGTTTGCTTCATCTGATCTTCGTAATACTTTCCTTGCTCCTCGTGAATATGTCTGATCGCCATCGGGTCCCATATCAATCTCCGTCATCGAGCCCCTACCGATCTCCTTCTCGCAGAAGTCCTGATATATCTCCGCCGAAGGGTGGTCCATCTCGGTCTTCCCAACCAGATCCTCAAGCACATAAAGTTTTGTCATCATCGGGTCCAAGGGTAACTTTTATGAAGAAAGGGGATCCATCGAAAGGTTTTCGGTACGTGGTTAACCGTCATGTGACTAATCCCTCTTCCCAACGTGTTGAGCCGATAAATACGCAGCAATCTTTTACTCAACGTTCCGAACCGATGAATGTTCAACCTCTTCGGTCCATGCCTCCTCAAACCACGATGCCTCCTTCGGGGTCTAAAACTTCGCAATCCACTGCTGTAATGAAAGAATCTTCCGCTAAAGCTGTTGTGCCCCTGGTGGACCCTCCGAAGAATCGGTGGTTAAAAGGAAAGGTTCGACGATATGAGTCCTCCCAAGTCAAAGAAACCGCTGTTGAGTCAACCCGCTAGTTCTGATGTTCTACGAAGCCTTCCGGTAGCCAAGAAAAAGGTTACTTTCAAGCATGTTGACCTCGAAGCCTTCAAGGTGAAGCATGGCCTCGAGTTATTCGATGTTAAGTTCTATTCACCAGATGATGACCTTACTTACAATATGATTGTGAATTACAAGTATGATGACTTCCATTTGCTGACTACTGTGGGGGCTTTTGAAGCGGGTTTGATGCTGCCTTTGTACAAGTCAGGGGATTCCTTTTACTATGATGTCTTGGCCGATCGCGAAGGTTCCACTCATAATACTCATTGTTGACCGCTGGTGCAGCTAAGTGGGAATTTTCTTCTTACTTTGAAGGATTGTTACCTTCGAAGCAAGGGTGATATGATGATGACCTGCTATACTCCTGATCCTTCTGAGAGAGATTTGTATACTCCTGCAAATTTTAATGCTTTTTTTGGAGACTATGTCAACAGTAGAAATCAGAAGCCATGGAGTGTAGGTCTTCGTACGATTCTTGCTTCTCATGGTGAGGTTCGTCTATTAAGTGAAGTGATTGATTCGAAGCTTTGCTATGTTCCTGGTACCGAGGGGACTTCCCAACAGAAGCCTTTTCCCCATCGTTCTTAAGCGTGATCATGACTATGAATGGCATGCCACAGTTATCGAAGTTGTCGGTCCTTGGGCTTATGGCTGGGTGCCTCGGCAGCACGGATGGCGCCCTGTTGCTGGTAGCCAGCCTCGTGCTAGCGCTCCAGCCCGCTATGATGATTTCTGCCCTTGGCGGTTGAATTTCGATGGTATGAACTTTGAGTATGCCGTCGACGCTGCTGACGAAGATGAAATCTCTGAAGCTGTCCTTCATTCGAAGGTTAATGCCACTGCCAAGGTATGGTCCCTTATATTTTGCCCCTTTTCTTCTTAGTGTAAGGTAACTCGAAGTATGGAAAGGGTAGTCGTCGTACTGATATATCGAGTGTTATCTCCTTAGGCAAAGAAGAAAAAAAAATCGGCCCGGTACAGTCTTCCACCGCCCCTGTTGAGGAGACAGATGTTCACGATGAGGTCAATAGCCCCGTGAACGATGAGGGTATCGAGGAAAAAGAGGAGGTTACCGATGATGAGGAACTAATAGGGACCTCTCCTCATAATCATAGGGACGACGAGGATGTTGATGATGGAGCCAACGAAGAGGAAATTTCTCCTGGCGGTGATGGTACTAGCGTAGATAAAGTTATGTCTGACATTCTACTGGACGACCCTACCATTGGCTTGGTGATATGTCCGGAGAATGAGGAGGCTGAGCTTCCGTCGATAAACCCTACTCCAGAGTTTCCTTTTGGTAAAATTCACTCCGCTGGGGGTCCGATGGATATTGACGCTGCCATGGGGTTAGCTGAGGAGTTTTCTCTGGTTTGGACCAACGATGAATGGGATGTTCTTTGGGACGAGGGTAAGAAAGTGGATTATGGGGGAGTAGTCGAGACTGGTAATGAAGAGGCAGCTACTCATGAAGAAAATTTGGGTGGTAAAGGTGTTGAGGCTCATGCTAACAAATGGTTCGAGGCCACGAAGAGTTCTAACGTGGAAAAGGATGTGACCAATGTCGGAACTTCCGCTGGTGCATCTTTGGAGGGATTTGATATGGATATGATGCAGGATGGTGACGATGCTACACTGGATTGGTTGATGAAGAAAAATCTGATGTTTGTGTTGAACCCCGCTCCGGTGATACCTGGTAAGAAAAATTCCGATGCCTTCACTCGCCAAAGGATGCAGTTATCATCTTACGATGATGTTGACGAAGCTTGGGAGAAGGATTTGGGTGCTACTTCTACCAGCTTACTGGTCGATCCCCCTTCTTCTATTGCCGATATGATGGCTATCGCTGATGGGTATCAGCATGGCTTTCCCCAGCAGCGTGTTCTTGAGGTTAGTTATCGTAGATTCCATTGTTTTCTTGCTTATGTGACTTTTTATTGATGGTTATTATTTGCTTGTTATTGACGCAGATAATGAGAAGTGAGCACTGCAACCACACTCTGTACCAATTTTTCAAAGCAAAGGCCCTCAAACTGGAGGCGAAGCTTTGTCACCAGCAAGAAGAATTGAACGCTGCTGAAGAGCTTATTTCCACGAAGGATAAGGAGATAGCAGAACTGAAGAGCCAGCTGAAAGGGAAAGAGCAGCTTGGTGCCGAAGAGGAGAAGCTTCGTGTTGAACTTGCACTAGTTCGTAACGACTTGGAAATATCCCGTAACGATGCTTCGTCTTCTAAAGGTTTGTTTTCTTCTATTATTCTCTTCGTCCCTCTTTCGTCTTCTTAGTGTGCTGGCTGAGTATCCCCGCTCTATCTTCAGCGGGTGTTACCAGAGAATTGGTATGGCTTCGGAATGAGAGGACTCGGCAAGCTACCCGGATTAGGGAATTAGTGAAAAAAATTAAGAGCGAAGCCGATAAATGGAATGCTCGAGCCGATGAGCATAATACCCTAGTAGCTGAGTGGCGAGAAAAACGGACTCAGATGGTCGATATGCAGAATAGTTACAACACCGATCGTCGTCAGTTTAAGGATACTCTTTTATAGACTCGCGACAATCTCCGTATTGCGCGTGAAAATGCTACTAGCTTGGAATCTAAGGTAGCTGATAGGTGTTGTAAAACACCTAATTTTATATCTAGTATTTATGCTTTCTTTGCTATTTTCCTTGGGAATTGCATCTCTTATGTCTAGTTTGAGTTATTAGGTGCAATGGAGTCTTTGGGAGAAAAAGAAGGAGAAAGCGTTCATTTGGAGCGAGAACGACAAAAAGATGAAGCCAGGGTGAAAGAATGAGGCTGTTCCGACATAGCATGAGGAAGTTATGAGCAAAATCATGGATTAAGCTTGTCAGTTTCCCAGAACTGACAGTAGGGGTGCCACTTTAGTTAGCCCTTATCTATTCCAACTGGGTGGCCCATATCCATCACTAGGTGCCTGTGTCTATTTTCATTCCTACACAACCCTAAAAGTCAGAGAAGTTCTATCTTTAATCCTATCATTTGTTTACCTGAAAATGAGAAACAGAACGGCTGCGGCTCTTCATGAAGAAATTGAGTTATGATGGAAGGGAATTACTGAGTTCGAATTCAGTGGAAGGTAAGAAGGGAAGAGGTGGATGCTACTTCATGTTTTGATGGTGTTTTAGTCTCTAAGAAGAACTAAGAAATTGGAGTTGTCGTTGTTAAATGGAGACGATGAGAAAGAGATGAAAGAATTGAATCTGAGGGAAGGGAATTGATGGCAGAGTTGATATGAGTTTGCTAGAAATAGTCGAGATAAAGATGCTCAAATTTGGGATTGTTTTGTTGCTACTACAACAAGGTTGGCCTTGAATTCGTGTTTTGATGGAGGATTTGGTGAAGATAAATGGAGATTTAGGGTTGGTAATGGATAAAAGAGATGGCTTGTTGTTTAATTTATCTCTAATAGAAAGGAATTAAAGAAATCAAATCGAATCAGTGATGGTCATGGAAGTTAGGGTTTCGTGAATCTGAAATTGAATGAAGGAAATGGGGGTCTGTATTGTTGTTGATGTTTTGGCTTGAGTATTGAGGCTGGTGATGGAGTTGAATAACAACATATGGAGTTTGAGATGGTGCTGGTTGTGCAGTTCAAGATGCAGGTTGAGCTGTTGCTGTTGCTGTTGCAGTTCATGGCTCAGGTGGATGTTGTTTGCCATGGTTCTGAGAAGGCAGGCTATGAATTGCAGGCAATGACTCGAATCGGATGCGAGAGTCGACAACGACAGGTTGATGTTGTTGCAGTGGTGATGAAATTGCTGGTGATTTCCATGGTTCCTGGTGGCCTGTGTAGTTCAAGGTGTTGATTGTGTATGAGATACTTGAGTCTATATGCAAGTGACTCAGATGGGTTTGAGGTTTTGAGGTTTTGTTGGTGGAGTGTTTCAAGGAGCTGAAATGAGCACTAGTTGATTGCTTACCGTAGGTTCTTTGAAATGGATTTTGCGGTACGAGATGACATGAAGCCTAGGCTGGTAATGAATGTAGGCAAGTGCTGAGGTTATAGAGCTGTAGAAAGTGGCAGTGGAGTAAGTGGTACAAGGAGATGTAGGTTTAGTTCAGATGGTGATGCAGCTGTTGTTGGTGGTCTGTGATGAGTACGCCTGGGTTTACACAGAGGAAGAAATTTTGTTGAACCTGAACTGCAGAATGGATTGTTGATGCTTATGATGGATTCGAAAGAAGATGGAGTTGATCTTGCAGGAGGTGATTCTTGCACTACCAGAATGAAGTTGCAGGTGAAGTCTGAACTGGAGATGAGATGCTTGAGCAGTGGCGGTTGAACTAAGATTGAGTATGAATTGCAAATGGGTTGTGCTGGTGATGGAATTACAAGGATTTGACTGCTGGCACTGAAACTGCTATGGGTAACGGTTGTAACTTGAGGCGCAAATGGTTTGAGATGAACTGTAGTGCAAGTGATGCTGATAGACTAGGTGGTATGAAGGTGCAGGACTTATTGCAAAAAAGGAAGTGAGCAGCTGCTATACAAGGAGAGAAGGGTTGAGTTGCAATGGGAATTGGCAAGTTGTATTAAAATGCAGGGACAAAGATCATGGTGGTGACTTGGTTTAATAGTGCTGGTATGGAACTGGAAGAGTGGATGCACATCTGGTAGGATTTTAAAGATGCTTTATCCTACGACTATGTCTAAACCGCAAGTGCACGGTGTCTAGTTTATAGACAGTGGCAAATACGGGTCATTCCCACAGAGACTTGTGGTGCTTAAGTGATCTAATGGCTATGCTTAACTGAATTCTTAGAGGTGTAACACAATTATAAGGTTGTCGAAGCGACTGATATTTAGATGTGACTCTAAACTAAGGAGCAAAGGAGATTATAGCTAATTGAAGGGCACTAGGGTGATTGCATTCACCCTCCAACCTTATGCTAAAGCAATTTTCCTATGGTTATGCTCTTGAGCCTTCACATGAAGGTCTCGGTGGATATCCATCAACCGATTCACTATCTCCCCCTAGTATGGAGTGTCTTCTTACAGTACACTCCATCACAGGGTCAAAAGCTTACAATTAACTACTAATCCTAATCATGTTATAGAGCTGCACAAATAAATCCAAAGGCTAACTACTTGACATAAGATTAGGGGTTTCAACAACACCCTAGTTAATTACTTAGAACATGATTTAATAACAAGAAATACAAATTAAACACAAGTAAAGCTAATTGACGCTCTGGCTAGCCCAGGCATGCCCTCTATCAACTCAGTTCACTCCAATTTATACATGCAAGAACACCCAAAACATCCAACCCTAATTCTTTAAAAAATAGAAATTAAATGCCATACTCTCTCACCCATACTCTCTGCATCGGTTGTTGGCTCCACTCCATCGTCTCTGAGCTCCCTTGATTGATTGAAGAGAAACCCTAACCCTAGTTCTTCCTATTTCTCACTTAGCCTCTAGGAAAGAAGCTATGAGAGAAATAGAGAGAAGCTAGGGGGGAAAAGGTGGTGCGGTTGGAGGCTGTGTGGTGTCGGGGTGAGGAGCGAGGATGGTGGTGGAAGCGGCTAATGTCGGGGAGGTGATGGAGGTGGTAAGGGTTTTGCAGAGCTCTGCTCTGTCGAGAGAAGGAGAAGAGATGAAAGAGAAGAGAGAAGAGAAAATGGGTAAGGTCGATTAGGGTATAGGTATAGAGGGTTTTGTTGTGAAGCGGAGACATCGAGAGTTGAAGCGCACGTAGGAGCGAGCGTAGGATGGAGTGATAGAGATCCGAACGGCTCGGGATATAAGCCGGTGATTCTGTTTGTTGAGCGAGAGCATCAAACGTTGATGTGCAAGGCCGAGCGAGCGTAGGATGTGGCGAGTGAAGATCTTAACGGCTCAGAAATGATGGACTCGGATCCGGGTCACGGGTCGGAGATGGATAGCTTGGGCCCATGTCTTGTAGATGAGTTGCTACTTGTTGGGTTGCAACTGTTGCGCGCGCGGGCTTCGGCTTTCTGCTCCATAGATGCTCGACTCCAATTCTTCGCTCTTTTGGCTCCTCGATTTCTTCGGACTTTATTTATTACCTAAAAACACAAAATTAATTAATACAAATATTTATTCTTGAAAACAAGGAAAGGAAAATACGTAATCCGAGATAATATCTGATTTATGAGCACAAAAGATGAGTAAAATGCCAATAAAAAGGTGTATAAATATGCACTATTTGGCACTCATCAACATCCATCTTGGCTGGAAGGAGGCTTGGAAGCTCTGGCTTGTGCGA
The DNA here is from genome assembly GCA_023531295.1 of Papaver armeniacum. Classification (NCBI taxonomy): domain Eukaryota; kingdom Viridiplantae; phylum Streptophyta; class Magnoliopsida; order Ranunculales; family Papaveraceae; genus Papaver; species Papaver armeniacum. The sequence continues at coordinate 65,166 of JAJJWW010003692.1, forward strand.
TGGCTGTGGCTTAGAACAAGTCAGCTGAGTTAGCCTTAACTCAGACCTGACTCATCTGACTGGTACCAACTGACTCAATAGATGACATCACTGACTCGGTTTGACTCTGAGTTAACTCGGCCGACTATACCTTGACCGAGTTGACCCGATTGAATCGTTGACCGGTGACCGGGCGGACTTTGCCGGTCACCTGAGATACTTTCCGGTCCGGATTTCGCCAAATTCCACCACAATACCGAGTTTTCACGACCGTTTTTGGGCGGAGTTTTTACATGGGTTTTTCTCACACATGGGCTTGGTGTACTTTTATTTTTTGGACCTTTAAAGATTAGACCTAATTTTGGAAACAAGAGACCTATTTAAAGGAAAGACTTCTACAACTTTGAGATCACAATATTATTCTTGGAACTTGGAGAGCCGCTTTTGTTTACGCTTCTAGGGTTTGCGTTTGTTCATCTTCTTCTTTTCAATTAATATTTTTATGATGAACTCCATAGATATGAGTAGCTAAACAAATATTATTGGTTATGGGATAAAGTTGATTTCTCAATATGTTATATGATTCAATGAATTAGTTTTGTCTCAATATTTTATTGTTTGTGATTCACAATTAATAGTGTTATATGATTTGATAGTTTTTTTGGTTGAGTCCGGAATCAATCCGATTTGGTTTCATCTCTAGAGTTATATTAGGGTTTTCAATACGAAAAAGTTGTTTATCCCTGATTCTAAGTAGTATAATTGTGGGTAGTGCTTGTAGTGATATATCCTACTAGTCACAAGTGAATCATAACTTTTGTTAAAACGATTAGTGCTTTTACACATTCGTTTGCATTGATTAGTCTTATTCCATAGAACTTATTGCTTTTAGGGAGTTAAATCTAATTGTACTTTTACATTTTAGGTTGCTTTCTAGGAAGAATTCACATATGCATCTTTTAATGTGGTTGTGATGAAAACAGGGAATTAGCGGGATATACTTACGATCAAGGTATCCTAGGACTTTTAGTAAATAAGAGATTAAAATACCAATTCTAATCATTGATGAAAATACATGTTTGTGAATGATACTATCCCGTAACCAATATCTTCTCCTTATTGATAATTCCAATTATTTGCTTTGCTTTATTTTATTTTTACTTTAGTATTTCGTTAAAACAACAAACATCCCCCTTGGTTACATTAGAAACTGAAAATTGCATAACAACAATTGCCTCTCTGTGGAAACGAACTCTTCCTTACCTTGTACTTCATTCATATTTAGTGAGTAAGAAAGTGAAATTATTTTTGACGCTTACGACAGCGATCAGTAGCACACTTGGAAGAAGAGTTACGCCCAACTCGTTCGTCTCATGATCCTCAAGTTAAGAATTATATACAGTAGCTTGTTCGGGAAAAGTACGATGCCAGAGCTGAAGCTCATGCCCTTAGTAATGCTTTAACTGCTTCTCGGGCCGATGTTGCTCGTTTAGTGGATTCTGAGAAATACCTCGAAGTTAACATGTACCGGCCTACTAAAGGCATAGAAGAAATGAATAACGAAGTCAACCACCTTCGCCATTTAGACTCCATGAAGCAGGTAGAGTTGGATGAGTGTCAGTTTGCTCTTACTAATCTTCGGTTGGATTATAATAAAATTTCAGATGAGTACGATTTTCTTGAGGATGCTCGGGACGCTGTAGTTAATGAGTATGAGATAGCTTCGGCTAGATTCGAAGGTATACATTTATTTGATTGCGAATAGTTCTGTGATTCTAATTTTTTAACCAAATTTTATCTTCCTTTTCAGATCTTGAGGGACAGCTTGACCTTGCAATTGAAAAACTTGAAAAGGCTCAATCTGCCTTAGTAAAATAGGAGGGCCAGACCAAGCATTATGAGGGTTTGGCTGAATCTCGGGACGTCACGGCAAAGGAAGCAGCCAAGGAAGTAACTCGATTGACGTCTTTGTTGTCGCAGTCAGAGCTGAAAACCACCGTGATCTCCTACAAGGATCGTTTTCAGCTTGTCGAAATATTAATAAGACTCTGACCAGGATCGAGCAAGGTCTTCAAAAGGATCATGGTCTTGTCAAGAACTATCCTCGTCGCCCTATGCCTGAGCCTTTAACTTCTTCCTCTGGCCCTTCTTCAGGAGTGAGTGTCCCTTCGCTTCAGAGGAAGAATCCCGCTGATCACGGCAATCCTTACAAGGGGAAGTAGGGATTGGATTATCGTACCTCGTTGTTATTCGCTGATATTTGTTGATTACTTGTCTTGGGCCCTTTTTTTGGTATGTTTTTTGTGATTCTTTTCTTAATCTCCCGCACTTGTAATCAACTCTTATGCAATGGATCATCGTTTGTTTGGATATGTACCATTTTGATTTACCTGCATGGCTAGTTTAATTGTTTTGTTTAGATAGCGAGTAAATCTTAACAAAAAAGAAACGACTAAGTAATTGGGAGTGTTTGACGACAATAGCGATGATATGCACCTTCGTTATTGGCTTTGGACCTGTCACCCCGTTGGCTAACCTTTAGCCAGAGGATTATTAAACGGTGGGTGTTGGAGCAGTATTACCGGATAAGTAATGCGTTATTAAACTATTTACATGCATTCATTCCGCTGAACCTTTGCTTTTTAGATTGGTTGGGTATCTCTTTCTACTGGATGCCTTCCCCATGGTCTTACACTCATAGACACTGATAGGGGAGTCCGGAGAGATTGTATATGGTTACTTTCCCCAATAAAAATTTTGCAAAAATTTTGTTTGATTTGATGAGTTGAGGTCTGCTACTTCTCGTCCAGAGATACAAACATGTCAAGCGGGTACGTTGTCTTCTTCTTATGGTGCTCTTCACGTAGATGCAGAACTGCGTTGCTTTTATGGATAGTATGGCTTGAGATATTTCGCGTTCCACGGGTGTCTGAGGATCTCTCCTTTCAGGTTACGCATATAATAAGATCCATTACCTGCGATGTCATGTATAACAAATGGTCCTCCCCATGTTGGTGCTAATTTGCCCCACTTTCTCTGTCGATGGTGTTGGGGTATAGTTCTCAGCACATATTGTCCTTCTACGAAGTTTCTAAGCTTAACCTTCTTGTTGTATTCCCTTTCTAACCTTCGTTGGTAATTCTCCATCCTCTATAGAGTCGCTTCCATTCTTTCCTCCAGATCATCGAGCCTCTCTAGCATCATGTCCGTCGTGAGTTTCTTTTCCCATGCCTCGGTCTTTGTGGTTGGCATGATGATTTCCGTTGGGATAACCACTTCGGCTCCGTAGGTAAGGAGGAATGGTGATTCCCCTGTAGAGTACCTTCGAGTGGTTCGGTATGCCCACAACACATTGTGTAATTGTTCACACCACCGTCCCTTGTGTTCGTCCAACTGCTTTTTTAGGATCAGGGAAAGGGTCTTATTCGTGGCTTCTGCTTAGCCGTTTCTTTGAGGATATATGGGGGTTGACTTGTTTTTTCTGATCTTGAAGGTATCAAAGAGCATATCAATGTTCTTTCCTTGCAGCTGCTTTCCATTGTCGGAGACAATTTCCGCTGGGATACCAAACCTGCAAATAATGTTTTGGAAAATGAACATGAATACATCCGAGTCTCGGATCCTGGCTAGGGCCTTGGCTTCTACCCATTTTCAAAAGTAATCTGTGGATACTATCAAGAATCGTCTTTTCCCCGATCCTTCGATCAAGGGTCCGACGATATCTATGCCCCATTTTGAGAAAGGTCAAAGACTATCCACCGAATTCAGTTTTGTTGCAGGAGCATGGATTTTCTAGCAAACCGCTGGCACTCCTCACACCTCCTAGACATTCTTGCAGCATCTCGTATCATTTGTGGCTAATAGTACCCCTACATTTTTGCTTTATCTGCTAGTGATCTCATCCCGCTATGGTTGCCTGCGTCTCCATAGTGTATGTCTTTCAAAACTCGATGCCCTTCTTCTCTTGATAGGCATCGCAACAGCGGTCCGAGGAAAGACTTCTTGTATAAAATTCCGTCTCTGAGGTCGTATCTTCCCTCCTTTGACTGTACTTTTCTAGCCTGCTTCAAATCCGCAGGCAATGTTCCTTCTTTAAGGAAGAGATGAATTTCGGTTCTCTAATCTTCTTCGTTTTTAAAGTCTTCGTCTTCATTTGCTCTTGTCATAATATCATCTTCGTGAAAGTCATCAGCGATGTCTTCCCCTACATCATCGTCAGCGATATCCTCTCCAACATCGTCTTCACGATTTGTAGCGGAGGATTCATGAAGTGTAATCGAGGGATCATATACTCTTGTTATCTTGATTGCTTTGACACTTTCATCTTTCAACATGGATGATATGTATGCCAGGGCATAAACATTCCCTAGGTCTCTTCTACATAAATGCCGGAACTTGATGCTAGGTATTTGGGATGCCAATGTTTGGACCAGGGCCATGTATGCCGAGAGGGTCTCATCGCACACATTGTACTCCATGCCTATCTGTCGTATGACTAGCTGTGAATCACTCGTTAGGCGTACCTCGGTTACACCCATTTCTATTACTAAACGAAGAGCATGGACCACAGCTTCGTATTCAACGATGTTATTGGTATGCCCCTTGAATTCTAACCTTAGCGTGTGCACGATCCTTTCTCCAGTGTGGGTGGAGATTACAATGCCTATGCTCGCACCCTACCTATTTTTCGATCCATCGACGAAAACTTCCCATCGTCTTTGGTTTGAAGGTTCGAGAATATCAATGGGATCTTTGCCTTCATCCGCTTCTGGTATGCCCCTTAATTCCTCGTCATTGTCCAGGGGTAGATCAGCTAGGAAATACGCCAAGACTTGTGACTTCTGGGAATGTTGAATCTCATGGATGATGTTGAACTGATCGATATGGGTGTTCCATTTTGCTATCCTTCCTACCTTCCCAGCGCTTTTGAGGACAGCTTCTAATGGTGCTTTGCATGGGACGCGAATGTAATGAGTCAAGAAATAAATTCTTAGCTTTTGGGTTTCCCATACTAGTGCCAAGATGAGCTGTTCGATCTTCGTGTAATTTCTTTCTGCCGAATTGAGAGTCTTGCTTACGTAGTAGATTGGTTGCTCTATCTTCGTATTTGTTTTGACCAATACCGCACTGACCGCGTCATCCGTTGCCGCTATATAAAGAGCCAATACCTCGTTAGGGTCGGGCTTTTGTAGGACATGGATTGTAGCTAGGTACTCTTTGATCTTTTGGAAAGCTTCTTCGCATTCTATAGTCCATTCGAACTTGCTTCCTTTTTTGAGGATGTTGAAGAAATGTTTGCATTTTTCTGATTACCTGGCGATGAATCTTCCCAAAGCCGCTAAGGATCCGTTAAGTTTTTGGACTTCTTTCAGGTTCTTCAGGGATGGCATTCCTACGATGGCCTAGATCTTAGCAGAATCTACTTCAATGCCCCTCTTCGTTACTAGGTAACCTAAGAATTTTCCTGAGGTGACGCCGAATGTGCATTTTTCTGGGTTCACTTTCATGCTGTGTTTTCTCATTGCTTCGAATATATCCCTCAGGTCTTGATGGTTGTCCTTGCGCAGCTTTCTTTTGACGAGCATATCATCCACATAAACTTCTAGGGTGTTCTCAATCCATGGTTTGAAGACAGGATCAACCATCCTATGATATGTTTCCCCTGTATTTCTGAGTCCGAAGGGCATCCTTGTGTAACAATAGAGGCCATGCGGGGTGTAGAATAATGTATTCTATTGATCTTCTTCTGCCAGGGTTACTTGGTTGTGGCTATAGTACCCATCCATAAATGATAGTTCTTCGTAACCTTCGACGGCTTCTACCAGTTGATTGATGCTTGGGAGCGGGTAGCTGTCTTTAGGACACGCCTTATTGAGGTTGGTGAAGTCGATGCATATTCTTACTCCTCCGTTTTTCTTTGGCACAATAACCATGTTTGATATCCATGTTGGGTATTTGACTTCCTTGATGAATACCGCTTCTAGCAATTTACGGAGCTCCTTTTCGATTGCTTGGTGATACTCTGGCGCTACCTTTCATACTTTCTGTCTGAAAGGTGCGGTGCCTGGTTTTATACGAAGTTCATGCTGGATTATCTTGGGGTCGATTCCTGGCATGTCTCCTAACTTCCACGCGAAGATATCTGCGTATTCTATGAGTAACTTGATGAGAGCTAACTCCCTTTCTTCATCCATCAAGGTTCCTATCTTGATCATCTTCGGGTTTTCTTCGGTCCCTATATTGATTTCTCTCATAGGTTATACGGGTGTGAACGTAGGCTTTGTTTCCCCTAGGAGAGGGACATTCTTTAATTGTTATTTGGTAGGCTCTTCGGCCTCCTTGGCTGTTGAGGTGCTTGCCTCGGTGTTTAGAACGTTGCTTCCCTTACTCAGAGTTGTCCCTAAGATTTCTTCGAGATAAAGATCAATTTCTTTTTCCTTAGTGGCTTCTTTGTTTCGACTCCTTCGAGATTTCCACTACTCATCTTGTTCGTTATTGAGCTGGTTTTGTAGAGCTTGGCACTCTCGGGCGGTAACCTGATCTCCCTTTATCTCCATTACCCCTTCGGGTGTTGGAAATCTAAGGTATTGATGATAGGTTGCTGCCACGCCTTTGAGTTTATGTACCCATCTCCGACCGATGATAGCGTTGTAAGGGGAGGGTGCGTCCACTACGCGGAATCGAGTATCCATCTTCATTGGTCCTGCGTCTACTTGCAAGACAATATCACCTAGTGGTTTTGTTGGTGCCCCATTAAATCCATAGATGGTATAATACGAAGGCATCAGCTGTTCATCATTGAGCTCCATTCGTTTGAATGTGTCATAGAACAGAACGTTAACCGAGATTCCTCCTTCGATGAGGATCTTTCTAATATTACACCCTGCCACCGGTAGTGTGAGGACCAAAGGATCATTGTGATCTTCCATGCCTTCCTCGACATCCTCAGCTTCAAAGGTTATTGGCGCGTTCATCCACTGCTCGTTTTCGTCAACTTCTACTCCATCGATTTTGTATAGCTCGCAGTAGTCCTCGAATTGCTTTCTCAACCTTTTTCCTATCTGAGCCGTCAGCGAGGGTCCAGTAGCTTCTGAACAGGAGATGGTATTGAGTATTCGGTTTCCCTCGGGTAGCTGAACTTATTTGCTTCGTTTGGTCCTATCTTCGGTGTTTTCCTTCTGTACGTACTGCTTGAGGTCACCAGCGACGATTAGCTTTTGGATCATGATTTTGAGATTCTTGCATTTCTCAGTCTGGTGCCCATTGAAGCAGTGGTACTCGCAGTTATCCCTTGACTTATTGGACCTTGGGGGCTGCTTTCCTTTGGATCATGGCCACTCCAGGTTTTCCCGATCCTTGATTTCTCTCAGGATGCGGGTATAGCTCGTGTTCAGCTTGTGTAGACATGGTCTTCGAACTTCCGATCATCACGCTGACGATCATCCCTTCTTTCTCTCGTATCTTCGTTGGGTCATTCCATTGAACCGACCCTTTTTGATCCGCTGGCTTGTTCCACTGAATGAGTCCGATGAGATCTTTGCGTCTGGGCTCTGGGATTTTCCCGCTGGATTCTCGCGTGCTTTTCAATGATAACTCGGAAATATCCTTCGGTCGTTGGGATACTCCCATGAATTTCTACAAATAGCGGGCTCATTCTATCTAATCCCCATTTGTAGCAGTTGATGCTGACCACCGGATTTACGTTCCCTATTGCTTGGCAGATCTTGTGCCACATGTCGGTGTATTCCCTGGTTTTTTCTTTGTAATTGATTGCTAATGAAAATAACTTATCCATTCCTGCGTTAACAGCCTTGTTGTACATATAAGTTACGAAGAACTTCTCGGTAAGATGTTTATATGAGTGGATGGAGTCTGGTGGAAGGTTATCAAACTAAAAAAGGGCTGATCCTTTCAAACTTGAAGGGAAGTATCTGCAGAGAATTGCATCATCTTGATCCCATCGTGCTAGCATGCGATTGTAATACCGAAGATGAGCTGCGGGATCGCTGGATCCATCATAGCACTCAAATACTATGATGGAACACTTCTGTGGAATGATCGCTCTGGCGAGATGTGGCACCAGTGGGGTGGTGTTGGATTTTTTCATCAACTCCTCCAGTCTTACTCCCCCTTGTCTCGATTTCAGTTGCTTGATCTCAGCCATCATTTCAGCACGTAGATCCTCCATTGCACGATCCTCGTTGATTGAATTTCGCCTTGGTCTTTGGTCTTCGCTGTCAAAATAGTCTGAGTCTTCAAGAACATAATCATGATCGCTGGATCTATTCCCCCTGGTTACTCTTCGGTTCAACGGCTCAGGATTTGCAGCATTTGTCACGACCATTCTTCGGTCATGATTCGGCTCTAGGGATTTGAAGCTTCGTGTATGGCTTCGTTTTGCTAGAGAGTGGCTCCTAAGCTTTGGGCGATCTTGTCTCTGAGCTCTTGGTTTTCCCCGCCGCAATGCTAACGCCTCGTGTACACCTTTTGGCTCCTCTTCGCCTCCTCAAGCTTTGCCATCAACTGGGGGGAATGATTTGATCCTTGATTTTTGGTACCGTGCCGTCCCTGCCCCCCAACGGCCATGGTATGATCATCATCCACCGTTTGGACTTGGTGGATATGAGGTTCTATATTCACTACCTGTAGCTCCTCATGCGAGGGTAAGGGTTGGTTCCTCGTCAGCAACGGTTGGTTTAGTGGCAAAGTCTGGTTCTGCTCGTTTGTTGGTGGCATCCCGAAGGCTGGCTGTGGTATTGATGATTCCACAATTCCTTCCCGTTGCTCGAAAGCGTGGGTGGCTGCTGCAGCTTTTACTGCGACGGCCTTGGCCGCATCGGCTTTTGATGCCGCTGACCTGGATGCATCGGCTTTTGCTGCTACTGCCTTGAGAGCTGCCACTGCTACGTCGTTTTCATTTGACGGAGAGGTGATTTCCGCCGCATCTTTCTTCTGGTTCGCCGTTTTCGTCTTTTCGCCCTTCTGCTTGGCGCGGGTCATGACTGGTGTCGTCCTTGGTACTTCTCTGGATGATGCCTTGGATTTTCTTGCAACCTTCGTGTTTTCCATCTTTGCTTTCTTCGCCTGCACAGTTCAAACATCGTCGAAAATCCAATATCCATGGGGATCCTGTTAGTAAAGTTAACCCAAGCACGTAGACCAAGAGTATGACTCAATAGAAAGTTGTTAAGAGATCATGAATTTAAACGAAAACTTGGAGAGGTAGGTCCAATAATTGAAAATATGGAGTTTCTCATAGATCTGGAAAAATTATTTTACGGGAAAATCATTTAAAGTGAAAAATATAGAGATTTCTAAGAAGAATGCGAGTCCTAAAATTTTAAGCACGGAGAATATGCAACATATTAAAGAAAGCACAGATCTGTAAGATTCATCTTAGGTAGACCTAAAAAACTTCGGAAAATGCGTAGATCTGTTGGTTTTTTGCTTCGTAAACAGTGGTTTGACATCAGAAAAGAGGTTTTTTAAGAATTGATGAATAATGAACTATAGAACCTACACATAAAATTAGTTTTAATGGATTGATTTCGAATACGAGCTTAAATCCGAACACTATCAGTTAGAGGATAGTATGGGGAGCCTGAAAATAAGCAATCACATGATAAGATAAATCTTTTACCGGGACAGAGTCCCTATTTCTAGCGCCAGATTGTGAACACCTAAATTACGATGGCATCCACGTGTTCACGAACAATATTCACCTTTATAAATGAAAACGTCGTAAGAGGTAAAAACAAATAGGAAATAGAACTGACAAGATGACTCATCGACTCGCAGTCTTCTCGGACTCTCACCTTCTCAGTGGGGTTGTTTCAACCATTTTTACACAAACGATGCGTGTATCGCGAAGCATAACACTAATAACATAAAGTAAGATGCTGAAATGTAAATACGACAGTAATTTACGTGGTTCATCACTAAGGCTTACGTCCACGGGGTCGATGTTTCACTATGTATTGAGGAGTTACAAATACATTCGAATGACTTTAAGTGAATAACGATGCTTATAGGGGAAATATGACTCATACTTACTCTTCCTATTTCTCTTTCCTATATTCTTCTCTCCTTCCTAAAAACTGGTCCACCCCCTCTCTCTTAGTGGAGAGGGGTATTTATAGGGATGGCACGTGGGGTTCACTGCTAAGGTCGACTCCCACCTTATCCTCTTGTTCTTTGTGATGATACCGCTGGTGTCTTCGTCTTTCACCGATGCCCCAAGTGGTTATGCCTGGTGATGATGGGTCACCTCTTTCTCCTCCACAGGTTGGCTGACACGTACACTGTGTTAAGAGAATTTAATGTGGGTGGTTAGGCTGTCCGCACACGCCCGACAGCTGTCTGCGGCTCCCGTCACATCCGTGTCAGTTGATCTAATCCTCGCCGTTGATCTTAGATACTCCTCGGGATGGGATAAAGTGGATCCTTGGGTGCTCTTCAGTGCTTCGCGGTGGCTCGTTCCTTCAATGCCCTCTGATCCCTAGCCGTTGGATCAGTTCGGAGATGAACACGTACTGATGTCGGATGCCCCTTGGGTGTTGGTATGTGACATCGCATCTTGATGTTCCAAGCTGTGTGTTCTCCACGTGTAATCCCTTAGACACGTGGAGAGTGATGAATTATGTGTATACAAATCTGCTTGTCAGTGGAGCTGAATGTTAGGATGTGTGGCTATTGAGAAAGAAGGAAGATAACTCTGACATGAAAGAGCGAGAAGGACATCAGTGGGGTTGGAGGAAAGAGGTTAGTGTTTCTGACAGGCTTAACAGCCAATTTTTTGGGGTTACGAAGAGTTAAGCTGTGTTAACTTACACACGTAAGCATATCAACATTCACGACCCAGAAGTTTCAACCTCGGAAACGATCGTGGGTTTTAATGAACATATTGGTGGAGTATTCCCTCACAAGAACACCTTTGTTTCGTTAAAAGAATTAGGGGAGGAAGACACGAAGATGATGGAGGGATTTCAAATTGCGGGGACAGAAAACATTGATTAGCCTTTCCTCCAGCTGCAGGAGGATGATACCCTGCGTACAAACTTATAAACTGGTAATCCTCATTCATTTTGATATTGGATAACATGTAACCTTTGTGTGAACCTAAATGCTAATGACATTGTTATATGTAGACCACTGTTACTTTGTCTTTATATCATCTATCCAACTTTATGGGAGTGTTTTGTTTTACTTTCTTATTATTGGTTAAGCTATGTTGTTTTGTTACCTCTGCATTTTGTTTGTGACTTGGCCTTATCTCAAAGGTAGAATATATTTACTTTAGTAACTTATTCGGTTTATGCATGGGAGTCGGATAAGTATTACTGACACATTTGCAGAAAGTAAGGGCTTTCCCAGTATATATATAACTCTTGTAGGCAGAAACAGTATTAGATAACTCTTGTAGGCACTTTTGCGCCACCATCTTGGGCACAATACAGTGTAGAGTTAGGAATTGCAAAGTGAAATAATTAAAATCATAATCAAAGAACATTTGGCAAAATATAGTGAAGTCTTATTAATTTCATTTAGGGCATCCACAAATTAACATAGGTACATAAGTGCTGAATGGAAGCACAAACTCATGAATAACGAATGAAGAACATAAAACTAAACTAACATTGATACTATGTGGATGCCCTAAATGAAAACCAAAATGTTATGCTTATACAGATTGATTCTCTCTCTTGGGATGTTTCGAGTTTGATGTCCTTTATTAGGGTTAAGTGAATTCAGGGGCGGAGCCATGGGTTGACTAACCCCGGCTCTAGCCCCCCTAAAATCCCTAACATCATTTAAAAACCCTTGATTTAATCATATAATTTAAATTTAGGCCACCAATATTAAGTATTAGTCCCCTAAAATCTATATATTTATTAGACAATTTTTTTAGCCCCCCTCTATACTAATATATGGTCCCGCCACTGTAAGTCATAACCTGATACTCCGATGAGAAGAAGGTAATTTTGTATTGTGAAAACTACACACAAACCCATTTTTCAGATTCTTTCCACTGTGAAACCCACGCCGAGAAAAACTCAGGCGCGCACCCATTTTCTGTAAGAAAATTTCTCACAAACCCAGAATTTATAAAATTATGTTCTCGTTTTTTTCTTCTTGACTGAATTTTCTGGACATGGAAGAATGACTCGAGATTGAACTGTGGAGGATGGAGTTACTGAGGTAGTGGTGGTATTGAACTCATGGAGTATATGCAGATGGATTTAACTGGGAGTTGGAATTCTATTTCGAGTGGAGAAGGAACTCCACCATCTAGAAGTGGGAGGACAGAGTCGATTGTCCAAGAGAAGAAATTGAGACAAGAAAATGATTGAAGGAGATAAAATTCAGATAATCAGCTATAGAAAATGGTGATGCTCGATGAAGTCAAATTGCAGTTTCAACTCAGTCGTGAGAATAAAGGTTGGGTTTGATTTGAAATCGGTGAAATTGAATCTGAGATGAAGAAACATGCAGAGTTGGTGATTGAAGCTGTCTCGAGAAGCTTAGGAAAATAGATTGAGATTTGGGTTTTATTTTGAGCTGTAGAAGAAGAATTGGGAGCTAGGGATCCTGAATTGAAGAATATGTTTGTTTCTTTGGTGATGGATTAGAAGAAGAATTGGGAGCTAGGGTTTTATTTTGAGCAGCTACACTGGGTTATTGACGGATTTATGAGTTGATGTTGATGTCGATTGAACTGAGTTGCTTTGGTGATGGATTAGAAACGAATCGAGCAGCTACACTGGGTTATTGATGGATTTAGGAGTTGATGTTGCTGTCGATTGAACTGAGTTGCTTCCGAGAAGAATTGGGTGATTGTTGTTGCCGTTGTGAAGATAGAGTTGCAATTCGAGATTGGTCTTGACTGAATTTTCTGGACATGGAAGAATGACTCGAGATTGAACTGTGGAAGATGGAGTTACTGAGGTAGTGGTGGTATTGAACTCATGGAGGAGATGCAGATGGATTTAACTGGGAGTTGGAATTCTCTTTCGAGTGGAGAAGGAACTCCACCATCTAGAAGTGAGGACAGAGTCGATTGTGGTTATGACTGCATTTGTGTAACTGAAATAGGAATGGTTTGTATTTGTGTTTGTTGTTGGTATTTGTTGCTGCATTCAAGTAGGTGAAAGATGGTAGTGGTGGATTGGGAGCTACGGATGGAGCATAATGGTATGCGTGGGAGTTATTGAAACATGAAAGAAGATGATGATGTGGTTATGACTGCATAACATGTCATGCAGTCGAGAAAATATCTGCATAACATGTTATGCAATCGTGAAAATGGATGCATAACCTGTTATGCATCTACAAAATTTGTTGCATAACTTGTTATGCAGTCCAGAAAACGGTTGCATAACACGTTATGCAATAACTTTTTTGTTACTTTTGAAATCAACAAAAACAAAGACTACATAACTTGTCATGCACCTACAATAATATCTGCATAACATGTTATGAAGTCATGAAAATGGATGCATAACCTGTTATGCGTCCGAAAATTTGGCTACATAATGCATTATGCATCAAGAAACTAGATGCATAACCTGATATGCATCCGTAAATATGGATGCATACAGCATTATGCATCAAATTTTTTTATGTACGCACTAAAATCAACCAAAACAATGGTTACATAACTTTTTATAGATGCATAACTTTGTTATCCAAATGCATAATTTGTTATGCAGTGGAGAAAATGGTTGCATAATTCGTTATGCATCTGCAGAATGTGTTATGCATCTTTTTTGGTGGTTGCATAATGGCTATGTATCAAGTTTTCGAAAATTTTACCTAAAATGATGATCACCTCCGATTTTTTTCGTGAAAAACAGTAAATTTGATATTCATGTTTGTACTCGTTGCATAGGTCTCTTAAAAACATTTCCAACGATATAAAATTTGTAAAATTCCAAGGCGCAGATTTTTAGATATGTTATATCCAAGTTGTGTTGCCAATTATACCCCTGATGCATACCTGTCATGCAGATGCATAATCCGTCATGCATACATTATTAATAATTTCATATAATTATGGGTGTCGCGGAAATAATTATGGGTGTCACGGTACCTAAAATTAATTGTGGGACTGACAATGAGAATATTTTTTTTTTGGGCCTGCGCCTAATTTTCCCTTTTGTATTTTCGTGTGTTTTTTTGTCAATTTTGAACGAACTAAAATTACTGGGCCATCAAAATTCAAGCCCATGGTAAGTTACAAAATAATCCGCCCTGTGCTGTTGCACAACTTGACGGGCTTCAGAGCCGGGCCTGTTGTTCTTTTAGCTCTCAGGTGAAAAGGCTTTGAAATTCTCTGAGAAAAAACACAATGATAGTTTCAAAATCACAAGTTATTGTTGGCCTGCTTATAAAGATTCTCGTACTTCTGGTAACCGTAGTGATGTTGGTCTATATGATGTGACGAAATGAAAGTAACTGTGGAGACGCCTCGTAGAGATTATAGAACACACTTAAATACTTCGATAGCATTGATTGTCCAAGAAATGTGAATGTATGTAATACTATTAGTATCTGGTTTCATGCGCTTCAGTTTTGGCTGAAACCCGCCGAAAAATTATCAGTAGTTTTTGAAGAATGGGGTGGGCAGTGGTGATCCTAAGTGGGACATCTTTTTTCAAGATAACTTTTAATAGCGTTTGTGCCGATGTTGATTCATTAAGATCCAAAGCTCATTTAAGGAGTGTGCTTCAGGGAAAAAACTTTTATCGATTAAGTTTGCTAGCTTTAGAACTCCAAAAGGGTGGTGTAACTGTGTAAGCTTTAGAGGAGGAGTCACCATGCTCGCAATTCGGTACAATGCTTATGCCTTATGAGAAGGTACATATTTAAATTTTAAACTCCCTTTTTTTACAATGATCTTTCATTTCACATTTATATTGTTTTCATATGCTATATGGACATTCCCAATTCAAGTAAACTAAACGACTTTTAGGCCTACAGTGTTGCAACATACTATTCTCTGTAACACTTGGAATTTTACCTCAGAGGTGCATCAAATTGCAGTTATGCATAATATATAGCGGTAGATCCTAAGCTTTTTTTGGAGCAGATCCATGTCCAAATATTATGGAAACCCTCTTCGTTGATCAGCTACAAGGTTCAGAGGAAATCATAATTAAAGGTTTGTTGTAGTTCTGTCACAGCATTTATAAACTTGCAGTTAGTAGGGACTGGTTTATTTATACAACGTGAAGACGGCTAGTTTTACAAAGAGTTGTTATAGCATTCACCTTTTTTACTAGGTCTTGAGTGCAATAGAGATCACTGAGTCTTTGATTACTGTAGACATCTGAGTCTTGCCATTCAAACTATTGATTGATACTTGGCCAATTCAAATTGCAGATATGATGGTTTTGTAGATGTTTTCATTTTTGATGGACTGGTAATCCCATATTCTTGGACAAAATGGTTTAAAACCAAAACCAAACCTGCTCACTACTGAGCCCTTTGTGTTGCTTGATTAACATATTCTCTTGAGAAAGGTTGCTCACTACTGAGCCCTTTGTGCTGCTTGATTAACAGATTCTCTTGAGAAAGTTTACAATTATAAACAGGATTGTCTAGAACTTGGTAAGGGATAGCCAAAGAAATTTCTCAATTTCGACTTGATTGATTCTTCGACTGTACATAATAGTGTTTTTCTGAATTGATGTTCTCCTCCCTTACATATGCACTGCTTCGAATACGAACCCTTTCGTTTCTGCTTAAAAAAAATTCCCTTCTCTTGAGTGGTTTTCATGCTGATATTTTCTATTATTTGCTTGCAAAATAATTGTTTCCCATACAGAGTATTCATCACTTGTTTATAGTTACACCATATTGTGTTTCATAGGATTGTTGTATGAGGCGTGAGGAGCCCACACTATGACCTTGGGTGCGTCGATCTCCTTTTACAGCATAGGATAGTGTAATCTTTAAGTAGGCACCTCACCAGAGAAAGAGTGCTGAGCGAGCAGGGATGGCGCTCAGTAGTGTTTGTGGGAGAAAATCATTTGTTTAAACCCATGCTTTTAGTTAGTCACAGTGCACTGACTTAAATGTTCTGCAAAGATTGGTTAACCCATTGGGGTCGGTCTTAGCAACTAACAAAGGAAGCATTTTGGCCAATGCTGCAATTTTTTCGTTCGGCCAGGAGCAACTTCAACCATATTTGAAGCATTTTCGTTCGTCTTTGGTTGTTCTTATGGTTGAAAATGGTAGTATTAACGGTGGTCAATATCAATCATTATTATGAAAACCTTAGTTACCGTACATGTATTGAAGTTGCATGAAAACTAGAACTCAGATTGCACATGAATATTACTTTTATAAAATTATTACAATATTTTTTTTTCATTTGTTTCTTTGGAATTGTTAAACTTCGTGGTACGTCAATAAAAAATGTGAAAATAAGATACCTAGTGCTAATTTGATAAACATGAGAAACAAATTTCCCATATGGGTAACTGTCGGCAGTACGTGAAAGAGTTGATCCGTAGATTCGACGCATTTGCACCAAATAATCAATTCCCAGGCGATAACTAAAGGGAGGATAACCCATTTTGCAATCTTCATCCAATAAAAAACAGCATAATCTGGAACCGGAAGTACCCCTCCTTTGATCAGTTGTGTGTCACTAGGTGGCTGATACAGCTCTCTTTTACACCCATCCCATTCTTGTGCGACAAAATTATCTTTTTCTAGATTTTTCAGTGAAACTCTAGTGTTCACATGGGGAGTTGCACTGAAATACTTCAAACGCAAATCAGAAGAATCTTCGATGACTATTGTTGTGGTTGAGGTTTTCGGATCAAAACATAAAAGATTCGACTTGTTGCACCAATATAGGACTTTATTCTCCTCTGTTACAAGGAGTGGGTCGTAATCATCATCATCATCCGAGGAAAATATTACAGGCTTCAACTTAATCTCCAAACTCCAAGTATTGTAATCCTTGGTATAGAACCATATGTCGACACGCTTATCTAACCGTCTACCATGAACAACACACAAACTTCGTAATCGCCTATGAACATCACACAAACATCGTACACGCCTATGATGAACAACACACAGAAGTCCTTTCAATTTTTTGAGCCTATACGATATAGGTTTATGCAGATGTAATAAGCAGGGTGGTGATGGAAGTAATCCAAATTTTTCATCTTTTAAACTGAACCCTATAATTTTCATTGTCTTGTTATCTATCCAATGCAGCACTCCATCCACAAGGATGCCTGGTGATGAGCATAAAGAGTATGTAACCTCTCCAATATTTCTCCACCCGGAGCCAGCGCCGAGGGTGTACACTTCCACATGTCCAACATCGAGGTTTTTGTCAGGGTAGTAGATTCTAACAACCTTGTACTGTTCGTTATGTAAATCAAAACCAAACCCGCTCACCACTAAGCCCTTTGAGCTGATTGTTGCTTCTAAACTTGGAAGATTAACAGATTCTCTTGTGAAAGGGTTGCAGATATAAACAGGATCATCTAACACACCGTTAGGGATGGTAAAACATACTAAGCCGTTGCACGAACCTACAATGACATCTTTGTAATTTTCGTAGGGGTTTTCATGGTACCTGTTTTCCATGGGAGGATGATGGAATTCTTCTAGGAGGTCAGAGTAAGTGCGGCGTTCCTGGATATTATTCCTAATCATGTCATTCAGTGCATAGTAAAGTCTGAAACTAGGATTTTCTTCGTTGTTTAACCCGATCGCGAATATCATACCTTCTTTAATGTAATCGAAGAAATTACGCCAAGTTCTTGATACTCGCTTGCACTGAAACGCAGACTCAACTGGTGCGCGAGAAAGTATTTCGTAGGCTACTTCAGGAGGATAATTATCCAAATTCATGGGATTAATTCTCATCTTCGAAGGGTTTTTTTTCTTTTTCTTTTTGAGATCAATATACGAATGAATGACCAATATATATATAACTAGTTGAGATCCCTTTCCATGATGAAATCGGATATAGAGGACTTCCTTTTCTTTTTCTTGGTTTTTATTTTTTTTTAGTGATAGAGGATTTCTTTTTGCATTATGAAATCGGATGCAGTGGATTTCCTTTTCCAGTAAAACCTGCCTTATCCCAAGATGTAGGAAATACCAATTGGTCCTAGATATAATATATTAGGATTTAGTCTAGTCCATTTGACCCAGTCAAATGTCCTGTTTGGTCCTATTTGGTAATATAAATTATTGTTTGGTCCTAAAAATTATTGTTTGGTCCTAATGATGTCATGGATGATGTAAATGTCACCTTGTAGTACAGAAATACCCTTTTGGATAAGGACCATATATATAGTCGAAAGGTAAAGAGATGAAATCATTCTCGATTTACTTTCTCTTCTTCTTTCTAGATCTAGTTTTTCTTTTCCTCTCAAATATTTTTTCTAGGGTTTTAATTGTAGAGATGATGTGAAACAAGAAACAAAAAATGATGCTGCCACTGTTGAAGTTCATCTTCGCTCTTTTCGCTTTGAAGATGTAAACGAGTTTTTTCTTGATTTTCATCTCTGTCGATCCGTTTGATAAAGACGACGGGCGGCGAACTCGTTGTTGTTGAAGATGAAGACAACGGCGGAACTCGTGTGGTTGATGATGAAGATGACGGCGAACTCGTGTGTTTGTTGTTGAAGATGTTTGAAGATGACGATGAAGAAGGCGACGAACTCGTGTGGTTGTTGTAAACGAGTTTTTTTCTTGATTTTCATCTCACTCAGATCTGTTTGATAAAGACGACGACGGCGAACTCGTGTGGTTCCGTTGTAGATGAAGACAACGCATTTAACTCGTGGTTGATGATGAAGATGTGGCGAACTCGTGTGTTTCTTTGTTGAAGATGTTTGAAGACGACGAACTCCTGTGGTTGACGACGATGAAGACGGCGAACTCGTGTGTTTGCTTTTTTGTATGGACTTCATTCCTGGGAATGAAGTCTGTTTTTTTAGATTTTTTGTATGGACTTCATTCCTGGGAATGAAGTTTGTTTTTTTAGCTTTTTGTATGGACTTCATTCCTGGGAATGAAGTCTGTTTTTTTAGATTTTTGTATGGGAATGAAGTCTCATTTTTTTAGCTTTTTTGTATGGATTTCATTCCCGTGAATGAAGTCTGCTTTTTTTAGCTTTTGTATGGACTTCATTCCCGGGAATGAAGTCCTGTTTTTTTAGCACTAAGAACTGCTACAAAAATAAAAATTTAACACGGAAGGGTATTTTTGTCTATTTAAATATTTTTAAATAATTATGGACCAAACAGTAAAGGCGTTTGACCAAAGGACTAAACATACATGAGCCCACCTAAAAAGGACCAAACGATATTTTTCCCATTCCAAGATATGTCTCTTAGTCTCTATGACTTAACATTCGCCATGCGATCGTCGGTTTATTGACATGAGACATAAATGGGCTCGAGGCCCATAATTCGCCTAGAGGTTCAAATTCACATCTTTGACCTCGCGAATTTTCTCTAAGGAATTGTGCTGGCAGCTAAGAGTGTATCTTTTGATTCAAAATTTGGTAAGCGGTCAGAATCAATACCATGGCTCAAATTTAATAGCGTGATTTAAAAATCCGTCAATGTAAGAAAAAGATGTCAATATACTGTGGAATCTGTCTTGCAACAAGTATGTTTTAGATAGATTTTGTAGGTGGCTCAAATTTTTATGCGTACATAACCTGGTATGCATCCTTATCTTACAAAATCAATACCATGGCTCAAATTTTTATGCATGCATAACCTGTTATGCATCCTTTTTCATGACTGCATAACATGCTATGCAGATATTATTGTGGGTGCATGACAAGTTATGCAGTCTTTGTTTTTGTTGGTTTCAATAGTAACAAAATAGTTGTTGCATAACGTGTTATGCAACAAATTTTGTAGATGCATAACAGGTTATGCATCTATTTTCACGACTGCATAACATGTTATACATATATTATCTCGACTGCATGACAGGTTATGCAGTCGTAGCAGCATCATCATCTTCTTTCATGTTTCAATAACTCCCATATAAACCAAGCAACATAAACACCTTTCCCATTTATCAAAAACCAACAACATTTTCTCCTCCTTGTAGTTTGAATTCCATACAAAACTTAATTTGAATCCGAGTACAAAAATACCTGAATTTAGTTGATGACAAACTCCATAAATTTTCTTCTTCGACTGATTTAGCCTAGCCAATTCACCCACTTGCAACCATCTCCATTCCATGTCAATTAGCCACCAACTTCACAGATCTCCATCTATATCTTGGCCACAATCAGACTCTTCAATCTCGGATAACCAGCACACCCCCATATCCATTGTTGCAGATGTAAAATCAACATCGAAACGCCAGAAATCCATGTTGTTGCTTCTATGCTTCCTGAGCTCGCCTTGACCCATCTGACTCTCGACTAGCAAACTATTCAATCACCACCATTGACTGCAACAGTTTTCCTGCAAGGAGTGTATCTTTTGATTCAAAATTCGGTAAGCGGTCAAAATTAATATTATGGCTCAAACTTTACAACGTGATCTAAAATCCGTCAATGTAAGACAAAGATGTCAATATACTATGGAATCATCTTGCAACAAGTAGGTTTTAGATAGATTTTGTGTCACGGCATTTTTGTTTTGGGGGTTATGGGGCATTACTTTGGGTTTTTTTAGAGATAATACTTGAGTTTTACTCACTCTTCCAGATAATAGTTGATGTCAACATACCTCATCATGATGAAACACCATATCTTGTATCTTCTTTAAATTTTCTTACCCATTTTTACCCTTTACCAGTAATACAAATTTCGTTTCAGCTAAACTTATGGTGAGTTTGGATGTAGAATTTTTAAAGTGGGATTCATGGGTCCATCGGATTTGGTGGAATTATGTTTCCTTCAGTATGTTTGGTTGCCCAAATCCCTGGAATCACGTTTACCACGGGAAATAGTTTTCCAGCAAATCCTCCATTTGGAGTCCGGCCCTCCCCCTAATATTTGCCGGGAAACTTATCAAGGGATTTTATGGACCCATTTTTTTTAACTTTAAATCTCATAAATATACCATTTTAAGATTCTGAGAGTAATACCACACATTATATGGACTTTAAAACAAGATAATTTTATAAATCACAAGAATTTTAAATGAGTTACCAAACACACGAGGGATTTACATGAATCCCGGAGTAATCCCAAGGGATTATAAATCCTTGAAATCGTGAACAAACCCACCATTAATGAAACAAACTTCTTAGTGCGGAAGAGTTGGGATGAAATCTATCATGATAAACACAGATTTCTTCGATTTTATTAATGGATCTATACCTGCACAAAACCCTTATATCTTGGTTAACAATGTTGAAACACCGAGTCCAAATTATATCAATGACGCAAGTGTGTCATGAGATGTTTGAATGCAACATTCTCCCCTTTTGTTTCTTCAACTATTTTGGGTCTTACTACATCCAAGAAAGTATGAAACTCTCTTGCTAAGACTTTTTTTGATCATTTTGTTGCACGCAAGCTTCGTAGTCAGTTACATACTATTCACAGAGGATCTCGCCTATGTCTGTTTATCTACAATCTATTAAAGAATTAATTGACTGACTCTTTAGCGGCTAAAAATGAACATGTCCCTGAGACGCATCTGGTTATGTATACATTGATGGTCTTGGTAGATCTTATGAAAACTTTGTTTTTCAATCGAGAATAGAGATATCCCTTATACGCTTGAGGCTTTGAGATTTAGATTATTGCAGCATGAACAATGGCATAGTCAAGAGTCTAAACTTAACAAAAATCTATGCTTCCATGTCTTCTACTTTCTTCACTAAAAATACATTTACGCCTTCAACATCAAACGATAACTCTCAAAACCCAAGACCCCATCACTCAACTACCTCACATACCAACAAGATAACTAATTTCAGCAATATTATATGCCGATTTATAAGAATAAAGGGCATACCGCCAACAAATGTTATTACATATACACCTTATCAAAATCTACAAATAATTCTCGCTCCTCAAGAAAATTTTGTCACTGACTTCCTTATTCGAAGAATCTACATATACCGTGCACTTGTGAATTGGCTCCCTGCACTCAGGAGTTACTTCTCACATGACTAATGATATCACTGTCCTTCAAAACCCATTACTATATACTGGTTCTGAAAAAGTCCTAGTAGGCAGTGGAGAGCAATTACCCATTACAATGATTGCTACACCCACATTACACATTGATACTGCTTCTTTTACCCTTCCAAATGTTTTTTTGTGTACCAACATTGCATAGAAAAGAGATGAAATTGTCAGGGTTGACTATTCTGAACATGTGAATTGCATAACCCGCCACGGGTTGACCTTAACCATCCCATTGTCAGGCCTACCCCCAACAATGTTCGACATGGCCGTCTTTCACATTTTGCTGACCTTATTGTATGAAAGATTTCAAGACGCCCTATGTAGATACCGTCGAAATCCGTTAAGATCTCTCAAATATCTATAATGGAAAATACACGTGGAAATTATTATTAAGGGAAGCCTCCACCCAACATAGGGAGTTGGGACCCAAAATAGCACTAGTCCAAAACAGAGAAGTAGTTCAGGAATCAAGATATGGGCAACGAAGGTGTGAGCCACCTAGCCCGTCCAATCCAAAAATTGGCCTTTACTTTATAATCGGGAAACTAGGGTTTGATTGCAAGAATAAACATAAATAAACTATTTAAATAAGACTATAACATGCAAAAATACCAAGTCATTAGATTTATAACCTTCAAAAATACAAAATTATCAGATACCCACGATTGAATGATTAACTCAAATTCTAAAATGAATTACTAATATTACTATTATTATTACCAAAAATAATCCTTATTGCCAAAAATCAATCAAATAAATATTATTGCTCAGAAAATGGGTCATAATCCATAAAGTATGGGAATAGTGGGCAAGCAAAGTATGGGTCTCAGGTGAAAAAGACACAACAAAATTTAGTCATACATACCCTTTACTTTAAACATTATCCTTTATCATATAATTTTCTCTCTCTAATTCAAAATTAATCGCGAGAAATACCTTAACTTCCGAAATATAAGTCGGATTTTAATAAAATTTATATTTTTGGAAGGAGCTCAAAATTCTCTACAAAAAAAAAATCCATTGTTGATATGAAATTCGGAATTTTTTTTTAATCTTAAACCAGGCCGAGGATACATTATGCACATATGTGCATCTGGCTAAAATTTATTTCCTATAAAAATATGCATTATGCACCCAGGTGCAGCTTAGCCAAAATTTATTTCATATAAAAATATGTACGATGCATCCAGATGCAACCTGACCAAAATTTATTTTCTATAAGAATATGCATTATGCACCCAAGTACAACCTGGAGAAAACATTTTTCCTATAAGAAAATAAAAAAATATACATTGTGCACTCTGGTGCAACCAGACCAAAATCTATTTCCTATCAGAACATACATTATGCAGTCAGGTGCATCTTGTGTACTTCGTGGATAAATCTAGGTGTTTCCTACTAATCACCTGCAATATATTATGCACAACCAAAATTACTAGTTCATGATCTCAAGCAATAAATCCAACATCATTACCATCACATTGACCATTAAAACATCAACCATATACAAGTATCAAAGGAAAAAAAAATAACAAAAGAAAAGAAAAAATTAAAAATATGTATTATGCACTCGGGTGCATCTAGGCCAAACCCTATTTTCCTGTCATAACATAAATTATGAACTTAGGTGCATCTTGTATATTTCGCGGATAAATCTAGGTTAAACTTGTAATCCCTCCAACAACCGATTGCAGCAGCAATTATATTATCTCCTTCACTTTCTTGGTATTAATCCTCACCGGATCTTCTTAATATGAATCTCTCGGAACCACATCGTATGTATTTACCAACATCATTGTAATATCTATTGCCAAATCCCACATATTAAATGCATAAAATTCTCGTTGAAAACAAAGAACATTCCAGATAAATCATACAATACTAATTACAAAAATTCAATAGATCATTGTAATATTTATTGCCCAATCCTCAAGTCTCAGCAAAGAATAGGAAAAAGTAGTTTACCTATCGTCATTAATGTTAGAGCACTGCTCGGTCGAACTCGCAAGCGTTGCTATCTCAAGCTTGTTTGTCAAGTTTAGTTGCCAAAACTATAAGTCTTGATTTCTAGTCTACTTATAGATAAGTCTCGAGTTAGGACAGAAAGTGTAGTTGAGCATTAGACTTCACGGTGTTCATCGATTGAAGACGGAGAACTACTAAGGGGATCTTGTGGAACTTCATCAACAAAAGGTATGTGGAGACTTGAACTCATCTATCACTCAAAAGTCTATCTACTCTATCTCCTATTTGAGACAAAATTCATATAGCTATATAGACTTTGATTATACACATTTGATATTTCGAAATGAGTTTGACTCGCTTACATATTTCTCGAAATATGTGTTGGTAAGATTTCGCTTTAACCAAGTTTATCTTATATTCTTGACGAAAGTCAAAAGATGATCACGTGAAAATCACCCGATAACATCTTACATGATTTGTTTGAGACAGTCATTTGATGTAGACTCGGAATATTCCCGTCTTCCGAGAATGTTTCAATGATTGAAATGGGAGTTTAAAACACTTAACCATAATTAGATCATGAGCACAGTATGCGTACTTTCATATGTGTTGATCCAAGTATGGGAAGCATGATATGCAAACCCGTATGTGTCTTGTTTGGTTTAGTAGAAGGTCGGGAACCAAGTACGCGTACTGGCGTGAGGTTCAAGTTCCGGGACTTTACTGAGTTTGTTGGTATGCGTACACGTTCGCGTACTGGCGAAACCCATACTTAGTCCGGCCACTTAGGTATGCGTACACGTCTGCACACTTGAGTAGGTTATGTTCTAAAATCGGTTTGTTCATGAACTAATACATTTATATAATAAGGAATGCAATCTTTGCAAACCATGGCTATAATGTTCGTGAATCGATTGGAGTGAATCAAAATTGATTTTGCTTCAATTGTGTCTTGTATACTTCTATGAGAATATAAACAATTGAACAACTCTAGAACTAGTTTCATTTGAGTAATTTGAACTAGTTATGGTTAAGATGAATATTGTTGATATGAAAGTTTTCATATGGCTAACTTAGGTTAACTATTTTTGAGCCAACAAAGATGTACATGTTTAGGTACGATTACCCATATATAAATGAAGTCACTTTTCATTTGTGTGTAACAAGCTAAGTTCGATATAACGGTTGAAAGATATTATCTCGAGTCTAATAAGGTTTTCATCTAACGATGAATATTGAACGCTTTGTTAACAAGGTAATTTTAATTGCAAACCCTGATTTGAAGACTATATAAATGAGAACTCTAGCAACTGGGAAACCTAATCCCCACACCTCCTGTGTGATCTTGGTTGCGACTAGAGTCTATTCTCCTTTAACCTTAGGTTTTTCCAAAAGCTTGTAGGTTAACGACTTAAAGACTTCATTGGGATTGTGAAGCCAAACCCAACTATTTTCTCCGTAGTGTGTGTTCGATCTTGTTGTTTTCTATCTTGATTGAGTAATATATTCTCTAATTAAAATTGGATCGAGATTTAATCTCCGATAGGCAAGATAAAAAGTAGTCACAAACATCTTCGTCTCATCGTTTGTGATTAACAATATCTTGTTTCGCTACCATACGATTAAGATTATTGTGAGGTGATTGATATTTCTAGGTTGTTCTTCGGGAATGTAAGTCCGGTATATCAATTGGTTCCTATTCACCTTGATTTATCAAAAGACGGAAAAAAAACTTATAGGTATATCTGTGGGAGACAGATTTATCTATACAAAATACTTTTCTGTATGAGACAGATTAGTTTATCAAGTCTTGACTGCAGGTCGTAGTAACTCTTAGTTATGGGTGAGATTAGCTAAGGGAATCAAGTGCGTAGAGTCCTACTTTGGGATTTGATACGTAAGGAGCACAATTGTACCTTGATCAGTGTGAGATTGGTTAGGGCTCAACTACATTCCACTCCGAAGTTAACTTGGAGTATGCTAGTGTCCTGTAGCGTCTTAATACAATATGGTATTCAACTCGGGCTGGGTCCTGGGGTTTTTACGCATTTGCGTTTTCCTCGTTAACAAAACTTGGTGTCCGTTTTATTGCTTTTCCGCATTATCTTTGTTTATATAATTGAAATATCACAGGTTGTGCGTAAGTTCAATTAATTGAGAATCCAACCTTTGGTTGTTGATTAAATTGATTGACACTTGTACATTGGTTTTTGATACTGTCCAAGTTATTTCTTATATTCAATCGGGCTCGCAAATTCCTATTTGTTTGATTGCAGATTGAATTGAGAAATAGAGATATAACTCTTGGACATACTTTTCTTAAGATTAAGTCTGACTATCTAGTTGATTCTCTTTAATGTATATTGGAGTTAGTCCATTGGATAGCTAAGCGAAATATTGGTTGTGATTGTTAGAACCCCGCTTTTCACTTAAGGTGGTAAAATGCATCTAAACTAGTAAGTAAGCAACATCAAGTATGTATCTACCTTCCATGAAATTTGAAGATGTTATGTACTGAACCAAAGCCAAAGCAACGTAATAAATAGACACGGTCATAACATCATATTTCATAAGAAGCTAATGTTAATTAACAAATCAAAATAAAGTCCATTTGAATCAACTGTACGCTTTTCCTTCCACTAATACCTGAGCATCAATTGCTGAGAACTTAATTAATGTTTACTGCATGTTTGTAAATGTCACTACACATATCAAATATAGTGATGAATATAAATGCACAACCATATATCGAAGAACAACAAATGCTTCTATATATCGGTGGAGTTTTACACAATCAAATAACTAATGGAAAATAGTAAAAAAATGGAGAAATAATAAACGAAGTGCTCAGCTGACCTGTTTTGGCAACGAGTTCTGACAAGGGAAAAATACGGTTTAGTCCAAAAATCAGTCTAAAAGTACAGTTTAGTCCAGCCTGAGTCAATTAGGTACAGAGTAGTCCAAAATATGGGAAAGTACACTAATAACCTTTATTATTTACAATTTAGTCCAAACATTTGCAGTTTAGTCCACAAGTGACTCATGATGATGTCAGCAATTTTAAATAATATATAAATTATTAAAAATAATTTATCTTTCGAACCGCTCGTTCAAAATTCACAAATTTTATATATTCGGAAAGCTCTTTCCGAGATCTACAAAAAGAATACCCATATGACTATATAATTTTTTTATAATTCTAATTTACACCGTGTGTACAACTATGTACATTTTGTAAAATCAGAGAAAATCCAAACATATAGTATGGAGACCTACATAACACGCAATATATCCATGAGGGGTTCTGAACAAATGTGCCAAAACGTCGTTAACGCTATCTATCTTTTGCACATCCCCATCTGACAAAGGAAAAATTGGAAAGAAAATGAGGGGTTCCGAACAAATGAAAAAGAAAATAAGTGAACCAACAATTGGAAAGAAAATGAGGGGTTCCGTACAAATGAGATACAAATGAAAAAGAAAATCAGTAAACCAACAAAGGAAAATCCATGGTGCCGGATGATAAATGTTATAGGCATAGTTTTACCTTGCACCGTGTTGCAAAGCATCTTGACCAAGCGTAACAACATAAGTTGGGGACTTATCTCTATCATCTTTGACCTTCATTACACCTACAATTTAGATAAAGAATAAGGTTGAGAACTTGAGATACTAATAGATAATGTGTTTGTTCAAACCCTATAAGAAGACACGACACTTCAGACAATAATAAATTACTGTTTCCTTTCAGTTTTACACTACAAACAACAATATGATATGTTTTTCTTAAGGTTTTACTATTGTAAACCAAAGAATTAGCCTGATTTGGATAAAGTCAACCTAGAAGGATGAAAATTAGCCGGTGTAACAAAAGAATGGGCACAAACATTTGTTTGGAACCTTTTTAAATAATCAATCACAGGTGTAGAATTATGTGCACATTAACAATCAACATGTGTACAATTATGTGCATATTAACCATCAAAATGCGTATATCTATTTGCAAATTAACGATTAACATGTGTACAAATACGTGCACATCACCTAAAAGGTGTACAGCTATGTGCACATTGACGATCAACAGGTGTACAACTATGTGCACTTCAAACAACATGTGTACAATCATGTACACATTAAGAATCAATATGTGTAAAACTATGTACACATTACCAATTCAATATCAAAAGAGTTGAAAGTCAATTAAAACTCACCCCAAGCAAGAAGAAGCAATTTCTGGTAGAAGATAGTTGAAAACTCTGAATGAGCCTTCAGTCAAGGACCATCGTTCACATGCTTATATACATTTATAATCAACATGTGACATCAATTTGCATTATCTCACATAGCACATTCATAATACGACTAAATTAGAGAAAAAAATTGTAAACTAATAAATGGGCTATCATCCTTACGGATTATTTATTTTCATTCAAACTTGTATACACTTTAACTACACTTTTAACTACATGAAACAATGAACATAAGCATTTTTGTTTGGTCCATTGGATTCGACATGCTTAGAGTGACATTATATGCACATTTTGATGCTATAGTTCGCAAACTAAATACAAAATAAGCATTGTAAATCGAAGAAGAGAAATGTACCTTCGTATGGAGATTCAAGAAGGAAATAGCAGGAAGACCAATGCCAACACCAGCAAAATTGTACCAACACTAAACCCAACACCGCAGCCAGCACCAACATAACCAATAACCTCAGGACCAAAACCAATACCACATCCAATCCCTAATTCCATACCCCAAAATGCTCAAGTAGTTGGATGAACTGGATTCCATCTCTCATATATTCTAAATAATCTCTTTATTATCATTAGGACCTACAAGTGAACAAAACAAAAATAATCCTATAATCAAACTTATATGCACATTAACGATCATTGGGTGTAAAACCATGTACACAAATAAAAATCAACATGTGTACAATTATATACACATTAAGAATCAACGTCTCGTATAACTCTGTTGACATTATAAA
Source organism: Papaver armeniacum (assembly GCA_023531295.1). Lineage (NCBI taxonomy): Eukaryota > Viridiplantae > Streptophyta > Magnoliopsida > Ranunculales > Papaveraceae > Papaver > Papaver armeniacum. The sequence goes on from JAJJWW010003692.1 coordinate 94,262, forward strand.
CCTTAGCATCAACTAAGGAATTCATTTTAAAATTTAAAGTACCTAAAAATGTAGGAACAATCCATAGGAAATGAATCAATCTAAAATGTTGTAGAAGTATTCATGGTTTCTAAAGGCGGGTATGTACCAATATTGCTAAAGAAATCAATCCATATCTTTGAAGTCAATAACTCCAACACAATGATTAACACATATAAAGGTAAAGCTAGAGCTCCAACCAAAGAATCAAGGAGAGAAGAGTTGATATCTTGTGGTTATTGTTATTGATGCATGGATAAGGACGACCTTGGGAGTATGAAGTTGGCTAGATTTCCATTCATCTTCACCTGGAAGTGGTGTCATCTCGCTTCATTATTCTTGGCATATCGTTCAAGCTATGCAACATGCAAATATAATGGAAAAATTAAAACACATATCAAAATAAAACACAAGACATCTTAATAACAAATTGAGATTTTGAATCTCAAATTCAATATCATCCCACAGTCACGTGTCGGTTGACAGAGACAAATACATAACTAAATATCAAGAACCCAATCATGATGGAGTATAGATAGGAACTTATGTAAGGTGAAGGGGTGAATAGTGGAGTAAGAAACGGGCACAGTAGGAAAAAAAGGGAGGTTCAACAACTTATCGAAATTTAGAAAAATCAACATGTACAATTATGTACATATTAAGAATCAACATGTGTACAATTATATGCACATTAACAATTCAATACAAAAATAGCCGAAAGTCGATTTTATGTGAAACCTTCACTCAACAAATATATTTGGGCACATCAAACTTGTTTTTATAACCGCATATATAATAAAAGATCATGTAAGAGCGAAAAGAAAAAGAATTAAGAGCAAACTAAAGGCTCTTTTCGAATAAAACAAACATGCCAAACAGTGTAAATACTCGACACCTAATAAAATTAATTAAACCAAATACAATACATGCGCACACAATTCCTAACATTTGAAGATTCTTTCAATCAGAAAATCAAGAATATATGGAAAATAATGGGTATGTATAACCATTTTATATAGCTTAATCTAAGCTCAGTGTGCTCTAAAATTCGCGTATATAATCTACTACCACAAGTTGTGCTCTCATTACTATCCACAAACCCCCATTAGAGTTGAATTCTTATAGTACTAACCATCACACTTAGGATCACTTACTCTGATAAGATTCATGACACTAATTAGTTAGTAGTGGCAGTTGAAACAAGGATCCAAATTGGATCATGACATTATTGGAAACAACACAGCAAGCTTAGCTCCATATTAATATTCTGAGACTAATTGTTTAGTTAGCCTATACAATATCATCTCACTAGATCATGTGAAATCACGTTCACACATACTCATCCATATATATTTACTGGACATCATCCAAATTCTTAACTCAATTTTCACCTATACACAATTTTGACCAAACCGTAATCAAAACATTTCTACAAGCACTATACATATGCACTATTAGTTTAACCTTATATCCATATAAACCATTTTAAGAGATTTCATAGTGCATATAAAATCAATTTAGTATTTTAAGAGATACCCACTAAATCAAAACTTGTCTACTACAGATCCATTCTCAAAGGTAAAAAAATAATTAATTAATTCAAACCAAAGAAACAAACAAGAAAGAGATTCAGACTAGAAAAACTTATCTCGATAATTAAATATGAAGTTAATAGCATGATTAATAGTGTAATTTGATATAGATCAGACATATCTACATGAAGTAATTAAGAAATCGAGAATGAAACTTACGGTGAACTCTTGGTGGATTTGTGAGGAGACTTTAAAATGAGATACATCAGATCTTAATTTGGAGAATTGCTCTAAATATTGACGAAAATGCGTGAATTAATCTGATTGAGAATTTAGAGTCGATTCAACGTCATTAGGTTTTGATTATTTGTTGATTTGAATTGGAGAATTCTCGCTTGAATATTATAATAATCTCTCCATACTTCTGAGAATGTTGACGTCTCCGGCACTCTAATTTCATCTCTTTTACTCGCGATTTGAATTTGATTTTTCAATTGGAAGAAGATTTAACAACGAAATCTCTGAAACGTTATCTCCTTGAATTTCCACCAATATTCTGTTATCGCCTCAAAATCACTCTCGCTCTCTCTCTCTCTCAATCTCTCCTATTGCTAAATCTGAGATCTAAAATAAATAAAAAAAACTCGTTCTTATTTCTGAAACTCTCGTATAAGGGTAATTTTGGGACTTAATTTTTTTTTGAATCGGTACGAGTTTGGACTAACTCGACAAAATTTTGGACCAAACTGTTTGAGACGGTTTTTTTTTGGACTAACGTGTACCAGGCCTAAGGAGGCTGGACTAGAGAGTAAAAAGCCCAGCTAATATGGGATTAACCGTTAATTTCTACTTCCAACAATCAATGTTTACTCGGCTCGATCAAAAAGACCAACAATATTATGGCTCTGGAAAAATCGTATCTCTAAAACACCGTATTAATATTAATATAGTTTCTTCTCTACCCTATTTTTCCAAAAGATATCTCCCTACTTCTTTCCTCCCTATTCCCAAAGCTAGCTCCCTATTTATATCGTTTTTCCGTTAACTATCACCCTAGGATAAACTGACTTTGATCGGACGACTCACTAAAACCCTAAATATTATCACTGGCTTTATCAAAATCATTTCCATTTAAGTAAAATATTATATATTATTTCATTTCATTTTCTAAAATTATCAAGAGCATAATTAATACCTAGATTTATACTTGACTAGGAAACATCCGCTGCATGGTTCATAATGTCGACATTTAGGTTGGGAGGACTCAATAGGTAAAGTTGCAACGGAATTTAGGTGGTCGGTAGATTATCATTGTTGACTCATTGTAATGTACGTCTACCTTAGCCTTCAAAACTAGTGGGCACTAACCTTTCTGTTTGTACCGTGTATAAAATACACGGGAGGTCCGCAAATCAATACAGGGAGGCATGCAGGGTAGATTAATGCCAGGAGGCATGCAAGGCAAGTCAATAGGCATGCAGTGAGTTATATGCAAGTAATGCATGCGTATTACATTCGGGAGGTTTCATGAATTGAAGATGGAGGCATGCGAGTTAATTCCAAAGATGTCATGCAAAATTTAATATGGAGCCATGCAATATTTATTCCAATGAGTTTCATACATGCAATAATAATTTCAGCAGTTTCATGCGGAATTGAAGAGGGAGGCATAAATGAGCATTTAGTGTCATTTAAGTTATATTGAAATTATGTATACAATTGTATAAATAGTGAGGGGCAGAGATGCGAAAGGGGGGTAGCCAATAGGGGAAAAAATATACAATGTAATTTTACTATCAATACAAAATCACTCCCCAAGGGGATTCGCCCGTGGACGTAGGCAACCTATGCCGAACCACGTTAAACCTCTGTCTTTCATTTTGTTCTTCAAATCGACCCCTAACCGAAAATACTTACCAAAACTATCCATTCATCGTGTTTCGTTCCCAAAAGTAATTTTGGGTACAAACATTGGCGCCGACTAAGGGGATTCGTTAAAACGATCATGCTTTTCCGGTGAGAAGAGTGCGGAGAAATCGAGAGAAAAGATAATGATAATTAGGGTTAAGAAAAGATCTAGCCGAAACAAATGAGGATGGAAACCTTGCATCATCAAAAGTCGTGTTCTTAATGGTATGTTGTTGTCAATCAAATACTGACGGAATCCACACTTTCACTTCTTCCCCATCCCATCTTTAATCGGTTTGCGCATCTTTTTTTCCTTTCATCTATTTTAAATTTTAATGATAGTATTGATCAACATATTGCAAATAGCCTGAAACTACTTTTACAAATTTCATTTAAAAATTTAAATCATAATGTTATTGGAGTCTTTTGCTTTATTACTTTATGCGCATGATCTAGTGCTTGTTAAACTCTTCAGTGGTTGTTTTAATCCATTTAACTGACTTAATATTGTGCTTGATATTTTCTCGAGTACAACTGCCGAGAACACAAAAGCATCCTAAGAAAAATTGTCTAAGTTCCACTAAAGCATTAAAAATGGCGCAAGGTCGGTGTGATTATGAAGCCACTTCATCTCCCAACCTTTGTTGTGCCAACCGGGTTCTATGATATATTGCCACGTCGCATACACGGCTCCACCGATGCGTGTCGTAGGTGCAATCAAATTAATATTTTATTTCCACTCAATTAAAAATAATATAATGGAAGTCAAGTTCGTTCCCACGAGGAGCAAGAGATTCTTAGTTGTAAAAATTGTCACAAAAAGGGGGGTGTAAAGCAAAAGAAAGTAAATAAAGCAATTAAAAGATAAAGTTGAAATCAATAAGAGAGACAAGATCAAGGAATCCTTCTTCGTTGCAAAACAATGAATCAAGTTATGTTCTTTTCTACTTGTTATTAGTCACAAATTATCACCAACCGTAGGTAAAGCAGCTAGATCAGTGCTAAACCCCTAAATCCCTTGTATCATAGGACACGGAAGTTCTCGACTACGGATTCTATTTACCAAACCACCTAGAAGTAGATCACTCAAGATGTAATTTAAATAAACGCATTAAGATTTATGAACTTATTAGGTTAATATTAGTAGTTAGACTCTTAGATCAAGGTCTACTTGCTAACGTTGTTTTCACACACAATTGCTCCACGGAATCCCTCCGCAAGGTCTCGTGTTTGCTACTTATGTAAAGAGTCAAGAAACGATTACTTATCTCCTAACTTTCACTAGCTTTAGATCAAATTAACAAATCAATTTAGCGTGCACTCCAAACAATCTATCAATCAATCATGAATGAATAAACATTCCTATTAGTAAAAACAATCGATAATCATGTGAAAAACCTCAAGATAAAATTGAAACAAAACTCAAATCATATATTAAGAACTAGGAATTCATCCTCAATCAATAAGAAAATTAGCTACTCATGTTTTTGAAATTCACACAAATAATTAAAGGGAGAATTTTTCAAGTTCACACAAATAATTAAAAGAAGAATTTTCAAAAGCAAGCAAAAACACAAGTGTTGTGTGTGTAAAGAAGTGTGTAAAAGATGTAGAAAACTTCTATTTATAGGCTTCAATATTCTCCAAATCTTCCAAGGAATAGAATCCTCATTCCATAGTAATTCAATTTCCAAATTCAAGTCTTTCTCATCTTCCATCTTCTCTTTCCAAATTTGAGCCAAATTCTCCATCCAATTCCAAGTCCAAGTCTTCACACCCATGAGTAGAATCCACACAAAAATCAGTAATCTTGTTCGCCGGAAAATTGTATTATGGCCGGAATTTGGCGGGAATCCGGCCTGAAAAGTCACCGCCGGCCACTGGAATCTTCTTCTCCGTCAAGGAATATTCCGTTGAAGTTTCGTTAGAGAAAACGGTCAAACGGGTCAAGCTGTTAGTCAACGGGTCAAGGAGAAGAGTGAGTCACCACCGAGTCGCCTTCTAACTCGGTGATTGGTCTAACCGGGTTGAGTTGGATCGGTTCTTTGGATCGCTCCTCGGACTCACCGAGTTGACTCGCCGAAGTATAAAAATGGGCGAGTCTCCTCTCGTGTCTTGGCGATTCCCAGGCCAAATTCAGCCTTTTTTGGGTCTTCTCCGTTAAGAACCTACACATACATCTATTTGAAGCATTCATTCATTTTTTACAAAGAATAAATAAGTACACTTTCCTTCTTGTCTGCAAGTAGTTTCACAACCCATCCTGCAACTGATCGTTACTGCCATTACCCACAACATCAACACAGCTTAACCCTTATCTTGACAAATCATTTACATCTCTTCCACCATCGTTACGTGACAGCACCATCTTAATTGATTTCTCAATTCCTGCAATGTTTCAGTCTTCACTGTAGCTTAAATTTCCTAGCATCAGGTTCATCCCATTAACAACTACTCTCGATTTGATTCATCCACAGAACCCTATTCAACAACCATCTAACCTGTCTTGATTTTCCGGCCACAAAACCCATTGTTCCTGAGCCTAGTAGACTCTCAATTTCCTTCTCTTCGTCTTGATTCATTCTCGGCTTCATACCCATTCCACTAGAACTTCAACAAATACCACCATCTTCGATTCAACAGCACATTCGTCAACATCTTCAATTTCTGTTACAGATTCAGCAACCTCAGATCCCCTTTCTCATCATCTCTGAATCGCATCATCAACAACCCTGAATTTGTCTCTTCTATAGCATACCATTCTTCTCAGCTTCTCGGATTCAGCCATAACTTCTCCACGAAATTACCAGCATCATCATCATCTCCGTTAGTTCAATACCCATAAGCTTCAATTTCAGCTTCATCAATTCTCCCTGTTCGTTCATCGACTTGTTCTCTATCCTGGTCGGAACCAAAGAACGTCTCAATCGATTCACGAGATGCAACATCGAACCCTAATTTCAATTTATGTACGATCTTCTCGAGTTTCGACCGCTTTTCTATCTTGATTTATCAACCAACAAACCCATTAATCCCTCTCCAATCTCTCTCTCGATTAATGAAGCCATGGTCCTTTTTCTCACTTTCTGGTGGAAGAAAAACGAGTAAATGAAACTGATTGAGAAAGAGAACTTTCTTCTCAATTTAGGGTTGGATATATTTGGATAATGACACCCGGTAACCCTTGATAAGGGATAACCAATTTACAGCCCCTTAACCTTGGCTAGACTGCTACTAGTACTCCTCCCAAAAGAGTTGCCCCTTAACCTTGGCTGGGCTCCAGATAGTGTTCGCCCCTGAAATGACAATTTTGCCCTTTTGGCTCAAATATAATAATTTCTTCTTCTTTTCCTCCGTGTGACTCCAAAGTAGCTACAAAACTCAAAACAAGCGTAAAATACATAATTTACAAGAAAAATAGAAAAGAAAGTATAAACAATAGATAGTAAATAGGATGTATTCTACACCCTATCAAATTCTCCCACACTTAGACTTTGCTAGTCCTCGAGCAAATCAAACTAAAAACTCACAACTTCAAAGCGTTCCGGCGTCCCAAGCATCCAAAGAGCTATGAGGACATAGAGTTTCGCATTCTAGTAATAAGAAGTTAGAAATACTAAAGAACATATTCTCATTCTTAAATATTGAGTGAGAAATAACCACACCATAATGAGAGAACGCGTGTTTGAGAAACGATCAATAAGCATTTCGCCTCGACTTCTGCCTCACCAAAAAGGGTTTAATGATAATTGCACTCAAAAAGACGGCTTTTTTATGGTTCTCACATGTGTGCAGGTAGGAATGAAGAGAGAAATCCCGAGACACGTTGAATGGTGGGAAGGACAACTTCCGAAATATTTTTAAAAACCCACATCTTTTAATATTTTGAAAACCATTTTTCTGACGATCTCTACGAAAGGAAATCAACCATTATTATCGAGGATGAGAATACTTACTCACCTTTACATCCGATCGTCAATTATGATAACACCACTCTCACGGCATCCAATAGAAACGTCTTCCGCTCTTCGTCTTTGTCTTCTTGGTCTTCGTCTTCGGCTTCAACTATTGATGATAAATTCTCGAATTTCATAAATCCTTGACAATTTGTAACCTTTACCTTAATAATCCTTGTTGCTTGAAATTTCCTTATATATTTTCCTTCCCCACGGCTTATTAAATAAATAAAAACAAAACAAATATTTCTCTTTTTTTTTTCTTCATTTTTTCATCATTTTTTTTTTAATTTTTAATTTTTTTTTTTTTTAATTTTTAAATTTTTTTTTTTTTTTTTTTTTTTTTTTGAAACAAGAGAAATTAAATACAAAATAAACCATGGCCGTGGGAGAAGTATTTTACCGCTTGATTCTTCACAACTTGTATCGCCTCAAAATCATAAACTTCAATAATTCTCACCTTTTGCTATTCTTTGCTCTTATAAATAAGTCTTCATACTTGGATATAAAATTACCTCATTGTATTGTAAGTCCTCAACATATATGTAAAATCCGCTCATTTGTATGTTGCTTTACTTGAATATGAAATTTGCTCTTTTTCTTGTTCCGTTGCTTGTAAACCTTAAACTTTTTCCAACTTTCCTTGTAGATTTTGATGTCGCTCCTTGTTGATGATGATGATGTTTCTATGGACCCGTTGTTGTCGAGAGAGAGAATGGTGCTAACTGCAAATCGAACTACAAGAAGGAGGCTTTCATCTATAGACGTCACCCTTATGATTGACAAAATTAGCACTCAAGAGATCAAAGAGTAGTGCTTCTATTGGTGGGAGGTTGGGTAGCTCACCATTCTACCCGGAATTAACGTACGGTGACACACACTCAAAAGAAAGCTCTTTAGTTAGATGGAAAAATTTCTGGTCGGTGCCTCACATGATATGAATACGGGTAGTCTCCACTAATGATTGATCAGCAACTCTAATAATGCATTTCTCCCTGCACCAAATTCGCATCACCGGCATGATTAAATCCATTATTTAACACTCAAACAAGCAAGAAATCCGAATGTAGTTCCCTAACATTTCCAAGTTCAGTTATGTCGGTCGAATTCTCTACGTAAACATACCTAGAAATATGCTAGTGACTCTAAAATCTCTAAAAGTTGGAGGTTTTATGTAAAAATTTTTTTTTTTTAAAATTTTTAATTTTTTTTTTTTTAAATACATGTTTAACCACTCCCCCACACTTAAACCTTACATTGTCCTCAATGTAATTGAATCGTCCTAGTAAAGTCAAGGTGGGAAATTTTAACATGATAAGGAACAAGAAAAAGAAATAACAAAAAGCAAAAGGATAAGAAATACAAAACCTATGGGTTGCCTCCCATTAAGCGCTTGTTTTAAAGTCGACGGCCCGACTTAGCTCTTGCAAGATTCATTAGCCCGGATCAATCTCTTTCACGGGAAAACATGACTTCACATCACTAGGGTATCTCTTTGTCTCAAAGATATTGAAGTGGATGAGTGTACCATCAAACTCCATAGTCAAGGTGCCATTTTGGACATCAATCTTTGTTCCTAGCGGTGCTTAAGAATGGTCTACCCAATAGAAAAGGTGTAGACTTGGAAGAATTCTCATCATTCATGTCTAAGACATAGAAATCAGTAGGAATACAAGCTCATTAACCTGCACCAAAACATTCTCAACAATCCCTTCGGGTAAACATTAGATCGGTTAGCAAGTTCAAGAACTACCTAGGTCTCCTTAAGAGGACCAAGATTCAAAGAATCATAAATCGAGGAAGGCATAACATTAACCGATGCTCCCAAATCTAGTAAAGCTCGAGTAAACCTTGTTTTACCAATTGTGCAAGGTATATTGAAACTACCGGGGTCCCTTAATTTAGGTGGGAGTTTCTTGAGAAATAAACGCCGAAGCATTCTCCCCCACACTCATGACTTCATTCCCTTTCAACCTTTTCTTCTTCATGCACAACTCCTTTAAGAACTTTGCACAACGAGGAATTTGAAGAATAGCTTCAATGAGTGGAATATTGACTTGTACTTTCTTAAGGATGTCCCAAATATCCATGTATTCCATGTCTTTCTTCGATTTAGAAAATCGGCTAGGAAATGGGGGTGGAGTTGTGAAAGTAGGAACCGTCTCCTTGGGTAAGTTGGTTGGGGATGTATTCTCCTTTGGTGCGGTTTCAATTTCCTCTTTGTCTCCATACACCTTATCTTGTTGATTTGGTTGCTCCACTTGTTTCCCACTCCTCAAAGTAATCGCATTAACGCTCTCCTTGGATTAACAAATGGTTGTGAAGGAAGCTTTGTGGACGCTTGAGCTTTCAATAGGTTCACATCGGTCGCCAATTGCCCCACTTGAATTTGTAAATCCTTGATTGCCGAATCGGTCTTTTGTTGTTGTTGTTGAACCAAAGTGGTGATACCTTGCATCAATGCATTGAGCTTTTCATCAATTGAAGAATCTTTTTCCTTGACTTGTTGTGGTTGGAATTGTTGTTGAGGTTGGAAGCGTGATTGTTGGAAGCCACCTTGTTGCACATATGAATTAGGAGCCTCCGCTTGCTTATTTGCATAGCTAAAGTTAGGATGATCCTTCCACCCGGGATTGTAAGTATTCGAGTATGGATCGTACCTTGGCCTTTGATTTGGATATAAAGCATTTACTTGTTCGGTCTCATTATCCGGAATAATAACCGCGGCCATCCTTTGAATCATTATCTCCATGTTACTCATCCTTTGATCAAGATGTGATGATGAATCACTAACTTCATGCACTCGCCTAACCATGGGTTCATCTCTTGTGTAGAATTGTTGCGAGTTTGCAGCCATACTTTCAATCAACTCTCTAGCTTGGGTCAAAGTCTTGTTCATTAGTGCACCACCACCCGCGGCGTCAAGAAGAGATCGATCACTTGAGTGGAGTGCTTCATAGAAGTATTGAGTATCATAGCATCACTGAATTGGTGGTGAGGACAGCTTGCCACCAATCTCTTGTATCGCTCCCAACATTCATACAATGACTCTCCCACATGTTGTTTAAACCCACAAATCTCCTTGCGAATTTGAGTAGCTTTGGATGCGGGAAAATATCTCTCGAGGAAAAGTTTCTTCATCCCATTCCATGTTGTGATACTTAGGAAGGTAAATAATATAACCATTCCTTAGCATTGCCCGCCAAAGAAAACGGGAAAGCTTTCAACATTGCTCCATACGCATTGGTCTCCGGTGGAAGCATGGCCATAACTATGGTATAAAAGTCCATAAGATGTTTGTTTGGTCTTCATTAACCATGCCATGGAACTTTGGTAACTCTCTAATCAACCCGGCTTGATCTCAAAAGTTGAGTTAGTTTGGATACACCATTGTTGTGTGTCAAGCTTGTGAGAAGCTAGGTCCTTGAGTGTACGATCAGCCATTGTTTCTTCCTCTTTGTCCGAATCGTGAATTCACTTGATGAAGAAGGAGGAAGTGGAGTGTTAACCGCTCAAGGAAATCCTTTAGTTGAGTGCCGGATCGAAGACGTATTGGACTCGGGCCTGTCATTTTTAAGCATTCACCAAAGGTATAACACATGAAACAAGATTCTCAAAACTAAGTTAGATACGATATAGAATCTAACAAAGCAAGAATAAAGCAAAAGAAAAATAAAAACAACTAAAATCGTCCATTGCTCCTTTAAGAACGGCGCCAAAATTTGATGCGTGTCGTAGGTGGAATCAAATTAATATCTTATTTCCACTCAATTAAAAATAATATAATGGAAGTCAAGTTCGTTCCCACGAGGAGCAAGAGATTCTAGTTGTAAAAATTGTCACGAAAAAAGGGGGTGTAAAGCAAAAGAAAGTAAATAAAGCAATTAAAAGATAAAGTTGAAATCAATAAGAGAGACAAGATCAAGGAATCCTTCTTCGTTGCAAAACAATGAATCAAGTAATGTTCTTTTCTACTTGTTATTAGTCACAAATTATCACCAACCGTAGGTAAAGCAACTAGATCATGCTAAACCCCTAAATCCCTTGTATCACCGGACAAGGAAGTTCTCGAGCTACCGGATTCTATTTACCAAACCACCTAGAAGTAGATCACTCAAGATGTAATTTAAATAAACGCATTAAGATTTATGAACTTATTAGGTTAATATTAGTAGTTAGACTCTTAGATCAAGGTCTACTTGCTAATGTTGTTTTCACACACAATTGCTCCACGGAATCCCTCCGCAAGGTCTCGTGTTTGCTACTTATGTAAAGAGTCAAGAAACGATTACTTATCTCCTAACTTTCACTAGCTTTAGATCAAATTAACAAATCAATTTAGCATGCACTCCAAACAATCTATCAATCATGAATGAATGAATAAACATTCCTATTAGTAAAAAAATCGATAATCATGTGAAAAACCTCAAGATAGAATTGAAACAAAACTCAAATCATATATTAAGAACTAGGAATTCATCCTCAATCAATAAGAAAATTAGCTACTCATGTTTTCGAAATTCACACAAATAATTAAAGGGAGAATTTTTCAAGTTCACACAAATAATTAAAAAGAAGAATTTTCAAAAGCAAGCAAAAACACAAGTGTTGTGTGTGTAAAGAAGTGTGTAAAAGATGTAGAAAACTTCTCTATTTATAGGCTTCAATATTCTCCAAATCTTCCAAGGAATAGAATCCTCATTCCATAGTAATTCAATTTCCAAATTCAAGTCTTTCTCATCTTCCATCTTCTCTTTCCAAATTTGAGCCAAATTCTCCATCCAATTCCAAGTCCAAGTCTTCACACCCATGAGTAGAATCCACACAAAAAGCTGAAATTTTGTTATGGGAAACGGTATTATGGTCGGAATTTGGCTTTAATCCCACTGAAAAGTCGTCGCCGGCCACCCGGAATCTTCTTCTCCGTCAAGGAATATTCCGTTGAAGTTCCGTTAGAGAAAACGGTCAAACGGGTCAAGTTTGTTAGTCAACGGGTCAAGGAGAAGAGTGAGTCGATCATCGAGGCGACTTCTAACTTTCGGTGATTGGTCTAACCCAGGTTGAGTTGGATCGGTTCTTGGATCGCTCCTCGGACTCACTGAGTTGACTCGCCGAAGTATAAAAATGGGCAGAGTCTCCTCTGTGTCTTGGCGATTCCCGGCCAAATTCAGGCCTTTTTTTGGGTCTTCTCCTGTTAAGAACCTACACATACATCTATTTGAAGCATTCATTCATTTTTTACAGCAGCAACAAGTACACTTTCCTTCTTGTCTGCATACTGTTTCACAACCCATCCGCAACCCGATGCATTCTTGCCATTACCCAAAACATCAACACAAGCCTTAACCCTTATCTTGACAAATCATTTACATCTCTTCCACCATCGTTACGTGATAAAGACCATCTTAATTGATTTTCAATTCCCGCAATGTTTCAGGTCTTCTTTTGTAGCTTCAATTTCCTAGCATCGTGTTCATCCCATTACAATGACTACTCTCGATTTGATTCATCCACAGAACCCTATTCAACAACCATCTAACCTGTCTTGATTTTCCGGCCACAAAACCCATTGTTCCTGAGCCTAGTAGACTCTCAATTTCCTTCTCTTCGTCTTGATTCATTCTCGGCTTCATACCCATTCCACTAGAACTTCAACAAATACCACCATCTTCGATTCAATAAAGACATTCGTCAACATCTTCAATTTCATTCTGATTCAAAGCAACCTCAGATCCCCTTTCTCATCATCTCCGAATCGCGTCATCAACAACCCCGAATTTGTCTCTTTTATAGCATACCCTTCTTCTCGACTTTCTCGGATTCAGCCATAACTTCTCCACGAAATTACCAAAGATCATCATCATCTCCGTTAGTTCAATACCCATGTTCTTTCTCCTCTCCGACGCAACCCATCTCAATTTCAAGCTTCATCAATTCTCCTCGCTCGTTCATCGACTGTTCTCTATCCGGTCGGAACCAAGAACGTCTCAATCGATTCACCAGATGCAACATCGAACCCTAATTTCAATTTCGTCCGATCTTCCGAGTTTGATCCGCTTTTCTATCTTGATTTATCAACCAACAAACCCATTAATCCCTCTTCAATCTCTCTCGATTAACAAAGAAGACCATAGTCGCTTTTCTCACTTTCTGTGGAAGAAAACGAGTAAATGAGACTGATTGAGAAAGAGAACTTTCTTCTCAATTTAGGGTTGGATATATTTGGATAATGACACCCGGTAACCCTTGATAAGGGATAACCAATTTCATGACCCCTTAACCTTGGCTAGATCGCTACTAGTACTCCTCCCAAAAGAGTTGCCCCTTAACCTTGGTCTGGCTCCGGATAGTGTTCGCCCGAAATGACAATTTTGCCCTTTTGGCTGAAATAGAATAATTTCTTCTTCTTTTCCTCCGTGTGACTCCAAAGTAGCTAGAAAACTCAAAACAAGCGTAAAATACATAATTTACAAGAAAAATAGCAAAGAAAGTATAAACAATAGATAGTAAATAGGATGTATTCTACACCCCATCACCACGTCAACACGTCCCTTTAATCTGTTTCCATGATGTTGCCACATCAGCATTATTCGGGTGCCACGTCAGCAACGTTGCCCAGTCATCCCTGCCACGTCTGTCAGTTGATCCAGTCAACACTGTCACGTATGCAATAGAAACGTGCGCTTCCTTTCCAACATTGTTTCGACAATAAATTCTTCGTTTTAAGTCCAAATTGAGTGATTTTTGGCTTGTTAGAATCGTCTTTCAATTCCCTACAATATAGATGCAAAAAATCCAGTGTTCGAGAAACTTTCATGTGCACTTGGAGCAGCAACATGATCGAGTTCGAGGTTCGTGGATAGCAACATGACCAGGTGCGAGATGAGGATTGCTTAGACCCTTCAATATTTAGCCTTGCATCACTTCGCAAGCACCTAAAGCCTCATCTTGCAAGTGAGCACATAAGTCTTGCTTTTATCGCAAGCATAAAATCTCGTCTTGCACGCGAGTATGAAAGACTTGCACCTTGGCAAGCATAAAGTCTCTTCTCAACCACGAGCCCAATGCCCGATATTGGTCCAAAGACTCGTACTCAACACAAGCAACAACCAGCTGTCCGAGCGAAGCGCTAGCCTTGTTACGTTGCGAGCAAAAATCCTTGCCCCAGCCCGCAAGCACACGCTACATTCTACTTAAGACTCGACTAGCCATCGAGCATCACAAGTCCACCACGTGGTAAAAAAGTCTCGCCTAGCCCGTGAGAAAATTTTATTGCTGGTTATCACAATTGGGGGCGTCTTTGTAATGTCTCTACTCACACTTGGGGGCAATGGCGAGTTACATCATCGAAGATCGACGAAGGAAAAACAAAATTCTTAACCCCCAACAAGTTGGAGGTTAAGAGGGGGCGATGTTTGTACCGTGTATAAAATACACGGAGGTCCATAAACCAATACAGGATGCATGCATGGTAGATTAATGCCGGGAGGCATGCAAGTCAAGTCAATAGGCATGCAGGAGTTATATGCGGCAGTAATGCATGCGTATTACATTCCGAGAGGTTTCATACAAATAATTGAAGATGGAGGCATGCGAGTTAATTCCAAAGATGTCATGCAAAATTTAAGATGGAGCCATGCAATATTTATTCCAGTGAGTTTCATACATGCAATAATAATTTCAGCGAGTTTCATGCGGAATTGAAGAGGGAGGCATAAATGAGCATTTAGTGTCATTTAAGTTATCTTTTGAGGAAATTATGTATACAATTGTATAAATAGTGAGGGGCAGAGATGCGAAAGGGGGTATCCAATATGGGAAAAATATACAATGTAATTTTACTATCAATACAAAATCACTCCCCAAGGGGATTCTCCGTGGACGTAGGCAACCTATGCCGAACCACGTTAAACCTCTCGTCTTTCATTTTGTTCTTCAAATCGACCCCTAACCCAAAATACTCACCAAATCTATCCATTCATCGTGTTTCGTGCCCAAAAATACTTTTGGGTACAAACACTTTCATTTGGACTTGGTTTACTAATTATGGACTATAATCTTGAGGTCTTAGAAAACAGGCTGCTAAGTCCACTTTTGTAATTGTGATGGGTGATCACATAAGTAGAAGGTAGACTTGGTACCCTTACAAACAGCTAGGTTTAGTATTCTTCCGATACGATCTTGCGGCATACTTTCATGATCGTGCGAAATTGGGGTGTTTAAGCCCTGTGATGCAAAAATAATTTTTTTCCATTAGGTGTTTTCTTAATGAAATTAACCTTATAACGTTGAAATGAAAAAAAATTTATAATCCACAAGTTTATTACATAGTTAAATTGTACCATAAAACTATTACATTTTTTCTTCTTGATAAGCGAAAGCCAGGACCCGTGCCCCTACCCGAACCCGGCCAATTGGACCGGCCCACCGCTGCACCCAACACCGCACAACCCACTATACAACTAATCTACCACAAACCTTTACGGCGGCGGGGATTGAACTCCTGACTTCCTCCTTACTGGAGTTGATGGGATACCACTGAGATATGCTCTTGGACGCATAAAACTATTACATAGTTCAGCTGTATCATAAAACATTTGAAATGAAATGCCTTTAGATAAACCGTAAATAACATTGAGAAGCATTAGATTTATGATAAGAGATCAGGATCAGAATTAAATGGAAGACAAAGAGATTAAAGTGGTTCGGTCACTCGACCTCGTCCATCGATAAAACCCCATTGGGGTGAGATAATATTATTGATGATCATCAGAACATTCTGAGATGGTTACATTTACACTACATAATCCTATTTATAGTGATAATAGGATAATTCAACAAACCTAGAAGATAATGATAATTAAATTATCTTGACTAGGAAATACATATCTAGCTTGATAATAGGATCCTATAAACTAACTCGATCCTCTTTTTGTACCTTCTTTGATTGCAGGGTCACATCGGTCGTTCTTTGCACGGTAACCTCGGCTACATGTGTACAGTGGTTGATATACTCTAATACCCCCTCAAGTTGGACACGGAGAAAATTTGAAGTGTTCAACTTGAAAAATCTCTTGTAAATAATCTTATAGCATAAGCGTCGGTTAGAATCTTGTAACACGAACTTTCATTATCGACCGCAGCAAAAATAACATCCTCAACAGCAGCATGTAGTCTTCATTGTCTAATGGGCTCAAAAGGGCTTAGCCGAGTGAAATGGCTTTAATGAGCTTGGTAAGCTGATTACTAACCAAGAAAGATATGATAGACAAACCAACGTCATTGAATGAATGATGGTCGTCTAAGAAAGTTTTCCCAAGTGAAAACAAATTTCTGAAATAAGACTGGAATGATAACATTGATAACTCCAGTCTAACAAATCAAAAACGGATGATTATAATGATATGGAAACAATTGTTGAGACGTACAGGGGTGCATTGTGTGTGGCGTTTTTTTCTCGATCTATAAAGACTTTTGTTGAAACTTATGCTGGAAAAGCATAAAAAAAGGAATCATTTATGTAAAATAAAACTGATTTTTTTATAGATTTGTCAAACTTTAATATCCTCGTAAAACTGATTGGAGCCTTTTTTTGTTATTGTTGTTGTTCTTTGAGTTTTTCTTGTTTTAGCATTGTTCCTTTAGTGCATGGAACCACCTAGAGTGAGTAAAACAACACGACTAATTGGCCGATGGCACTATTTTAATTTGTTTTTGGATATAATTTAGTCTTTAAATTTTCTTCATTAAATTTTCTTCAATAGTTTTGATTGAAGTATGGAACCTTTTTATTTTTATTATTATTTTTTTTCGATAAAGGAAATTTATACAAACTAAGCGGAAGATACATTTTTTAGATTACATAACTTAAGGATCCATAAATCCTTTCTAAACTTGTCCCAAGATCCTGGAATTGATATGGATGTCCTTGTACCTAGATATTTAGAATTTTAGCTAACTTATTTGCAAGAAAATTACATCTCCTTTTAATAAAACCGAAAGAAGAACTAGCAAGAGATTGGTCATAATTTAAGGCTTGCTACACTGCTTTAAACCTCCAGTCGACCGCAAATATATTGTTACTCTTCTTCATACTGCTTATAACATTTTTTTTTTTGACAAGAAAAGGGCAAATTTGATTAAAAGCAATAGATGTCACCAAAGTGGTGACATCTAAAGAGGCAATATACAAAGCATTCAACTATTGTTGCTAATGCCAACAACCGCTTCCCAGTTACAAATGAGAGCACCAAGAGAAATATCCTCAAACAATTTGGTCGTAGAAGCCCAGTTAAACATAATGCATTTAACAGAAATAATAAGTTGATCCCAGTTCCTTCTTCTGTCGCCATATAATCTACCATTTATCTCATTAAAAATCGTCCATCAAATAGAAAAAGGAAGATTATTCTGTTACCATTAAGAAAGATTATTCTATCATCTCTCGCATCCTTGCATCCATTTGATTTCTTCTCATGCTCGTGATTTCGCTTCTTCCGAGCTTGAGCACCAACCCGTGCCTCCTGTAAAGTCAACAATACGACATGAGTTATCAGTTTTAACCACTCCATAAGCAAATTTTTTTGTAATGTTCTGGAAAGCAGCATCAAAGTAGATATATGTGGTATCCTGCAGCACATCATAATTAACCAAGGAACAGTTTCGGATGAGAATTATCACAATTACCACCACCACTCTTGTTAACTACTGAACATCTTTTGCTTTTAGTATAATTTGGCAAGTCTATTTTGATGAATTCAATTAAATCCATAGGATTCACTTTAACATTGTCAAAGACAACTCTGCAACGATACTTCCAAATATACCAGAGAACATAAGCAATAAAATCCTTATTGCTGTTGTCTTTTAGCCATAAAACACATCAATCTTTGAAGCTCAAACTTGCAGCAGCATAAAAAATTCCTGAAAAAGAAAGGCCTCTTCAAATAGCTTCCGAAAAGATACATTCAGTAAACAGATGATTGATATTTTCTCTAACATTGCAATTACATAGGGGACAGGTGATGTCTATCGGTGTGTATATTCCCAAGCTCTCTCTAATAGGAAGACATCCACTTAGGGCTTTCCAAAGAAAAATTTTAACCATGGGAATAACATTAAGATGCCATATACCTACCCACTCTACTTTATGATTAAAATGATTTCGTTTTATTAGAAACGAAAACAAATACATTTTAACTTAGCCTAGTTTCCCCCTAAACTTTTGAACTACCCAAAAATATTGGGCCATAAAAAAACAACTTTTGAACTACCCATATTAACTAAAAAAAATTCCACTCTGTGCTGTCCATAACAACTTGACGGGTATCAACTTATCGAACAATTAATCGATAATTAACAAACTTCCATAGCTCAAGATTTTAAAATCTAATGTACTTGAGATTCCATAGGAAGCGCAAAAAAATAAAACTTAACAATTTAACATCTGAGTTTTAAGAACACCAAATTAACATTCACATACTAAGGAGGAGAGAGAAAGAGTGAGGTGGAGCGATTTTAATTGGTGGTGGGTTTTTAGTTATTTTTTTGTCGATTCTTGGTTTTCTTGTTCTTACCACCGTCTGGTGGCATGGAATCTTTTCCACTGCGCTACCAACCACCTCTAAGGTGGTAGCTGGTTGTCCTTTGGGAGGAGGGTTAAGTTCTTTGATTAGTGATGTGATTGGTTCTGTTCTCGCGAATCCTCGTGTCGAATCCACTTGTTTTTCTTCCGGATCTACCGGTAATAGCCGGTCTTCATCATCTGTTTCCCTGCGAAGAAGGGGTTTTCTATCGATGTCGCTATGTCTTACAAACCTACTTCTCCGATTAATGGAGAAAGAGTTGTATCTCAGTAACCTCTGCGTATCTTGAAGCTAAAGTCAAGAGATGTGAGAATTTGGTTGTTGGGGTTTTTATAAGAGATTACATTACTCTTTTGTGAAACGAGTTGTTGAACGTGCTTGGAAAATCAAAGGTGAGTTTAAACTTACTATTCATGGTGAATCTTCTTTATCTTTGATTTTGATGATGTAGAAGATAGATTTACTGCTCTTGAACATGGATCCATGTATATTTGTAATCAGTTATTCATTGTTCAACCATGGCATCCTGATATTGAGAATGAAATTGCTGAACTGAAATCAGTTCCTGTATGGATGAATTTTAGGAAAGTCCCTCTACATTTCTGGGATAATGAGGGTTTAAGTCAGATTGCTAGTTATTTTGGAAGACCTATTATGATGGATTATCAGACTCTTCATAAAACTAGAATGAGCTATGATCGTGTCTGTGTGGAGATAGATGTTTCTTTTAATTTTCCTATTACTATTCCTGTGGTAATTGATAGGGTTAAACGATTTATTGTTGAAGTTGAATACTCTTGGAAACCTCGAAAAGTATGCATTGTCATGTTTTTGCTCATACTGATAACTCTTGTTCTAAGTTGAAGATAGTTCAAGCTATTGAAGTGCATGTGCTGCTAGGCATCTCAACAACAAAAAGTTAAAGAAGTATGGGTTGTGAAGAACCCAAAGCCATCCAAGAAGAGAGCTAGAGACCCATGAACAATGGAGGATGTAATTGTGGATTCTTTAAATGATGGCGATTTTGTTTCTGCTATGAGTGATGATGAGGTGAATATTCCTCCTAATGATACAAATCAGCCAGTGCAGGATGGAAATGTTATTACACTTATTTCAACTGATGTTGTTAACCCTTCGTACAAGTTAATTCCATGATTTTTCCTATTTTGGTTACCAATATGTTTCAAGCTTTGGGAGCTGATGATTCTTCTAGGGCCTTAAATGATATTACTCATCTATCTAATAGTGGAATTCTTCCCGGAAGCGTCAATAATTCTTCTCAAGCTAATTCAACCAAGGTACTTCACGAGCTTATTTTGGGATAAAACCCGGTGCTGCAAATTCTTCACAAGGGCTATAGGTTAGATCTACTAACCCCAAAAAGGTTAGTAGGAGTAAGAAACCTCACATTCGTTCTTTGAAGGATGTTTAAAATCATTTGCTTGGAACACGAGAGGATTAAATGATCCTCTCAAACAATTAGAAGTAGGTATATTAATTAGAGAAAATAAGTTGTCCATTGTGGGCATTTTAGAAACTCATGTTCAAAGTTCTAATAAAGAAGCTATTAGGCGTAGAATTCAATCTAATTGGTCTTTTATTGATAATTATGCTAATAATCCATCTACGGTAGAATATGGGTTGGTTGGGATCCAAAGGAAGTTACCATTACGTTCTTCTTCATACTTCTTATCAAATAATTTTTCTTGATGTGTCTACTTCTAGTAACATGAACTTTGTTATCTCCTTTGTTTATGGCTTTAATGATAATAATCAGAGAATCTCTTTATGGAATGAGCTCATTGCTTTTGATGAGTTTAATATAGACCCTGGATGGTCATGGGAGATTTTAACTCCATTTTGTATTCTCATGAGAAAGTTGGTGGAGCTACTGTGACTGCTAGTCAATTAAATGATTTTCAAAACTGTATTCGTGAAACTAGATTATTTGATCTTCCTTTTTCTGGCTGTCAACTTACTTGGTGGAATCAACAACAAGGTGATGGCAGAATTGCTTCTAAATTGGATAGAATTATTGTTAATTTAGAATGGATTGATCAGTTTACTGACTCAAAAGCTGAATTTCTTACTCAAGGAGTCTCTGATCATTCCCCAGCTTTAGCTACTATTTATGAGAAAAGGAAACATGGCCCTCATCCTTTTCGATTTTATAATTTTGTGATCGAGGAACCTGATTTTCTTGAGTTAGTTAAAACTCGACAAGACATAAAGTTGATGGTAATCCCATATATGTCTTAGTTTCTAAGCTCAAGAGACTTAAGCACATTCTTATTAAATGGAAAAAAGAGAGATTTCAATATTTATCTGCTAAAGTTCTGGAAGCTAAGAAAGCTATGCAGGATACTCAAATTCAACTCCAACAACATCCTCTGACTACCCAGCTGGCTAGGGAAGAAAGAGCTACTGTTAGAAAGTATACCACTCTTGTAAAGTATGAAGAATCTATGCTCCAACAGAAATCAAGAGTACAATGGCTTAATCTTGGTGATTCAAACTCTTCTTTTTCTTTAATTGGTGAAGGAAAGAAGGTCTAGAAACAACATTTTAACTCTTACTTCTCAGAATGGTGATACTTTGGATGAAGATGGACCTATTGCTAATGAGTGCATCACTTTTTTCTCTTCTTTATTTGATGAGAAAGGTGTGATTGCTACTTCTCATGAGATACTTGATACTTTCACTTTTAATACTCTAGTAGACTCTACGGTAGTCGATAATCTTATTAAAGATGTTTCTAGAGATGAAATTGTTTTTGCTCTCTCCACTATTGGCTCAAAGAAGGCCCCTGGCCCAGATGATTTTTCAAGTCACTTTTTCAAAGTTTGTTGGTCCATTGTGGGAGATGATTTTGTGGCAGCTATCACTAACTTCTTCTCTAAATCCAAGATATTGAAAGAGATCAACATTACCTTTATTACAATGGTAGCAAAATGTGACAATCCTTCTCAGGTAACTGATTACAGACCTATTACCTGTTGTAATGTAGTTTATAAATACATTACTAAAATTATCTCTCTTAGGATGAAATCTGTTATGCAAAACTTGATTAGTGAGAATCAATCTGCTTTTATTGCTGGAAGATCTATTCAGGATAATATTCTTGTTTCTCATGAGATTGTCAGAAATTACCATAGAACTAGTGGCTCTCCTAGATGTTCTCTAAAGATTGATCTCAAAAAAGCTTATGATATTGTGAGTTGGCAAGCAATTTTGAGTACAATGAAAAAAAGATGGGTTTTTCCCGACAAGTTCATTTATTGGATATATGTATGTCTACAGTTAAGTACTGTACTTATTAATGGATCCCCTTATGGTTTTTTTGGTGCTAAAAGAGGTTTGAGAGAAGGTCCTGTCCTTTATCTCCTTATCTTTTTGTGATTGTTATGGAAATTTTCAATAGTATCTTAAAGCAAAGACATAGATAATGGTAGTTATGGATTTCATCCCGGATGCTCTTTGACAAAGCTTACTCACCTCTGTTTTTGCTGATGAGTCTTAGTCTTCTTCAAAGGTTCCCTTAATGCTGCCTCTACTCTTAAAAGAAGCTTAGATGATTTCAGTCATTGTTCTGGTTTGGAGGTTAATAAACAAAAGACTGCACTTTATTCTTCTTCTATTGATTCAAGGGTTCTAGATAATATTATTCAATGTCTTGATTGTTCTTCTAGTACCCTTCCTGTCAGATATCTTGGCATACCTTTATTATCCACAAGACTCTCATATGCAGATTGCTTGCCCCTCATTGCCAAAGTCATTGCAAGAGTTAAGTCTTGAAAGCTAAAAAGTTAGCTTTTCTTGGTAGAGTAAGACTGATTAAGGCTGTTCTCACTGGCATGGTTCATTTTTGGCTGTTTTATCCTCCCAAAAAAAGCCATTGATGAACTGAATTCTATTTTTAGGAGGTTCTTGTGGTCTGGTTCTGATCTTGGAAAGAAGCATAACCCTATTAGTTGGAGTACTATTTGCTTATCTTATGAAGAAGGGGGTTTAAACATTAAAGATCTTTCTACTTCAAATATTGCTTCCAACCTCGGACATATTTGGGATATTATCTCTGGCAAGCATACTATATGGACTCATTAGGTGCAAAAGAACCTTATCAAGAATAGGGATTTTTGGTGTTTGAATACTCCTCAGGATTCTTCTTGGTGCTGGAGAAGAGTACTTGAGCATAAAAGTTTGGCTCATTCTCATACTGGATTCATTCTTGGAGATGGGACTAAAACTAATTTTCTTACTGATAGCTGGCACCCTAAAGGTAAACTTACTGATTTGGTGGATTCAAATATTCTTGCTGATTATTTTCCCAATTCGGAGGTTAAAGTAGTGCTTATCTTACTGATAATAAATGAAATTTGCCTACTTCTAACTCTGAATATGTGACAGAAGTCTTCTCTCAAATTTCAGATGTTGATTTTGATACTAATGGGGAAGACATTATTATATGAAACCCAACTCTAAGGGGCAGTTTTCCTTAAAGGATACTTATAAAGCCATATCAACTCATCAAAAAACTGTCAGCTGGCATTCTTTAATTTGGTTCAAATTACGTATCCCTAGACACTCTTTCATATCTTGATTGGCTCTGCATGGAGGACTTAAAACTAGAGACAAATTACTTAATTGGGGAGTTAGTGAAAATGATAAGTGTGTGCTTTGTGACAATGGCTCTGAATTTGTTGCTCACCTTTTCCATGACCGCCAATTTTCTGCTCTTATTTGGGAATGACTTCTTCGAAGATAGCTATGTGAGAGGTGCCACTCGCTCCTGGGAGGTTGAAATACAATGGTGTCTTGCTTATTTTTCTGGTAATGATCTCATCAGCTCCGTTAAAAAAACTTGTGTTTACTGGATTCATTTATCAGATTTGGAGGGAGAGGAATAACAGAATATTTGCAAACAAGACTTGTTCTACCCACCAAGTAAGTATGCTTATCATTAATGATATTCAACTTAAGCTAAGCACTAACTCTAGAACTGTCGTTGATATCCCCGAAAATAGAAGTTTTCTTATGAATTGGAATGTGGATTGTACATTCACTCATAAAGTCTGGAAAGAGTGTAGATGGCTTGGTCCCAAATCTAATGTCATTATGATAAATTTCGATGGTTCTTTAAAGTAAACTACTGCTGGGTTTGGGGCTATTCTCAGGACTGAACATGGTGATGTTGTGGATAGTGGTTTTGGTGGTTGCTTACCCATCTCGATCCTTTGGTCATGAAATGCAAGGAGTTGAATTAGGATTACGGCTAGCTATCCATCATCATATTCCTAATATACATATATGTGTAGATTCTATGATTTGTCTTTCTCTTACTTAAGAAGATAGAACCTAAGCCTCCATGGAATCTGTTTGACATCCGAGAAGAATCAATGCCATGTTGAGTGTTTTTGAAAGTGTTGAGATCGGCCTTTGTTACTGTGGGGAAACAAATAGAGCTGCAGATCTTTTGGCTAGCTATCACCCAAGATCCAAATTTCTCAGATTGAATCCTGGCAATTCAGTCATGAATTACAGGTCATAATCCTGGAGGATAAACAAGGGAAAGTGTATTGGAGATAGTTTTTAGTCTAGGCCTTGGGCCTTTGGTTGTTTTTTTGTTTTCTTTTTTGTTTTTTGTTTTATTTTTTTAACTTTTTTTTTTTTTTTTTGTTTTGGTTTTGGGCTTCAGCCCAGCTGATTGTATAAAAAAAAAAAAAAAAAAAAACTTGACGGGCTCCAGAACCGGGCCTGATGTTCAGTAAGGATCGCAAACCCGCACTGCCTATGGGTTTTGCGCAGAACACAGTTTAGGGGGGAAATTGCTATTATTAGCAAACTAGGAGTAAATGTCTAAGGGGCAATAAAGAAAACCTTAACGAGTATATAAATCCGGGTTTAATAGATTTCTCCTCCCTGAAAATCATCTTCCCCAACAAAAAACCAGAGCTAATTAAAAAACAAAAAAATGTCCGTGTTTCTCTTCGCATTAGGTTTGCTCCTCTTTCGAAACCCTACCTTCCTTTTCATCCTATTACTCATCATCTTATTGAAGTGCTGTAGCCGAAGGGAAGAAGAACCACGTAGAAAAGAGAAAGGGCCTCCCTCTGGATAGTTTAATCTTGGAAATTGATTCTTCTTTTGATGCATCTCGTATCAATTGATTTCGAAGAAGAAAAAGTTAAATATTCGAAGATTGGTTAGTAATTGATTTTGAAGAAGAATTTAAGGAAATGGCTGAGAGAAAGGAAGTTATTGCTGTACTGATGAAGAAGAATAAAGAAGAGTATGAAAACCCCGTTTCTCAGATACAAAATGCTGTCAAGAAGAATCAAGAACCTGCTGTGGGAAAAGGTTGTACTGAAATAAGAAGATCATTAAGGTGGTGGTGCGGGTTTGGTAACTGGTGGGGGTGTTGTTGTTGATGGAAGTGGTGATAATCATAATGTCAATGGTGATAAATTAGGGTTAGTGAATGGGGAGAAGATAAATTATGGGAACTATTAAGCTAATCGTCGTCATCAGCATATAATTTTGAAATCTTGCAGTTATGTCACTAAAAGGTTTGATTTTTGTCCCTTTTCTCTTTTGATTCTTGTGTACTTTTTTGGGGTTTTAGGGTTTATTGTTGAATGAATGATTGGATCTTTAGGGGTGTATGTTCTTTTGGGTTGAAAGCATCTAGGCAAGTTTTTGAAGCTATGTGATTCAATGCTTTAGTTCTTGATGTTGTTTGTGGATTTTATTTGTATTGTTTGCATATTATGAATCATAAGATTTGAAATGTGGGTGTTGAGTGAATTGGGTTTAGTTATGAATCATTATATTGAAATGTGGGTGTTGCGTGAATTGGGTTTTGTTATGAATCATTATATTAAAATGTGGGTGTTGTGTGAATTGGGTTTAGTTATGAACCATAGAGAGTAATTTTCATGTTCACACCACGCTGAACGAATTTTTAGAACTGGGGAACACCTATTAAAAGAAATGGAATTAGAATTCGATTAATTAACTAGATGTAAGGCTACTTCAAAACGCTCAGTAGAATTCATTTGTCAAGATCTAAGATTTCCCAATGCTGTCTTCTTGTCATCCACTCTATAGAAAATCTTAGTTGCAATTTTCCAGATGGTATATATAGAAACTAGATTACTTTAGCTGTCAATACTAAGGTAAGGTGAGTACTGAGTAGTAGGAATCCTTTCGGGAGTTATTCAACTTTTGTTTTGTTTCTAGGCCTACTTGGAATCGCTCACTAGTTCGCCACTGTAAAATGTAACTTGTTTTAGCACTGCCATTACATTGTATTCTTTCAACTGTTTAACTCAGTGGTGGGTCTAGGTTGTTGATCTGATATTCTTCTTACTGTTTGAATGGTTGTACAGGAACTGTTCGTTGTAGGAAGACAATACTGAGTTCTGGATAACTTATCTGCATATTGAGGAGGAAATTATGCAGGTCTGTTAAGGAAAAGGTGCTCTGGTTAGAATAATTTTTTTGTATGAAATTGATACTTCTCGTATCAAACCGAAGAAAAAGTTATAGATTTCGTGTTGCAGTGGATTTGGATTAGAAGATTAGATGGAGTTAGTGTAATAACTTGGTGGTCCTGGTTTAGCAAGTGGTGGGGGTGTGATTGTTGAAGGGATTGGTGATAATCATAATGTCAATGATGGTGGTGGTGGTGGTGGTAGTGAATGGGAGAGAAGATAATGTGGGGAAACATAAAAGATTGGTCTCTGTTGGATGTAAATTTAAAGCCATGGCACTAAATAACCATTGTCATCAACATATTATTTTTGGATACAAGACAATTGTTCCAGTTATGTCACTAAAGGTTTGATTTTTGTTCCCTGTTATTTTTTGATCCTTGTATATTTTTGGGGATTTTAGATTGAAATGTGGGTGTTATGTGATTTGGGTTTAATTTCCTGTTTGTAGGATAAGAAAACTACCATAGATTAATATCAGTTGTCTTTATTGTAAATTTGAGTTATATAAAAATGATTTCCCTAACTTCTTTGCAGTATAAAAATGAGCTTTATGTCGTAGTTAGCCAACCTGATTTGGTGTGGGGGAAGTTAAACGAGGTAATGCTCCTGGGTATAACTCTCTGAAATGATCTTCTTTTGCTTGCATATTATTATTTATTATATATTACAAAAATTGGATATTCTTAGGAGTTTTATATTTTAACTTGTATCATCAATATTCATCAGGTCAATGGGGATACAGTTTTCGTTACAGGCGACTTCAAAATATTTAGGCAGGAAGCTTGGATTAAGGACTCTTGGGATGAGCAAAAAGCATTAACCAGGACAAATGTGAGTATATCTCATTTAGAATAATGTACTTTATTAGTTCTTCATAGCTGAAACTAATACAATTTTTTCTGCCTCAGAATTATCTTGCTAGCAGTAAAAGTTCAGTTCTCAGGTAGTCTTTTTTTAACCATTTTTCTTTTATCAAACATATGGACTCATGACATCATAACTCTCCGAAACATTACTGCCACAGATCTGTTTTTCCTTTGGTCCTGAATCTTGTTAAGTAAAGGCTTCTCATGTTCATCTAGGATGGTCATTATATTTAACGTCTCAAATTGAAGAATGATAACCCTATTTTATGTTTTCAGTAATGATGAGAAACTTCCGGCAGAGTTTCAAAGGAAAAAGTCCAAAAGCGAGCTGCAATGGCGACCTACTCCAAAACCTGCTTCAAGAGTCACCACTGGCCTCCAGGTATAATATAGATTTTCCAAGATTTGTTTCTTCCCTCTTTATATCTTCCTTACTCACTTCTTGCCTTCGTTTTGCAATGCACTTCAATTTCTGCTTCATTATAACTTCTCATATGAAATGCTTGAATAAATTCCCCTGTCAAAGTCTATGTCCGGCAATTAAGAATTTTACGATTAAGTTCTTACAGTTAGGGCTTTTTGTTTTTGAGGGAAAACGGTTAAAATTTTATTGAAAAAAAGGAACAAGAAGAAAGAACACTCTAGTACAGCAACAGAGATGAGGCATAGGAGCCAATTCAAACTAAAACAGACACAAGGCAAACCACGATGTTTGGGACTTTGGTTTAAATGCTATGTGTTTTAGATGTATGTAGTCTTTGAAGACTCGGAATATATATACATCAGCTTTGACTGCATACACAATTTAAAACTGTTGTGTAAAGGCAGTAGCAATCAATTATCTTCTTGTTTCTGAGTGAACCCTAAGACTGTGTGATACTCACATGCCATGTTTAGCTCAACTCTAAACATTGTTAAAACTATTTTGTTAGCACTCTGCTGTTGGTTAATAGTGGGTACTATAAAAGTAGTTCGCTGTCATCGTGAAACAGTTTAATCTAGGTGCTAGTTTCTCAGTCTGGTGTGTTTCTAGACTTATACAGAAGTTGCTTACGTGCTCATGGGATCACTCATGGCTTGTTGTAGTAACACTTGGGAGTGTCAATGAGTCGGTTCAAGTTTGATTTTTGAGCCACCACAAACAAAACTTAAAAGTTTCAGCTTCTGTGGGTTCTATTTTCTATAGCAGGAAAAGTGGAAGTTTGAACTAGAACCTTTGCAACATGGATACCTATTGGGTATCGGGTACCCGAAGGGTATATCTATCTATTTCCTTACTGCAGCTCACAACTCACCAAAGGTCTCTCTTTTAGCTTAAAAATCTTGCACACCCGTCTTTGTTTTTTTACAGGTTGAGCCTGGTCACCTAGAAGAGGATCTATTTGATGGTGCAGATGATTATTGGAACGACTCAGGATTCTGAAGGAAGTATACTCGCCTCTGTAAAACATTACAAGACCCATGAAAGCAAATAGGAACAGTCCTGTGAAACAAACTTTTACTAATCAGTTGGAACCTGTCATGTTACTTCATCTTCTTTCATTATTTGTCTTTGAACCTTGACGTGATAGTAGTTCCTCAAGAGAAGCGTCATTAGAATTTTCATTTAGAGGCGTCAAAGCTTTTATTTTGGTTATACAGGCTCATTTTGTATACACATCCAAAAAAAGTTTTTCGTTTCCTCGTCCTTTAGCAACATATTCCAATATCTAGAAACTTCTGATGTAAGATGAGACGTGGTAAATGAACTTTCCTGGTAGAAGCTTGTGAATCCTTTCTTGCTGGCTTTGCCTTGTAAATTTTACTTTACAATGCTAAAACTGGCAAGAGAAAGAATTCAAACTCTATCCCTAGAAGTTACCTAAGGAAGAGTATTTACCTTCGTATTGGTACCTGATAGGTGTCATTCGATGATAAATAACTAATACCCTAGCAGAACTACACTTAGTTGACATTAGCATGTGTAACACAGTGATTAACGGATGATTGTTTTTAATTAACAACGAAGAGTTTATCATTGTGGCAAAATAGCATCCTTGGAATCATTTTCAAACATGTCTCACAGGCTGGTGTAATAATATAGTGGGTGCAACCTTAAATTAAGCATTAGGGACTTGGGTGGATAGTATTTCTTGGGGTAGTACTGGAAAGACAGACATTTGAACAATGTTTCGGCGATCTTGGGGGTGTGTAGGGTTTGCGCAAGCCTCCTAAGTTTTGCTTAGATTACATTCCATTGCTATTTCTAAGGTTGTTGCAGAGTTCTTTCTGTATGTATAGTGACGTGCAATCTTTTGGTATGGTGAAAACACCAAGCATCACAACTATTCCCATCTGGATACGGTTTTGGTCAGATTAAATGTGTTGATCAGGTTGCAGCAGTTTTAGAATAAAACTTAGGAGTGAGTAACTAATTAAAAGACAGCGATAGCTAATTCCAGTTTATTTTTGTAAAAGAAAGCCTTTAAGTTGATTGAAGTGAAAAACAAATGGAGGAAATAAAGCCGAATATCAGTAGAACAAATATTTATCTCATGGTCTCCCATTTTCACATGTAACATGTTCTTTGACACTTTCTTAATTGTTGTTTAGCTACTCTACCTAGAGCAACACAATTTTGAAGCATATCTTTTGTTTTGACCTAGATCCTCGGTCTACCCTACCCAGATTACACCCATAGTGCAGATAAAACTCACCGTGTTGTCTTAAAGTGAATTTCACATTTGGTGTAAGAATCAGTGTCCACATGGGATTGCTTCATTCTAGAGCCAAAATTCTTTAGCGGTTGGTGACTGGCTCTTGACAACTTAAGGAGCTAGTTTACAAATACCAGTCACGAGCTTGGCGAGTTGTCCAATTCGCATTTCATCTTCTCTTCTCTTTTAACCAACTCCTTTCTTTGGTCCCTTCAAACATATCGAATCAGCACTTAGAAAGTGGTGGTCGTCTGGCCTGTTGGCACTTCATTTGCTAGGCTGGAACTCCACTCTTCCATTCACTAGCCCTGATCTCCTGAAATTCTTACATCACATAAGCCATGATTTTCCCTAAATCAAGAAGCAATATTTGTTGTGTAATACTGGTGTATGCTAAATTAGATGGTAATGAATTGCTGATGAATCCTCGAACATTTTATTTTCGTAAGATTTTTCCGAAGAAAACCCTTCACCAATTCTGTTTCACCTCTCTTTTGTTTTCCTCATAATTTTCAGATGCTGTACAATCTTACTGGTCAGAGTTTCAATTTTTTTTTCTTTCTATTCGTCTCAGATCATTTTAATCAAATGGTATAAGAAATATTTTGTCCCCAAGACTCATTAGTCTCCACATTTGATAGATTTTGTTGCAGTAAAACACCCATTTAAGTTGGACTTCATAGCAGTTAATGCCCTGCTATTTTAGGGTTCTAGTCTACGACTCTATCGAGGAATGCCACCAAAATTCTTGGTCACATGGTTATTCGCCGCCTTCAGTCATTTCTATCCGTAAGGAGAAATGAGTATGTCAGTAATTAGTAAGCTAATAAACAACTTCATAGGATTGTAGACAGCTTATTCTTTATGGCCAACGAGTTTATTATCTTTCTAAATATTGACATACTCATTACACATATGAAAAGGACCGAAGGCAAGGAATAATCATTGTCTATATGATCAGAATGTACTGTTCGACGTTCTTAAAAATGGTATCTGTACACATTTAGATAGATAATCCTACAAGAAACTGTGGCTAAAATGTTCGTTATACTTGCAACCACAGCCAGCTGCCATATCCTGGGCTTGATTGTGTATGTAGAAAGTAAGTAGTCATTGTATTATAGATAGTATGGTCATGAATAGTCTATATTTTATGGTCAGGCATTCCAAACCTACTGATTGTTGGGTGAATACTGTTGCCCAACATTTGGAACACCAACCCAGATTACCGGAACACCTTTGTTGTAAGCTTTGTTGTTAAGGCGAGCTAGGCGCTTGCCTAGCGCACGAGGCATGTAGGGGGTGGGGGGCTAGCTAATAAAAACGACCAACGCAAAATAACTATGAGCATTTATTTTATTTTTATTTTTTCTGGGCGCCTAGGCGAGTGAAGGGCTTAGCACCTCGCCTCGCCTAGTGCCTCACACAACATAGGTTGTAAGAGCAAGTCTTGTGGTGGAAACCAAGCTATTGCAAGTTTTGGAAAAAAGTGTGGAATGTCAAGTCTAGGCTTCTAAATAGGATCTTCATCTTCCACATTTTTTCCAAGGCATGTTTTAAGGTTTCATGGAAGAGAGCTTGGATCCAAGCGATGCAGGCAATCTGTTTGGCGTTTAACGCAATTCAAAATTGCGCTCAATCTGTTGGAAAAGGACGGAAATGCAATTCGAATTGCGTTTTTTAGTCCAACTTAGTTGTAAATGTTGTAGTTAAGATGATGAA
Source organism: Papaver armeniacum (assembly GCA_023531295.1). Taxonomy (NCBI): domain Eukaryota; kingdom Viridiplantae; phylum Streptophyta; class Magnoliopsida; order Ranunculales; family Papaveraceae; genus Papaver; species Papaver armeniacum. Next base: position 126,041 of record JAJJWW010003692.1, read on the forward strand.
TCCAGAAAGTAGTAGCCGTAGAATTGAATGTAAGCAAGATGAGGTTTTTCAAGTGCATATCATTCTGGTGATCAACATATCATTCTGATGAAGTTTATCAAAGAGTAATTCAATATCTCCATCTCAAAATCTTGATGAGATGAGTAATTGGGGGGGATTCTTATTTTAGTCAAGAAGAAATCTTCTTCTCAAGAGATTCATTGGGGGAAATGGGGAGAACCCTCATCCGTAGGTTAGGTAGTGGTAGCAGTAGTAAAAGAATGTCTGCGGAAATGGGAAGTGTTAATGGAAATGGCTGTGCAAGGAAAGAAATGATGGGTTTCATTGCTTGGGGTAAAAAAGGTCTGGAATTTGCTCTGAAAACATAAGGCAACAAGTTGAGAAATGTTCCAGGAGAAAATTTACTGAAATAAACTCGAAGAAAGATGTGTTGAGTTACTTGAGTATGCTTGCTGAAGCTAGAAATGTCTTCTGTCACAAGAAATTGGACGGAAATAAGCAGAGTTATTCGAGGGAAGATATGGAAGTGCTGAGGTTTCAAAATTCATATCAACAGCGTCAGATATGGGGAGAGGTATACACTGGGTTGGATCCTATTGTGGCCAAACAACTTAATCAATTGGCAGAGGCTAGGAAGAACGGTAAGGCCATCACTAACAAACAACAGCAGCGACATCATCACCATCCCCAGCAGCATCACCGACATCCATGACAACGCCAACATCACCATTATCTGCAGCAATCCCAGCAGCATCACCAATACCCACAGGAGCAGCAGCAGGAGCAACACCACCAACACCCAAAGAAACCTCCGCAGCATCACCATCACCATCACCATCATCAATACCAACTAGCTGGGGTGCACAGAGAGAATACCTCAATTCTAGGTATGTCTTTTCTTCTACTCTTAGATTCTTATATATGATGTTTAAAGTATGCTAATAATGTGAGTATAATTTTCAAATGCATGCTTATTGGATATTTTTTCTAATTTGTTAACGTTGTGTGATGCTTACTTTTCCTGGTACCAAGCAGATTTCTTGCTCTATTGAGTTAGAGCAGTTTAAAATATCGGTAGAAATAGGTTAGATTAAGAGCATTTTCTGATACTCAGACACGAACCACTGCTCCTATCATTATATAATTACGATAGCAAACTTTGGCATCACCTAATTCCTCCTTACAGAACTCTAATTCCATCTCTCAACATGGAGAATGAGGTCTTAGTATGTACACTGTGCCACTTTCATGTTACAACTCTTCATCATGTCAGTCCCTATTTGGCTTTATTTGCTTTCTGTCGGATTTCCAGTTTGCTAGTGATCCTCCGGGTTTCCAATTAGCTAATGATCCTCCGGGTTTCCAATCAGCTAATGATATCTAAGAATACTGTGTCAGCTCTTTAATGTCGTATTTGTGGCCATCGTCTTCTTTCTTCCTTGTTCTAGTTACATCACAACTGGATATTGTAAAGAAAAAAGGACTTGAGAAATGATTATGTACCCTGAAATGTCGGTATAAATCTTTTTGATCATTTTGACAAACGCAAACTTACTTACCGAATCATGGTGCATGCTACATTTATTCAAGAGGTGACAGGGTCTGCTCAAACCCCTAAGACTCAAGTAATCGAGGTGGGGTGTGTTCAAGTCATGTCATTGTTACAACATCTCATGATTCTGTTATCATTTGCCTTCCTAAACGCCTGAGCTCTCACCTGCTTTCGACTAAGTAATACCATGTTATCATAAACAAATTGCCTTCTGGGGCAGTGAATTAGTTTTAATGTTTGGGAGTCATTTATGATTCTGTACGTTCTTTAAAGGAAGAATGAGTTTAAATGTTTAGTCCTGTCGCCTAATTTAGAATTCATGATGGTATCTGAATATACGAAAATGATTATGTATGAAATACATAGACCTTTATATATTTTGTATTGCTCTCTACAAGCTTCTAATTCTTCCCTCTGGATAGTTGTGTGTTTGCTTCTCCTCTGCTTAGTGTATACCAGATTATGTCAATTCGATGGGTTTTTGTTTCTACTTGCAGGTGCTGGCACTGTCATAGGGGAGAGACCAATCCACTTGCGAATCAACATGAAGAATGCCCGAACAAACTGCTATGTCCCTCATGTTCATTAATACCAGTATACTACTCCATGAATCATTAAACTCAACTGACTAGCCAGATACAACCAAATCCCAGTGCATGTACATGATATGCTTACTGTTACCCATATTCATCTGACTTGTGAAGAAGATATTATATGTTTCAATTGTACAGCATTAAGTAATAAACCTGATGGTTGACGTTGACGAACTCATACTGTATAAATACGTGCATTCCTTGTTTGAATGAAACAAACTTTCTTGGTTGCCATATACTCCTGGTTTGTTTTGGTGATGTCGTCCTTCCTGGTTTGTTTTTGCACCCATTGCCACAATGCACAGTTTGAATTGTGAATATAAGTCCATTGTATAAATCTTGGTTTCAGTTCTTTGGTACATCCCACATAGCATCCATGGCTTCCTTTGAAGCTGTTTCAAAATTTTATTTCAGAAACTTCACTGTTGGAGTTTTGAGGCTTTCCCCTATCTTCGCACTCGAAAAAAAGATCTCAACTTAAAATACCAAGAAAAAAAAAGAAAAGAACGCCGTTGCCGGGGATCGAGCCCGGATCACCGGGGTGACAGGCGGGAATACTTATCACTATACTGTTTGATATTTCAGCATCTTTTACAGGTCATTTACAAGGAAATTGTGAAGTGTTTTGCTCTGATACACCACTCTGTGAATTGTTGGAATCACAAAGTTTAAGACGAAGAGAACTTTGTGATTTCTATCTATCTTGTTCAAGTGATAAATCAACAATCGAACAAGATCAAGATACACAAGTTATCAAGATAAAGATAACTGGACCTGGCTTCATGAATCCCAATGAAGTCTTTGATAGTCGCTAAACGCTAAAAGGGTTTCTGGAGAGGACGACTCTAGATAAAACTAGGACACACCAAAAAATAGTGTCAAGATTCAATGATCCCAGTTGCCAAGAGTTCCCCTTATATAGACTTCAAAGCCTAGGTTGCTTTAGGTTTAAGCCTAGGTTGCTTTAGATTGCTTTGGAACTAAGCAAACAATATTCACCATTAGATGAAACCTTTGAATCTTCTTCACGTAAACAAGATATACACTTAGGTTAAGTAAACCATAACCGAACCATGTACAAAGATTTTGTCCAACATGGTTAGCCGAAACTAGATGGCCCGAACTTAAAAGCTTAACACTCATTTCCATGAACACAAAGACATTGATCTTGAGTCACAATCATGTGATCAAATGAGTCTAGTGTTAATTAGAGTATTTATCAAATCCAAATTATCTTAGAGAAATAATTTAATAGCAATTGAACCATAATCGACACAATTGGTAAATGGACGAAGTACAATTACTTGAGTAGTACGTGAATCGCCCGAGTCAAGGTATGCGGACCGGTTTGTAAACTTAAAAGCAAAACCGAGTTCCGGAGTTGACAAAACTTTTTCAGTTCAGTACCGGTTTGCCAACTTAGGTGCAACACTAAGTTCCGGAGTTGACATAACTTTTTCAGTTCATGTACCGGTTTGCAAACTTAAGACCTTCACCGGTTCCTGAGTTTACAAAGCCTTTTTCAGTTTGGGTATTAAACTGGTTCTAGAACATAAAAACTGTATTGGTTCACATACCGGTTTGAGTACTTTAACCCGGTTCCCTTACCACAATTCCAAAAGGGTTTGTATATAAAATACATACCTATCAGGATCATGAACCAAACTGATTTTCCCATGATGTGCATACGGATATGCGTATCACACAAATAAAGTCTATATATAGCTACTCCGCTACGTGTACGAGCGGCTTCGGTTATACAATGACTTTCCCAACTTGTAAGACTAATAACACTGTCTTTTATCCCGAATATAATAGTTATATATTTCTCTAAATCAATTTGAGACATTCATGAATAACATAAATGACACATATCGCTGTTCCAGGAAAATTTCGAATGATAAACTTGAATCAAGAAATGGTTCCAAATAATAGATTGGTCTCCACCGAATTTGATCAAGTATGAACAAATGTTCATTAAGCTTAGTCACTATATTTTGAGAAATTCATAATCTAGATAATTATGTCTCGACTCGAAATTCTTGTCTATGCAAGCTAGTCTAATTATTTACGCGACAATCGTCTCAAGGATAGAAATGTGAATATAATTTGAGAAATAGGTGGTTCAGTCTTAACTTACCTTTTCTTTATGAAGTTTTCCAAAAGCTTCGGTTGATCTTTGCCTTCAAAAGGTAGAATGCAAATGATAACTGGTTCGTTTCTCAACTACCTCTATCCTAGACCGAGACTTAACTAATTGTAGACTAGAAATCAAGATACAGTTTTGAAAACTAAATTTGACAACAAGTTTGATATGGAAAAGTACTAAACTTATAAAACCAAGCCCTGGGTGCTTGTTTGAGTCCATATAAAGACTTAGAAAGTCTGCACAAATTATGAGGTTTATTCTTGGCAATATAGCCCTGTGGTTGTTCCATGTAGACTGCCTCAGATAAGTCTCCATGCAAAAAGGCATTGAAAACATCCAATTGCCTTATCTTCAATCCCTTAGTGAGATCAACAATGAGAATGGTCCTAATAGTGGTGAATTTAACTACAAAACTGATAGTCTCAGTGTAGTCAAGACCATCTATTTGATGATAACCCGTAGCCCTATGTTGTAAAAGGCGTTAGGCAAGGCGAGGCGCCAAGCCTAGCGCCTTTTGCGCCCCAGGCGAGGGCCTTTTTTTTTTTTTTTTTAGAAAAAACAGGAATGTAGTATAATTTGGCGCCTGGGCGCCTTTTTTCCCCAGGCGCCAGCCTTACGCCTTTGGCTCTTAATCGCCAAAGGCGCTTGCCTTTTACAACATAGCCGTAGCCACTAACCTAGATTTGAACCGCTCAATTGTGCCATCAGATCTTAACTTGACTTTTTATACCCATCTACAACCAAGGACATTCATAAAAGGATGATATGGTACTAAAACTTATGTGTTGTTGAGTAGAAGAGCAGTTTATTATTTGTCCACTGACTCTACTAATCCGGGATCTTTGTTATCTGTTTTGAGAGTCTTTGGCCCATCCAGATAAATGACTTTAGAAGTAAAAGCCATGGGAATAGAATGACTTGTGGAGAAGTATGTCACAAAGTGAGAAAGATACTTTGGCTTATGAACACCTAATCGAGATCTGGTTGTCATTGGATGAATGAGAGGATCCACGATTTGGTTTATTGTATAAAACAGTGTAGAGGTAATTTTTGGTGTGGATAAGTGGTGGTCGATTCAATTGGTGGTGTATTAGTGACTTCCGGCAAGTCAAGAATGGGCTCAACTATTGTAGATGATGGATCTTGAAGGATAGATTGATTAGGATATATTTCTTCAAGAGGAGATGGTGATGTCTCTGTGAAGGAAAAATGATGGAAAATGAAGGTAGTGGGGTTTGAAAAAGTCATGAGAAGACTCGAAATAGATAAAGATATTTTTGTGCAAGTGCAGAAAGCAAAAGTGGTTTCATCAAATACCACATGTCTGGGTATGTACACCTTCTTAGTGGCATTCTCATAACATTTGTAGCCTTTGTGGATTTGGATATACCCAATAAAAGTGCACAAAGCATACTTTGGACTAAGTTTGTCCTTTCGATCTTGAAACTTAAAAGGAAAGCATGCACAACCATATACCTTCAAAGAAGAAAGATCGGGAAGCTTACGAAATAGTACTTCAAATGGTGTTTTGAAGTCAAGAATCTTAGAAGGAGTTCTGTTGATCAGAAAAGTTACTGTAAGAAAGGAGTCTATCAGAAACTCCTTAGGAATACAAGCAAAGAAAAGCAATTTTGTCCCAACTTCTGTGATATTCCTTATCTTTCTTTCAACAGCACCATTTTGTTGAGGCTATTTTGGACAAAAAATAATATACTACAATCCCAGAAGCATCAAGAAAAGATCTAAATTCTCCTTTGACAAGCTCATAAACAACATCACATTGAAAGGATTTAATTTTTGTAGACAAAAAATTCTCATGAACTGTTTTGAAGTACTTAAAACATGTAATTCTCTCATCCTTTGTCTTTATAGGATAAATCCAATAATATTTACTGTAATCATCCACAATCAGGAGATAGTACATGAATCCCAACTTAAACAATGTTGGTGATGGTCCCAAAATATCACAATGAATGAGTTGCAAGGGTGCAGTTGAAGTCCTGTCAAAAGCAAAGAATGACAACTTCTATACAAGTATTACCTTGAAGATCATGAAAACATATTGACTACAATGAAGACATCATCCTTCCACTTGAGGTAAGTGATACCGGCTTGAATTGTTTCCATTCCTATCGTTATTTTCAAGTCGTTTTAGATTGAAAACATAACATACAAAGCTATACTTAATACTCTAGTATTAGACTCGGTCATCTTATTATGATCAAAGTGTCAAGGAAGAATTTTTAATAACGAAGTATAACGTTTACTTTTGAACTTTGTAAGTGCGACATCGACATAATTTATGTAACTCGTTACTTGATTATGTATGGGATATAGGTGTGATTTCATCCCAGGAAACTATGTTTCATTACAAATGTTTAAAGGTCGTACATATATATACGAACTTGCTTCGTAATCAAAAAGAAATCAATAAGTATTTTGATCTGGTTTTCTATGAAGATTTATTGGATTACCAATTTGAACCTAAGGTGATAATTTAGGTAGAATCGATCTTAAATAATGTTGAGAGTCTTTGTAGAACCGATCCTTACCTATATTTGGATACATGGCAGAACCGATCCTATCTATTATTGGGAGTTATGTTAGAACTGTCCTTACCTGTATTAGTAAACATGGTAGATCCGATCCTAGCTATTGGATTTATGGTAGAATCGAACCCTACCCATATTGGGAATCTTGGTATAACCGATTCTAGGTATTGTTAAGAATCATGGTAGAACCGATCCCTACCTATATTGGAAGACTTGGTAGAACCGATCGCTACCTATGTAAGAAGTCATGGTAGAACCAGTCCCAAGAGAAAAACGAATTTTCATCTTTCACGTAATACTTAATAGTTTTGTGTGAGTTTGTAATTTCGGTTTGTTAAATAGGAAAGTTCTAGATGTCGACATAATTTGAACATGCACACAATTCTTATCATTGATTGTTCAAAGATATTCCTTGATACTCAAGGTGATCCCAAACTGAAATATTAAAGAACTTTTAATTAAGATTTTTGATTTATATGTTTTTGATTTTCCAACAATCAAGACATATATCTTGGAAAGCTATATTAGTTAAGTGTTAAACTAATATTTGATATTTTTTAATGAGAGATTTCGGAATTACAGGTTGGATATTAATATGAAATATGAAAACCAAAATTTAGACTTAATTGCTTATCGGGAGTATCATCAGGTTTTGGAATTTCCTTGTTGTCCAAACAACCTCAAGTACATAAATTGTTAAGTTTGCATTTTTGCAAACTATCCTAAGAACCGCAGACAAACTTCATTCGTGTTGTTTCTGGTGGATCCATCTATCCGAAGAGGAAAGTACCCTAATTATGCGAAATCTCTTACAACCTCCCATTTAAAAACTTTTGTGGGATCAAAAAGCTCTACGAGTACTGTTGGTCGGAAAATAGATAATTTCATTACTATTTTAGTTTTAGATTATTGATTTGATTGACTAACAGTTGTTGAAACTTGCATTGCACCAAGTTTGATTATTCTTGAGAGCATTCTCTTCTGATACAAGGTCACTCAACCTAGATCAAAGTATTGGCGGGATCTTTAGAACTGTTTTTAGATCTAAAGACAACTTGTGATCATCCATTGTTAATAGACTGTGTTCTGTGAGTGATCGGTCATAAATGGATTCAAGGTTGTGTTGTGCGGTACAAAAGAAGGAAATTGAATATTTGAAGATAATAAGATTTTTTTCTTATTAGTTTTCGTATATCGTGATTTATGCACACATATGGATCGGCTCGGATCAGAATTTGATCCAATTTATCTTTAATAGATTTGATCATATAGTCGTTTAGATCGACAACTATCATTTGGTGGTATTATTCAATATCCGAATCTTATAGTTGTGAATCCGAATCTAAGTTAGTAATTTAGATTGATCTTACCCGATAAAGGAGTTTATTAATTTAAACGGAAGAGCCTCTGTCAAAACTCAACATATCTTTTCTAAATATCATTTATTGTTTTGAAAACGGTCAAAATGAGTTGAGTGCTTAAGACTTTACATCAGTAAAGCAACTCAACATAATGGTTTCTGTCTTGGGATTCATGTGCGTGACCACTAGGTCGTAGACACAGGGATAATGATAGAACTAAGTAACTAAGGGTAGATTATTTGGTCTTAACTATACAAAGTTGGCTTTGTTCTTTGTATATTGGCTTAATTATGAGAGTATTCAAAGCTGGATTAGGTCACGAGATTTTTATGCATTTGTGGTTTCCTCGTTAAAAAATCTTGTTATGTCATTTTCTTTACTTCCGAATTATAATTATTTAGTAAATAACACATGTACGTTAATTCCTAATCACTTTCGGTCTTGAACCGTAACTATTGTCAAGTGAATATCTTTAACTTGTATTTTCTTGACTTTGTCCATAAACGATCACTCAAGGTACCAGACTTATAGGTTGAAACGAAAATATTGTAGTGTACTTGGGTACCCTCGTCATTTCACTTACCAAGTTCATTCCTTTTTTCCGCTGCTTTTAGCTTGTAACGGATCTAGAAAAAAGTAAAGAAATTGGCGCATGTAATTGCTTAACACCATGTTTATTTGCAACCGACTCGTGATATGGATCTGATTCAACCCCTGACTCATCGCGAGTAAAATGTCACACATATTTTTTTTTTTATTCTAGTCAGATCTGACTTGCTACCTGAGTCAGACCTAACCTCTAACTCGAGTCCTGTTTGAATCAGGTAACAGAATATCTTTGACTCATGGGGCCAAGCCATTGTATCACATATTTTTGAGTCAGTTGAGTCATATGTGATTGAAAAACAAATATATTGAGTAATATGCACATGATTTCGGTTAGATCTAGATCCATGGGAAAAAAATATCTGATATATCAAAGCCTTACTTCTCAGTTTTGACTCTTTTCTAGTAAATTTTAAATCATGGCTGCAAGTTGTTATCATGTTAGTTAGTAAGTCTGAGCAGGTTTCTTCTTTTTTCTAGTATATTTTAAATCTTAGAAGGTTTATTCTCTTTTTCTTACTTTCTAGGTTAGTTAGTAAGTTTAGTAGTTATCATGTTTTTTAGTTATTTATACCATTATAGTGGTTTTGGTTATGGTAGTTTTATTTCCCTTTTGAAGATTTATCTACGCTTTAATGGCGAATCTTGGCTACTAGTTTAGGTTTTAAGATCAATAGGGATGTTCTCCAAAGACGAAATCTTCATCTTTTTCATCTCCGACGATGAAATTTTCATCATTAATTTATTCGACTACGGAAACTACACCAATGATTTTTTTGACAACAGAATCTCCATCCGTAATTACAAGAGATTTGAATAAAAAATCATGGTTGCAATAAACACAAGTAAAGAAGGACAGTTGTGGCAAAGTGATGTGATTCGTCCGGATCGTTCCAGCCCATTTTTAAACATACAATTGAAATTTCCTTCTTTGCACAATTGGTATTAAACTGGTTCTAGAACATAAAAACTGTATTGGTTCGCGTACCAGTTTGAGTACTTTAACTTGGTTCCCTTACCACAGTTCCAAAAGGGTTTGTATATAAAATACATACCTATCCGGATCATGAAACAAACTGATTTTCCCATGATGTGCATACGGATATGCGTATCACACAAATAAAGTCTATATATAGCTACTCCGCTACGTGTACGAGCGGCTTCAGACATATAACAACTTTCCCAACTTGTAAGACTGATAACACTATCTTGTATCCCGAATATAATAGTTATATATTTCTCTAAATTAATTCGAGACATTCCTGAATAACATAAATGACACATATCACTGTTACAGGCAAATTTCAAATGATAAACTTGAATCAAGAAATGGTTCCGAATAATAAAATGGTCTCCACCGAATTTGATCAAGTATGAACAAATGTTCATTAAGCTTAGTCACTATATTTCGAGAAATTCATAATCTAAATAATTATGTCTCGACTAGAAATTCTTGTCTATGCAAGCTAGTCTAATTATTTACGCGACAATCGTCTCAAGGATAGAAATGTGAATATAATTTGAGAAATAGGTGGTTCAGTCTTAACTTACCTTTTGTTTATGAAGTTTTCCAAAAGCTTCGGTTGATCTTTGCCTTCAAACGGTAGAATGCAAATGATGACTGGTTCGTTTCTCAACTACCTCTATCCTAGACCGAGACTTAACTAATTGTAGACTAGAAATCAAGATATAGTTTTGACAACTAAATTTGACAACAAGTTTGATATGGAAAAGTACTAAACTTATAAAACCAAGCCCGAAGTGCTTGTTTGAGTCCATATAAAAACTTAGTAAGTCTGCACACATGATGAGGTTTATTCTTGGCAATATAGCCCTGTGGTTGTTCCATGTAGACTACCTAAGATAAGTCTCCATGCAGAAAGGCATTGAAAACATCCAATTGCCTTATCTTCAATCCCTTAGTGAGATCAACGGTGAGAATGGTCCTAATAGTGGTGACTTTAATTACATGACTGATAGTCTCAGTGTAGTCAAGACCATCTATTTGATGATAACCCGTAGCCCTATGTTGTAAAAGGCGTTAGGCAAGGCGAGGTGCCAAGCCCAGCGCCTAGCGCCCCAGGCGAGGGTCTTTTTTTTTATAGAAAAAACAGGAATGTAGTATAATTTGGCGCCCGGGCGCCTTTTTTTTCCCAGGCGCTTGACCTTACGCCTTTGGCTCTTAAGCGCCAAAGGCGCTCGCCTTTTAAAGCATAGCCTTAGCCACTAACCTAGATTTGAACCGCTCAATTGTGCCATCATATCTTAACTTGACTTTGTATACCCATCTACAACCAAGGACATTCATAAAAGTATGATATGGTACTAAAACTTATGTGTTGTTGAGTAGAAGAGTAGTATATTATTTTTCCACTGACTCTACTAATCCGAGATCTTTGTGATCTGTTTTGAGAGTCTTTGGCCCATCCAGATAAATGACTTTAGAAGTAAAAGCCATGGGAATAGAGTGACTTGTGGAGAAGTATGTCACAAAGTGAGAAAGATACTTTGGCTTATGAACACCTAACTGAGATCTGGTTGTCATTGGATGAATGAGGCCAATGTCTAGGCATGCCGTTTAGCACATGATGAGGCTAGCATGGCTAGGGCCAAGGCAAGGTGCGTCTTGGCTTGGTATGTGGGGCCAATGACTAGGCATGCCGTTTGGCACATGGTGCGGCTAGCATGACTAAGGCTAAGGCAAGGTGCGGCTTGGCTTGGTATGTGAGGCCAATGGCTAGGCATGTCGTTTGGCACATGGTGCGGCTGGCATGCCTTGGCGGGTGGTGCTAGAACTGGTTCTAGAACATAAAAAATGTATTTGTTCGCATCCGGTTTGAGTACTTTAACTTGGTTCCCTTACCGAGTTCCAAAAGGGTTTGTATATAAAATACATACCTATCCGGATCATGAAACAAACTGATTTTCCCATGATGTGCATAGGGAAGGCCAGCGTGGTGGCGCGGCTAAGTTGGCATGCCGTGGGCATGGCTAGGGCCAAGGAAAGGTGCGGCTTGGCTTGGTATGTGGGGCCAGTGGCTAGGCATGCCGTTTGGCACATGGTGAGGCTAGCATGGCTAGGGCCAAGGCAAGGTGCGGCTTGGCTTGGTATGTGGGGCCAATGGCTAGGCATGCCGTTTGGCACATGGTGCGGCTAGCATGGCTAGGGCTAAGGCAAGGTGCGGCTTGGCTTGGTATGTAAGGCCAATGTCTAGGCATGTAGTTTGGCACATGAGGCTAGCATGGCTAGGGCCAAGGCAAGGTGCGGCTTGGCTTGGTATGTGGGGCCAATAGCTATGCATGCCGTTTGGCACATGATGCGGCTATCATGGCTAGGGATAAGGTAAGGTGCGACTTGGATTGGTATGTGAGGCCCATGGCTAGGCATGCCGTTTGACACATGGTGCGGGTGGCATGGCTGGCATGCCTTGGCGCGGTGGTCTTCTTTGGGCACGGAGGTGTGGCTGGCATGGCTGGAATGCCTTGGCGCGGTGGTCTTCTTTGGGCATAGAGGTGCGGTGGCATGCCTTGGCACGGTAGCATGAGAATTTTAGGGTTTTGTACAGTGATGTCAATCAATGTTAGGGGTTTCCGTGGAACATGATACATAGAAAGAAAAAGGTACCTGGTAATTCTTACGTAAGCATCTTTGGTTGATTCGATAAATGTGTTAATGGTCAATAAATGCGCTAGAGGTCATGGTGACGTCATGGACAGTGCATAGTTTTACGATTTTAACCCTAAGCTAAAAACCACCATCAACAATAGGCTTACTAAAGGCATAGAAGAAATAAATAATGAAGTCAACCATCTTCGCCATTTAGACTCCATGAAGCGAGGTAGAGTTGGATGAGTGTCGAGTTTTCTCTTACCAATCTTCGATTGGATTATAAGAAAATTTCAGACGAATACGATTTTCTTGACGACGCACGAGACGCTGTAGTTAATGAGTATGAGATAGCTTCGGCTAAGTCGAAGGTATAAAATTATTTAGTCTGAACAGTTCTTCGGTTCTAGTTTTCTAACCCAACTTTGTCTTCTTTTTCAGAGCTCGAAGGACATCTTGACCTTGCAAATGAAAAACTTGAAAAGGCTCAATCTGCCCTAGTACATCGGGAGGGCCGGACTAAGTATTATGAGAGTTTAGTTTGGATCTCAAGGACACCGCAGCAAAGGAAGCAGCCAAGGAAGTAACCCGACTGACATCTTTGTTGTCACAGTCTGAGCTTAAGACCACCGTGATCACATATAAGGCTCCTTGCCAGCTTGCCAAAGAAATTAACAAGACTCGACCAGGATCGAGTAGGGCCTTCGAAAGATCATGGCATTGTCAAAACTATCCTCCTAGTCCTATTCCCGAGCCCTTAACTTCTTCCTCTCGGTCGTTCTTCGGGAGGAAGTGTTCCCTCATCTCGGAAGCAAGATCCATTTGGTCATATCGGATCTTCTAAGGGAAAGTAGATTGCTATAATTGTTATATAAAGTTGATCTTCGTTGATTATTTGTCGTTGAGTTATTTATTTTTTGATGTATTTTTGTGTTTCTTGTTAAATTTCTGAACTTGTAATCAACTTTTATGGAATAGATCATCGTTTGTTTGGATATGTACGACTGATTTATCCGCATGGTTAATTTAATTACTCTTTTAGATGTTGAGAAAATCTAGTTAATGAGAATGAATAAGTAAAAATAATATATAGTGTTTGATGTCAATAACGAAGATATGCACCTTCGTTACTGATTTTGGACCTGTCACCCCGCTGGCTAACCCTTGGCCCGAGGATTACCAAACGGTGGGGGTTGAAGCAACGTTCCCGGATATGTAATGCGTTATTGAATTATGTACATGCATTCACTCCGCTGAACCTTTGCCTTTTAGATTGGTTGGGTATCTCTTTCTGATGGATTCCTTCCCCATGGTCCTACACTTATAGACACTGATAGGGGAGTCCGGAGAGATTGTATATGGCTACTTTCCCCAATAGAGATTTTTGCAAAAACTTTGTTCGATTAATGAGTCGAGGTCTGCTACTCCTCGTCCAGAGATAGAAACATGTCAAACGAGTATCTTTGTCTTCTTCTTCTTCTTCTTCTTCTTCTTACGCTTTTAAGGATAGTATGGCTTGAGATATTTTGTATTCCACGGGTGTCGAGGACTTCTCCTTTCGAGTTACGCAGATAATAAGATCCATTGCCTGCGATGTCGTGTATAACAAATGGTCCTCCCCATGTTGGTGCTAACTTGCCCCACTTTTTTCTCTCGCCGGGGTATTGGGGTATAGTTCTCAATACATACTGTCCTTATACAAAATTTCAAAGTTTAACCTTCCTGTTGTATTCCCTTGCTAATCTTCGTTGGTAGTTCTCCATCTTCTCGTAGCGATGTTTCTCTTCTTTCCTCCAGATCGTCGAGTCTTTCTAACATCTTATCCGCCATGAGGTTCTTTTCCCATGCTTCAGTCTTTGTTGTTGGCATGATGATTTCTGTTGGGATGACTGCTTCGGCTCCATAAGTGAGAAGGAATGGTGATTCTCCTGTAGCGGACCTTCGGGTTGTTCGGTATGCCCATAACACATTATGTAGTTGTTCACACCACCCCCTTGTGTTCGTCTAGCTGCTTCTTGAGGATCGGTGCTAGGGTCTTATTTGTGGCTTCGACTTGTCCGTTGCTTTGAGGATAGATGGGGGTTGATTTATTCTTCCTGATTTTGAAGGTATCAAAGAGCATGTCTATGTTCTTACCTACGCACTATTTTCCATTGTCGGAGACAATCTCTGCAGGGATACCGAACCTGCAGATGATATTTTGAAAGATAAATGGGAATACGTCTCGAGTCACGAATTCTAGCCGGGGCCTTGGCTTCTACCCATTTGTGAAGTAACTGTGGCTACAATCAAGAATCGTCTTTTCCCGATCCTTAGATCGGGGGTCAAACGATATCTATGCCCCATTTTGAGAAAGGCCAAGGACTATCCTTGAATTCATCTTCGTTGCGGGAGCATGGATTCTTTTAGCAAACTGCCGACACTCCTCACACCTCCTAGACATTCTTGCAAAAGCATCTCGTATCATCTGTGGCCAATAATAATTTCGTATTTTTGCTTTATCTCGATATCGATCTCATCCCACTATGGTTTCTCGTATCTCCATAGTGTATGTCTTTCAAAACCCGATGTCCTTCTTCTCTTGATAGGCAGCGTAGCAGCGGTCCAAGGAAAGACTTCTTGTATAAAATTCCATCCCTAAGGTCGTAAATTCCTTCCTTTGTTGCACCTTTCTAGCCTATTTCAAATCCGTAGGCGGCGTTCCTTCTTTGAGAAAGAGATGGACTTGGTTCTCAATCTTCTTCGTTTTTGAAGTCTTCGTCTTCGTTCGCTCTTGTCATGATGTCATCTTCGTGAAAGTCATCAACGATATCTTCCCCAACGTCCTCGTCAGCGATATCCTCCCCTACATCGTCTTCACGATTTGTAGCGAGGTACTCTGAGGAGTAACAGAGGGCTCGTATACTCTTGTTATCTTGATTACTTTGACACTTTCGTCTTTCAACATGGACGATATGTATGCAGGGCATCAGCGTGCCTAAGGTCTTTTCGCATAAATCTTTGGAACTTGATGCTAGGTATTTGGGATGCAAGGGTTTGGACCAAACCCATGTATGCCAAGAGGGTCTCATCGTACACGTTTTACTCCGAGGCTTATCTGTCGTATGACCAGCTATGAATCACTCGTCAGGTGTACCTCGGTTATACCCATTTCGATTATTAAACGAAGAGCATGGACCACGGCTTCGTATTCGACGATGTTATTGGTATGTTCCTTAAATTCCAATCTTAGCGCATGCACGATCCTTTCTCCGGTAGGAGTAGTGATTACGATGCCTATACCTGCCCCTTCTCTATTTCTTGATCCATCTACTAAGACTTCCCATCGTTCTTGGTTTGAAGGTTCGAGGACATCGATTGGGTCTTTGCCTTCTTCCACTTATGATACGCCCCTTACTTCCTCGTCGTTCTCCAAGGGTAGATCTGCTAGGAAGTCCGCCAAGACTTGTGACTTCTGGGAATGTTGTATTTCATGGATAATGTTGAATTGATCGAGGTGAGTGTTCCACTTTGATATCCTTCCTACTTTTCAGCCGCTTTTGAGAATAGCTTCTAACGGTGCTTTGCATGGAACACGAATAGTGAGTCAAGAAATAAGTCCTAAGCTTTTGGGTTTCCCATACTAGTGCCAAGATGAGCTTCTCAATCTATGTGTAATTTCTTTCTCCCAAATTGAGAGTCTTTCTCACGTAGTATATTGGTTGCTCTATCTTCGTGTTTGTTTTGATCAATACGCTTGTTGACCGCATCCTCCATTCTTTGCTATATAAAGAGCCAATACCTCGTAAGGGTCGGGTTTTTGTAAGATCGGGATTGTGGCTAGATACTCTTTGATCCTCTGGAAAGCTTCTTCGCATTCTGTGATCTATTAAAACTTGCTTCCTTTTTTGAGGATGTTGAAGAAAGGTTTGCATTTGTCCGATGAGCGCGATGAATCTTCCCAGAGCCGCTAAGGATCCCTTGAGTTTTTGGACTTCTTTTAGGCTCTTCGGGGATGAAATTCCTACGATGGCTTGAATCTTATAAGGATCTACTTAAATTCCCCTCTTCGTTACTAGGTAACCTAGGAATTTCCCTGATGTGACACCGAATGTGCATTTTTCTGGATTCACTTTCATGCTGTGTTTTCTCATGGCTTCAAAGATATCCCTCGGTATTGATGGTGATCCTTGTGCACTTACTTTTTGAGCATATCATCCACATAAACTTCTAGGGTTTTCCCAATCCATGGTTTGAAGATAGCATCGACCATCCCTCGATATATGTTGCCCCTGTGTTTCTAAGTCCGAAGGGCATCCTTGTGTAACAATAGAGGCCGTGTGGGGGTGTAGAATGTTGCATGCTATTGATCTTCTTCTGCCAGGGCTACTTGGTTTTAATCGGATTATCCATCCATAAACGATAGTTCTTCGTATCCTTCGACGGCTTCCACCAGTTGATCGATGCTTGGGAGTGGGTAGCATTGTCCTTGGGGCATGCCTTATTGAGGTTGGTGAAATCGATGCATATTCTTACTCCCCGTTTTCTTGGGCACGATGACCATGTTTGATATCCATGTTGGGTATTTGACCTCCTTGATGAATCCCGCTTCTAGCAATTTACGGAGCTCCTTTTCGATTGCTTGATGATACTCTGGTGCTACCTTTCGTACTTTCTGCCTGAAAGGTGTGGTGCCTGGTTTTATACGAAGTTCATGTTGGATTATCTTCGGGTTTTCTCTGGTCCCTATATTGATCTCCTTCACTGGTTCTACGGGTGTGAACGTAGGCTTTGTTTCCCCTTGGAGAGGGACATTCTTTAATTGCTATTTGGTAGGTTCTTCGGCCTCCTTAGCTGTTGAGGTGCTTGCCTCGTGTTGAACGATGCTTTCCTTACTGAAACTTTTCCCGAGATTTCTTCGAGATAAAGATCAATTGCTTTTTCCTTCGCGACTTCTTTGTTGCGACTCCTTCGAGACTTCCGCTGCTCATCTTGCTCGTTATTGAGCTGATTTTGTAGAGCTTGGCATTCTCGGGACTTTACCCGATCTACCTTTATCTTCATTACCCCTTCGGGTGTTGGAAATCTAAGGTATTGATGATAGGTTGCTGCCACTCGTTTGAGTTTGTGTACCCATCTCCTACCGATGATAGCGTTGTAGGGGGAAGGTGCGTCTACTACGCTGAATCGAGTATCCACCTTCATTGGTCCTGCGTCCACTTGTAAGACAATATCTCCTAACGGTTTTGTTGGTGCCCCATTGAATCCATAAATGGTATAGTACGAAGACATCGTTGTTCATCATTGAGCTCCATCCGTTTGAAGGTGTCATGGAACAGAAATTGACCCGAGCTCCATCCGTCGATAGGGATCTTCTTGATATTACACCCAACCACCGGTAACGTGAGGACCAAAGGATCATTGTGATATTCCATGTCTTCATCAACATCATCAGCCTCAAAGGTCATTGGCGCGTTCATCCACTGCTCGTGTTCGTCAACTTCTACTCCATCGATTTTGTATAGATCGCATTAGTCCTCAAATTGCTTCCTCAACCTTTTTCCTATCTGAGCCGTCAACGAGGGTCCGGTAGCTTCGGAACAAGAGATGGTATTGAGCGTTCGGTTTCCCTCGGGTAGCTAAACTTGTTTGCTTCATTTGGTCCTATCCTCGGTGTTTGCCTTCAGTATGTCTTGCTTGAAACTGCGTCAATTAGCTTTTGGATCATGATTTTGAGATTCTTGCATTTCTCGGTTTGGTGCCGTTGAAGCAAGTGGTACTGCAGTAATCCCTTGACTTCTCGGTCCTTGGGGCTGCTTTCCTTTGGACCATGGCCACTCTAGGTTTTCCCGATCCTGGATTTCTCTCGGGATGCGGGTGTAGCTTGTGTTCGACTTTGTGTAAACTTGGTCTTCGAACTTCCGGTCATCACGTCGACGATCATCCCTTCGTCCTCTCGTATCTTCATTGGTTCGTTCCGTTGAACCGCCTCTCTTTGATCTGCTAGCTTGTTCCACTAAATGAGTTCATTGAGATCTTTGAGTCTGGGCTCTGGGATTTTCCCGCTGGATTTTTTCTAGCCTCGCGTACTTTTCAATGATTACTCGGAGATCTCCTTTGGTCGTTGGGACACTTCCATGAATTTCTACAAATAGCGGGCTCATTCTGTCTAATCCCCATTTGTAGCGCTTGATGCTTACCGGATCTCACGTTCCCTATTTCTGGAAAATCTTCGCCACCTATCGGTGTATTCCCCAGTTGTTTCTTTGTAATTGATTGCTAATAAGAATAACTTGTCCATTCCTGCGTTAACAGCCTTGTTGTACATATAAGTTCCTAAAAACTTATCGGTAAGTTTGTTTATATGAGTCGATGGAGTTGGGTGGAAGGTTATCGAACCAAGAAAGGGCAGATCCTTTCAAACTTGAAGGGAAGTATCTGCAGAGAATTGCATCATCCTGATCCCATCGTGCTAGCATGCGATTGTAATACCGAAGATGAGCTGCAGGATCGCTGGATCCATCATAACATTCAAATGCTGGGATGGAACACTTTTGTGGAATGAGAGCTCTGGCGAGATATGGTACTAATAGGGTGGTGTTGGCTTCTTTCACCACCTCTTCCAGTCTTCCTCCCTCTTGTCTAGATTTCAGTTGCTTGATCTAAGCCATCATTTTAGCACGAAGGTCCTCCATTGCACGCTGGTTATCATCGTAGGTTGAGTTTGCCTTGATCTTTGATCTTCTTGTCAAAGTAGTCGAGTCTTACGGAATATAGTCTGGATCTATTCCCTCCGGCTACTCTTCGGTTCAACGGCTTAGGATTTTTGCATCTATCACGACCATTCTTCGGTCATGATTCGGCTCAGGTGCTTTAGAGTTAGCTTCATGCGGGCTTCGTTACGATGGTGCGTTGCACCTAGGCTTTGGGCGATATTGTCTCTGAGCTTTTGATTTTCTCATTCAGTAATGCCACCGTCTCTGTGTACACCCTTTGGCTCCTCTTTAGTTCCTCAAGCTCTTCCATCAACTAGGGGAATGATTTGATCCTTGATTCGGGGTACCGTGTCGTCCCTACACCCCAAGGGCTATGGTATGATCTTCATCTACCGTTTGGATTAGGGGGATAGAAGGTTCGATATGTACTACCGTAGCTCTTCATGCGGGGGTAAAGGTTGGTTTCTCGTCGCAATGGCTGGGTTATTGGCGAGTCCGGATTCTGCTCGTTTGTTGGCGGCATCCCGAAGGCTGGCTGCGGTGTTTACGATTCCGCAAATCCTTCTCTTTGCTCGAGGGCGCGGGTAGCTGCTGCAGCTTTTAGTGCGTCGTCCTTGGCTGCATCTGCTCTGACCGCATCGGCTTTTGTGCGACTGCTCTGGCTGCATCGGCTTTTGCTGCTACTACCTTGAGAGTTGCCTTGCTGCATCATTTGCATTCGATGGAGAGGTGATTTCCGCCGCAGATCTGTCTTCCGGTTCGTTGTTTTGGTTTCTCTCCTTCGCTTTGTCAGCGTCACACCGGTGTTGTCCTTAGTGTTTCTTGGACGACGCTTTGGCTTTTCTCGCATCCTTCGTGTTTTCCATCTTTACTTTCTTCGCCTGCACAATTCAAACATCGTCGAAATCCAATATCCATGTGGATCATGCTAGCAAAGTTAATCCAAGGACGTAGACCAAGGGTATGACTCAATGAAATTTGTTTAAGAGATTATGAATTTAAACGAAAAACTTGGTGGGACAGATCCAATAATTGAAAACATGGGTTTTCTCATAGATTTGAGAAATTCTTTCACGGGAAAATCATTTAAGGTGTAAAATATGGATATTTTTACGAAGAACGCAAGTCTTAAATTTTAAGCATGGTGGATATGCAACATACTAAATAAAACACAGATCTGTAAAAAATCGCCAAACTTCAGAAAACGCGCAGATCCATGGGCTTTGTGCCTCGAAAGCAGAAATACTTTTTCAAGAGAAGTATAAACCTACGTGAGCATTGGTTTTAAATCATCCCTGAATAATAAACTTTAAACCCTACGCAGAAAATAGGTTTTAAAAGATTGATTTCGAAGATAAAACTTAAATCCGAACACTATCATTTAGAGGATAGTACGGGAGCAGGAAAATAAGCAATCACGGGATAAGATAAATCTTTTCTGGACAGAGTCCTGTTTCTAGCGCATGAGATTGTGAACACAAAATTACGATGGCATCCAAGTGTTCACAAACAATATTCACATATGTAAATACAAACGTTGTAAGACATAAAACAGAAATTAAATGACACTAATCACGATGACTCGTCGACTCAGAGTCTTCGGACTCATCATTGTCTAGTCAAGGGGGATTGATTCAACGATTCTACGCGGTTATGATGCACGAATCATAAAGTATAGCACTAATAACAGAAAGTACGATGTTGAAATATAAATAAGACAGTGATTTACGTGGTTCAACACTAAGGCTTACATCCACGGGATTGGTGTTTCACTATGCATTGAGGAGTTACAAGAATAGTCGAATGACTTTAAGTGAAGAACGATGCTTAAAGGGTAAATATGATTCATACTTACTCTTCCTATCTCTCTTTCCTATATTCTTCTCTAGTTACTCAATACCGGTCGACCCCTTCTCTCTTAATGGAGAGGGGTATTTATAGGGAAGTCACGTGGGGTCCACTGCTATGGTCGATTGCCACCTTATCTTCTTATTCTTTGCGCCGATACCGCTGGTATCGTCGTTTTCCACCGATGCCCCCAGCGGTTATGCTTGGTGACGACGGGTTACCTATTTCTCGTCCATAGGTTGGTGGACACGTACACTATATCTAGAGTACTTAATGCAAGTGGTTGGGCTGTCTGCACACGCCAGACAGCTGTCTACAGCTCACATCACATCCGTGTCAGCTAGGCTAATCCTTGCCGTTGATCTTAGATCCTTCTCGATATGGAGTAAAGTAATTCCTTGGGTATTCTCCGGTACTTCGCGGTGACTCGTTCCTTCAGTGCTCTCTGATCCCTAGCCGTTGGATCAGTTCGAAGATGATCATATACTGTCGTCGGATGCTTCTTTGGTGTTGATACGTGGCATCGTGTCTTGATGTTCCATGCCGTGCGTTCTCCACGTGTAATTCCTTGGACACGTGGGGAGTGAGGAATTATGTGTATACAAATACCATGGCTCAACCTTTACAGCGTGACTTAAATTCTGTCAATGTAAGACAAAGATGTCAAGATATTGTGGAATCTGTCTTGCAACAAGTATTGTTTTAGATAGATTTTGTGTCACGGCATTTTTATTTTTTGGGGTTATGGGGCATTACTCTGAGTTATTTTTGGAGTTATGCTGCAGGTTCAGAGTAAGTCTCGGTCACTATGCTATTGATTTTGGTGGCAATGTTGACATTGGGGATTTTAGTTCACAAGGTGAATTTCATATCTGTAAAGCAGATTTTGGCTCTTTACTCAGACATGGAATTTTGGACGAGAGACTTATTCTGGTTCGTAAAAACAAAATTTGGGACACGAATCACGTGCAGAGGGACCGTGCAATAGATTCCAGGCTTCTGGTCGTGAAAACGCTCCATAAGAAGATACATATATGGAAGAAGATATATAAAAATGAGAACCATAGGGATATGGATAAATAGCACTTTAAATGGCTAATCGAACTATTTCAACCATCCTGCGTATCCGCACCAAATATAATTAAGGATAGCCAAAGGGATAGCCATCTTCAAAGCTAATATATTATGTTCTCGAAGTTCTACTCTTTCGGGGCGCCGTCTGACAAGATATGGCTCATCAGACTCTTCTTTACATCCATCCCATTCTTGCATAACACAGTTCTCTTTTTCTAGAGTTTTCAGTGAAACTCTGGTGTTCATGTGAGGAGTTGCAGTAAAATACTTCCAACCCAAATAAGAAGAATCCCAGATGACCAATTTTGTAGTTGAAGTTGCTGGATCAAAATAGTAAAGATCTGTCTTGTTGTACCAAAATAGGACTTTGTTCTTCTCGGTCACGAGGAATGGGTCATAATCCTCCTCGAAGGTAGTGAACTCTTTTTTGTGTTTTTAATCTTAATCTCCAAACTCCAATATCCATCATAGAACCATATGTCGACACACTTAGATTCTCGCCTATGATGAACAACACAGAGACACCCTCTCAATATTTTGAGCCTATAATCAGCGGTAGCTGCTTCATCTGTAGCTTCACCCAGATGTAAGCAGGGTGGTGATGGAAGTAATCCAAACCTTTCATCTTTCAAATTGAACGCCACGATCTTCATTTCCTTGTAATCTATCCAGTGCAACACCCCGTTGACAAGGATACCCGGTGATGAGGACAAAGAGTATTTAACCTCTCCAATATTTCTCCACCCGGAGCCACCACCAAGAGTATTCACTTCCACATGTGCAACGTCGAGGTTTTTGTCAGGGTAGTAGATTCTAACAACCTTGTACTGTTCGTTATGGGAATCAAAACCAAACCCACTGACCACTAAGCCCTCCGGGCTGATTGGTGCTGCTAACCTCGGAAGATCAACAGATTCTCTTGTCAAAGGGTTACATAAGTAAACAGGATCATCTAACGCACCATTAGGGATTGTAAAACAAACTAAACCGTTGCAAGATCCAACAATGGCATCTTTGATATTTGCATATCGACTTTTACGGTACCTGTTTCCGATGGGAGGATGATGGAAATCTGCTAAGAGGTTATCGTAAGTGTGACCCTCCTTGATATTGTTCTTAATCATGTCATTCTCTGCATAATAAAGTCTAAAACAAGGCTTTTCTTTGTTGTTTAAACCGATCCCAAATATCATACCTTCATTGATATGATCAAAGAAATTACGCCAAGTTGTGCATACTCGCTTGCATTGAATGACAGACTCAACTGGTACGCGAGAAAGTATTTCGTGAGTTAAGTCATTCGGATAATTCAAGGGATTAATTCTCATCATCTTCTAAGAGATTTTTTTTATAAGCAAAAGCAAATAACATAGATCCAATCGGGTATTTATATATACGAGTAAGACTCATAATCTAATAGTACAAGCATTAGCCTATAAGGATTCATGATTGGGATTCCCTTTTCTAGTAAATATAGAAATCTGAAGAACTTATGAAAGTGGAAGAATATCTAACTCAGACCGAAATATCCCTACAATATTTTTTTCAAAAATCATAATATCCGTACCACCCTAAAAAATACAATGCGATACTTAATGCTAAGGTGATGAACGTGAGAACCAAATTTCCCATAGGGGTAAATGGCGGGAGTGTGTGACAGAGTTGATTGATCTGTTCTGAGTATTTGCACCAAATAATCAATTCAAGGCGATAATTAAAGGGATAACCCATTTTGCAATCTTCATCCAATAAAAAACAGCATAATCTGGAACTGGAAGTGCTCCTTCTCTGATCAGTCGTGTGTCACTAGGTGGCTGATACAGCTCTCTTTTACACCCATCCCATTCTTGTGCGACACAATTTTCTTTTTCTAGATTTTTCAATGAAATAAGAGTATTTAAATGGGAGTTGCACTGAAATACTTCAAGCCCAA
The DNA here is from genome assembly GCA_023531295.1 of Papaver armeniacum. Lineage (NCBI taxonomy): Eukaryota > Viridiplantae > Streptophyta > Magnoliopsida > Ranunculales > Papaveraceae > Papaver > Papaver armeniacum. The sequence continues at coordinate 150,011 of JAJJWW010003692.1, forward strand.
ATCAGAAGAATCGTCGATGACTATAGTTGTAGTTGAGGTTTCGGATCAAAACATAAAAAGATTGGACCTGTCGCACCAATATAGGACTTTATTCTCCTCTGTTACGAGGAGTGGGTCGTAATCATCATCCGAGAAAAATATTACAGGTGTAAACTTAATCTCCAAACTCCAACATCTCGGCCCTACATTCATGTTGTTATAGAACCATATGTCGACACGCCTATGTACCCGCCTACGATGAACAACACACAAATTTCGTAATCGCCTATGAACATCACACAAACATCGTACTCGCCTATGATGAACAACACATAGATGTCCTTTCAATTTTTTGAGCCTATACGCTGTAGCTTCATGCAGATGTAATAAGCAGGGTGGTGATGGAAGTAATCTAAACTTTTCCTCTTTTAAACTGAAGCCCACAATATCCATTGTCTTGCTATCTATCCAATGAAGCACTCCATCCACAAGGATGCCCGGTGACGAGCATAACGAGTGTGTAACCTCTCCAATATTTCTCCACCCGGAGCCAGCACCGAGGGTGTACACGTCCACATGTCCAACATCGAGGTTTTCGTCAGCGTAGTGAATTCTAACAACCTTGTATTGTTCGTTATGTGAATCAAAACCAAACCCGCTTACCACGAAGCCCTTTGAGCTGATTGATGCCGCTAACCTTGGAAGATTAACGGATTCTCTTGTGAAAGGGTTACATATATAAACAGGATCATCTACAACATTGTTAGGGATAGTAAAACAAACTAAACCGTTGCACGAACCAACAATGACATCTTTGTAATTTTTTTCAAAGGGGTTTTCATGGTACCTGTTTTCGATGGGAGGATGATGGACTTGTTCTAGAAGGTCAGCGTAAGTGTGACGTTTCTTGATATTGTTCCTGATCATGTCATTCGATGCGTAGTAAAGTCTGAAACTAGGATTTTCTTCATTGTTTAACCCGATCGCGAATAGCATGCCTTCTTTAATATAATCGAAGAAATTACGCCAAGTTGTGCATACTAGCTTGCATTCAAAGGCAGACTCAACTGGTGCACGAGAAAGTATTTCATGAGTTACTTCATCAGGATAGTTATCTAAATCCATGGGATTAATCCTCATCTTCAAAGAAAAGAAAATAAACTTACATCAATGAAAATAAAACTTTATAAGTTGAATTAAAAAGGATTAGGAGTTTAAGACTCCTATTTCCAGTAAAATTCTGACCGTTTCCGATGTTGATTTGGATCAGACAATTGATTAAGTTGTATCACGTGTGAAATTCAACCTCACGCTCACTGAGCTGGCATCCTGGCATATTTGGCCACACTCGAACGAGCGTGGGTTAATTGGATGGGTCAATTGAGATATAGGAGTAATAGGCCCACAGAACATGTCCGCGTGTTTTTTTTTTTTCCATTTTTTTTTACGAGTAGAAAATTGTATGGAATTAGGAGTCAGTTACAGCATTTGACTGTGATCACAGTTGAGCACGAATACAATTCGGAGGAGAAAGACTCCATTACTCTAAAAAATATGTTTATTTATTTGCTTTTTCTAGAATGCAGCAACATTTTGAATCTCTAAATTGTTGAACGCTAGTAACTATTTATTTCTTTGAGACAATATTAACAAGTGATATTTCAACCAATTTCTATCAAACGACCATGTGGGTACAAGATACCCACGTGTAATAGCTAGCTAGGCCTGTTTTTATATTTCTCATGCTTCCGCTTAATAGCATCCGCTTTGCTTTTATAGGTGCAGCTATCATGGTTGGCATGCTTTGGCGCTTTCGGTGTGACTAGCATAGCTAGGGCCAAGGCAGACTGCGTTTGGCATGGCGCGGCTAGCTTGGGCTAGGTGTGGCTGGTATGATTTGCCATTGGCACAGAGGTGCAGCTAGCATGGTTGGCATGCTTTGGCGCATTTGGTGTGACTAGCATAGCTAGGGCCAAGGCAGAGTGCGTTTGGCATGGCGCGGCTAGCTTGGGCTAGGTAGGCCTGTCAATGGAAACCCGTTAACCGTTAGCCGTAACCGATTACCCGGTTGTCGTTATTTTTAGTTCCGTTATACCGTTATCCGTTACCGTTACGCTAATGTGGCGGTTAATTTTATCCGACGGTAACGGCAATGGAAGACCTATTTCCGTTAGCCTTAGTTCCGTTAACCGCTAACGTGTACCTAGCACGTGTAACATTCTATACCTAGGCTATACTCGAATCGAATGAATAATATGAATCAGTATCTTCTTCTTCTGTTCTTCAACTCGACCAAACCAGAGAAGAAAAACTCACCCCTCATCAATCACCCTCACTCCCTCATCTCCTTCCTTTCAATTCAAGCAAAATCATCATCTTCATTCGATTAGAAAACTAGGGTTATCTTCTTCTTTTATTTCGAGCTTAATTTCAATCCTGAAAACTAAATTTTCAATTTAGGGTTTACGAAAATTGAAGTTAGGGTTTTCAATTCGTGAAATTAATCATGACCCAAAGTGGAGGAGCATCCAATTACGTTGGTTCATCAAAAAGAAGTCATCCCCTCTCAATCACTTTCGGTTGCATCTCAATTACCTTCTCGCATCTCAAGTTCAACAATCGGAAATCAATCACCACCACTGCTGCTGTTGCAACAGAAGAAGCGATGAGAGCAAAATAGAAGTAGATGAAGATCCAATTATAGGTGATGCAAAGAAGAAACTGCGTGTAGTAAGGTCTGATGTTTGGGAAGATTTTGAGAGGTTAAGCGAGAAAGAGATGGTAAAAGGTAAGGAGAGTGGGATACTTGTAGCTAAATGCAAATATTGTAATAAGAAATTGCCTGCACTGACAACCAAGGAAACCAGAAAATTGCATTACCATGCTAAAACCTCGCAAAGAAAAGCACCCAAACAAGAAAGGACAAAGAAAACTTGCTACAATCAAAACGGGTAATGCACAAACTAAGCTTGCTAATTGGAAGTATGATCTTTGATGCTACTAGGATATTAGTTGCCAAAATGATTGCTAAACATGGTTATCCAGTCACTATAGTTGAGCATCCATATTTTGTTGAGTTTGTGAAGTCTTTAAATCCTGCTGCTAAGCTTTACACTAGGAATACAGTTAGGGAAGATATCATGAAACTAACTTATTTCAGTTCAAAAAAAAGAATTACAAGACCAATTTGAGACAATTACATCTAAGTGTAGTTTAACAACAGATATGTGGTCATGTAAGCATACAAAGGATGGTTATTCTTGTGTGACAATGCATTACATAGATGAGGACTGGAAGTGATTAACAAAACACTAGCATATACTTTAGTACCATCACCACATTACGGAGAAGTTCTAGCAAATGTAGTGAAACAAGTATGTCTAGATTGGAACATAGATACTAAGCTTTTTGTTGTAGCTGCTTGACAATGCTAGCTCAACAATGTCATGATGAACCATCACGAAAAAATGGCTTGATAACAAAGAATGTTTAGTTCTTAATGGGGATAGTTCCAAATGAGGTGTAGTAATCATGTATTACACTTGATTATGGGGTTTGGAATGGGAGTGGCTGCTCCATTTATAGATGCGGTTAGAGAATGTGTAAAATGGGTCAAAGCAAGTCGGGATAGAAAAGAGAGATTTGAATTTGCTACTTTGCTCAAGTTAAGCTTCTGCTTGAGGTCGTGGGTTTAGATGTGGATACCGGGTGGAACTCCACCTATAAGATGCTAAAGGATGCAATTTTTTACGAGACAAGCTTTTGTTAGGCTAGATGAGTTAGATAGTGACTTCAAGATACTACCAACCTCTAAGGAGTGGGAACAAGGAGTACACATATGTGAATGTTTGGAATTGTTTGATGTAATTTTAACAAAATTTCTTTGGGATTAAGTATCCACATCAAATTTGTATTATAATGGGGTGCAAGAAGTTAATAGATGCATTAAGCTCTGGGAATCAAGTTAGCATGAGTACATCAGAGACATGGCCAAGAATATGAGGATGAAATTTGATAGCTACTGGAAAGAAAGTAACACTTTGATGGGCATTGGGGTTGTTTTAGATCCTAGGTACAAAGCTAAATGGGTGGAGTTTGTTATGAAGAGAGTATATGGTGTGGATCACTATAAAAGTCACTATAGCAAATTTGAGATTGCACTCAATGCTATTTTTACGTGCTTATGAAACCAACACTACAACTCCAGTTATTTTGATCTTGGAATGCATTCAATTGCATTTGAGAGTTGTACAAGTACAACAACATCATATGGATTTGGTTATGATGATTTCATTATGGAAAACAATATGTTTGAGGTTGAGAAGTCAGAATTGGAGACATACTTGCGAGAACAGAGTTCTTCCTAAAGGCACATCTGTCTATTTGAAGAAATGAGGTTTGATATCTTAAGTTGGTGGAAGAATCATTCGCTAAGTACCCAATTCTCTCAAGGATTGCAAGAGATATATTGGTTGTTCCAGTGATAAGTGTAGCATCAGAATCCATGTTTAGTATTGGTGGCAGAGTTCTCACATCTCACAAGAGTTCATTAGCTCCAGATCTTGTTGAAGCTTTGCTTTGTTTGGGTGATTGGCTGCCAGATCTCACTCTCAGTGAGAGCAATAGTTGTGTTACTGGTAAGTTTACTTAAATCTTATATCTTAATCTTTTACTGATAGTTGTGATTGCACTGACATTGCCACTTTGCACTGATATTTCCACTTTATTGGCTTATTATAGAAGTTGAGGACTAAGGAGGAATGCATTTGCATATGCAGTTGGCATTGGCATTTGGCAGTGGAGAATTTGGAGATGGAGGAATGCATTTGCAGATGCAGTTGGCACTTCCTTTAATCCTTTGTCTTTTCTTTTGCAAAAACTTGGTTTTTTTTCTTTTGATAGATCATTGTGATGATCTGAACATGTAATTTGGTTTAGAACATGAACATACGTATGTTTTTTACGTGTGAACAAGTTGTTTGTTTGGATTTAGAACTATTTTTGTGTTGTCTGTGACATTAGGTTAATTAGGGAAAATTAACCGTTAACCGATAAGTCCGAAGCGTAGCGGCAATGGAACTGATTTTACAATTACGTCGGCAATTAGCGGATAACGGTTAACCGCCAATTTTAACGGCAACGGTAGCGGCAGAGCCATTATTTGTTTCGTTTAGTGTCGTTGACAGCCCTAGGGCTAGGTGTGGCTGGCATAATTTGCCATTAGCACAGAGGGGAATTAGGGTTTTGTTCGTTGTAACCCTAATTTGAAAAATACCCCCTATTAATTACGACTACATGCATTGAATGTTCTAATAAATGTGTGCGCGGTGACATTAGGTTATTCGAGGTTTTACGATTTTACCCTTTGTCTAAAAACCAACATCAACATTAAGTCCCTTGCTTAGCTCGGAACAGGAGCTTTGTTGCGAGGTAAGCATAAGATGGTGACAAAATATCAACAGTAAATCGCAAAGAAAATTGAGGAGGCTTGTCTGACCTTTATAAATAGGATTTGGAATCCTTGCCTCTGGTAGTTTTGCACAAATCAGGAGGTTGGCACGATTGGTGAGACCGGTGTGGCTTGGCGGTCTTGGGAGTTGGTAACTGGTGGGACTGGTGCAACTTGGGCGACGTTGGGAAGTTGGGCGCCCTTGTGGGCCCGCACGATTTTTGGTAAAGGGAAATCCTTCCTTATTTCAGAATCTTCACGCCCACATATAAAATCCCTTTCTCTCATCTTGCACTTTGTTCTTTCATCTTTTTATACTAGCGGCAGAGTCCCAAAAAGAACCGGCTTCCAGGTATGTCTTCCAGTACTTCTCTTGTTTCCCTTTTCATGTAGGTGCAAACCCTAAGAGTAGGCGTTTTTCTTTTATAATCCTTGCAATGATATTGCACATATGATTTCTTGGCGTGCTTCTTGTAGAAAATATTGTATATATGCACCCAAGGGAAAATGCATATATGATTCGAACCCGTAGAAAAATGCTCCATATATAATTTTGAACCCGAAGAAGGATACCATGGACGCATTCGAGCCCGTAGAAAATACTGTATATATAGTTTTGAACCCGAAGAAGGATACGACAGACGCACTTGAGCCGTATAAAATCGTGTATATAATTTTGAACCCGAAGAAGGATCTGCGACGCACTTGAGCCGTATAAAATCTTTGCGTATATAATTTTGAACCAGAAGAAGGATCTTGCAGACGCACTTGAGCCCGTATAAAATCTGCGTATATAATTTTGAACCACTGAATAAAATACTGCGTGTGCAATTTTGAACCCGTAGAGAATATTGTATATGTGCTTCATATGACTTGAACCCATAGGAAATATTGCATATATGAATTTCGGACTGAAGAAAATATCATGCGTGCGATTTTGAACCCAGTAGAGAATACACCCCTTTTTTTTCAGGTTTTCCTTTTGTTGGGTGCGGTTATGTGTCAAGGAGATAATTTCGTCTTTCTCCGTTTGTTTTGTGCAGATATCTTGTTACCAAATTGTTATGAAGAAATCCGACAAGATGTTACCTGAACAAAATTTCGCTTCGAAGGATGTTCATAGTTCCAAACCAAACACGGATGGTGAATTCATTGCCAAACCCCTCGCTCTGCTTGGAAGAATCACCCAAGTTTCGTGCCAATTTTGTTAACCGGTGGTGAAGATGAAAAGAAAACACGTTCGGTTCGCTGAGAGAACACCATACGGTTCTGTCTTCATAAAGGGGTATATTCTTCTTCCAACATTGATTTCAAGATGTGTCAAAGCCCATTGCGTTCTTTTGATAGATGGGTTGAGTTCATGGTGAGTAAGGAGCACATAAATACCAACTTGACTCGGCGCAGATTATTGATCTTTGTCGAGCTTGGTAAATCTCAGTTAGGAAGGATATCTCGGGCTTGGTTGCTTTCATCTCCGAGATGGTGTTCGAACACCCATACGATCGTATGTATATAGGGTGAAATAAATTTCTCCTTGGAGAGTGTGGATCTCTTCTTTGAATCTTCCAGAAGCAGGAATCTTAATATCCAGTTGTCGAAGGTGAGGAGAAGATGCGGGTGACCTTGCCGCTAAGTTGGGAGATTTCGCTCGAAAAGATTCCACTGCGAATTCGAAGGATTCTGTCCGGAAAGAGGATGAAAGGTGCTTTTACTGACTGGTGGATATCTCAATGGTTTAGGACGAATTGGAACCTAAGCGAAAAGCAGTTATCTTCATGTTGCGGCATTTTTGCTCTCCGGTTTGTCTAGAGACATTTTTGATGACAGTTCGGCGGAAGGAAATAAGACCGAGTTGCTAGTGATCACTGTGAAGTTGGCGAAAGGTGAAGTTCTTCCCATTGGCAAGTTATTCCTTGGTTCCCTGTATGTGCATCTGGATCACCTAGATGTGAACATGCGAGTTTCGAATGGTTTCATGAAAGTGGATTCATATGTGCACGTTGCTTTTCTGCAAGCCTGGTTATGGGAGCACTTTGAGAAGTACGCTCGAAACCGTTGCTTTTCGATTCCCGCAAGTTGGGGCGGCTTCCGAATTCTTCGATGGGTGAATAGGAGTCCAAGAGTTGGTATGAGCTTGGTTAGTCTTCTTGATAAGTCGCATGAAATCCGTTTTCGCCCATGGGAGCGGTCCATAGGTCGGTGACTCAAATTGACACCTTTGCTTCTGCTCCGATCATGTCTTTGTCTTGACGGCAACTTGAGTGTTGGTGAAAACTTATTTATTCAAAGTTGCATGTCCTAAGGTTATATCTTGCGTCTTTCTTCATGGGGTCATTAGATTAGATGCTTACAATATTGACCGTCTTGCTCATCACATGGGTTTCGATCAAGGGGTACCACTTGCTTACCAAGTGGTGGTTCCTAAGGATTCATTGCGTGCCACCCTCAATGCCGGTGCCCTTGAGCCGTGTATCCGCCTTCCCTTCTTTCAAGCGAGAAGAGTAACCCGGCGACTTTTAGCTATAATGAGTTAAGTACGATGAGTTCATTATGATCCAAGATTTTGTAAATAACGTGGTGGAGAGTGTTCGTTGTAAACCTTCCCAGCAGTTTTGAAGAAGTATCCAATGTTGAGAGACATAGCGAGGTTGCCGTGCAACTCGGAAAGTCCCCAGGCAAAGGCAGAGAGAACGAAGAATCATCTTTGGCGGGTTCAGGCGGTTTCAAAAGATCCTCCCTTGACTCTCGTGTCTTTCGGTTCTTCCAATAACCAGGTATGTGTCACCTCCTTGTTGGTTTGTCTCAAAACACGTGAATTTACTTTGCTGAAAAAATTTGTCTTGTTTCTTCGGGGCTTCGGTAGTGTTAATGCTTTCGCCGCCCTTGCACGTTTCGGAGCGGCAATTTCTTGAAGAATTCTGTGCGGCTGAGCCTTCTCATAACGATGATGAGCAGAGAGAAAGAAGAAAGTTCGACAAGTGAGAGTGATTCTTCCTGCGCCTTGGTTCTTTTTCGGGAAGTGGTTCGGTGAGTTTCGAGCTTCTTTTTCTTTCTTCTCCGTTTTTTTTTTTTTTTGAAAAATGTCTAACTCAAAGTCGCGGGGAGGAATCCGGTTCGGAAGGCGATTACAGGCGGAGCCACACGAAAACTTGCCTTTGGTGATCACCGCCGGTGACTTGGAGATGGGAGTTAGCCAATCGGCCAGGCACGAGATGTGGTTCAAGCGGTGGATGATTCCATGATGGTTGCTGCCGTAGACATGGAAAAAGACCCTTTGCGAGTCGTGAGGCCAGTTGCAGGAGCCATTTTTGATCCCCCGTACTTGGTTCCTTATCCAGGTCATGTGCTGTTTGGCGGTTTCAGCGTGATGGCTAAGTATGAGGTGTTGTACACCAGAATCTGAGAGAAGTATGGACATATGGCCATAACCAAGAAGATCACTAGTTAAGCGTGTGGAAGAGGCTTTATCTTCTATCGAGGACATAAGTGAGGTGACTGGACACACCGTTTCTGAAGACATTATTACCGACTGGGAGCACCATCGCGATGTGTGTGTAGAAAAGGAGTTCAACGCTTCGTGGTTTTTTCGAAGGCCTTGCTTTGAGATCAGTCGAAAGATGCACGGCGGTCAGCCTTCTGCAGAGAGGAGATTGCTCGGCAGGAGGTAGAACTCGAAAAGCTTTCCAAGATGTTGACTATGAAGAGAGCGGCTCTTGAAGATGCAAAGTTGACTTTCTCCAAGAAGAGCAGACCTCTGTTGGATGATTTTCCTTGAATGTTTTTGGCCTAAACTTTCATTTTTTTGAAAGACATCTTGGATGTACGGTTCAAAGTTAATTCCAGGTTTTGATAGACATTTGGTAGCTTTTGAGGATATTAGATTATTTCTGGGATGAATGGTTTTGATAATATAAATCTGATTATGTTTTGTGAAAGGAATATTGCTTTTATGAAAGTGTGTGCTAGCAATCGGCACAAGACGCAATAGTATGACGGTTTTACTATGAACCTAAAAGCAGATCGTATATCACGCTTGATGTAAATTTACTCACTTCATAGGGTTTTTTTTTTTCGCGAACACGCCTCTCTCCATGTAAAAGGCGTCTTTGCTGGTTGATCGCTGTCGTATGCGTCAAAAATAATTTCACTTTCCTAAAGTATATGATAAGAAAGAGTTCGTATCCACAGAGAGGCGATTGTAGTTATTTCGTAATCAATTTCTTAACGTAACCAATTGGGGGGATTTCTGATTCTTATGTAAGCAATAAAGGCAAATTAAAAACAAAGTAGATTGTAGAAAATAATCAATGGAGAGAGATATTAGTCAAGGAATTCATCTTCAATCTTAGACATGTGCTTGCGTATATGATTAGAATTACGATTCAATCTCTTGTGTTATCAAAGCCTAGAGAATCAAGAAAGCAAGATAATCTATTAATTTCTTAAGTTCATCAACACACACATTAGAGCTGCGTATGTGAATTCTACCTAAAGAATAACCTAACGCCTTGCGCTAATCAAGTTCAATTCCTAGGAGCATTAAGTTTCAGAAATAAGCTAATCAATGCAATTGTCATGCGTTGCACATAAAAATTCGGACAATGGTCATACTCTACATATGATTACGAGAGTATATCACTAAAAACCGTAAACATATCATGCTACTCGTATTCGGGGTTATCGCTCGATGAAAAACCTAAAATAGCTATGGACTAGGATGCCGAGTTCAATTAATTGGCCACTTAACTAATCAAACACCATAATCCTATCACAATACATCATTCATGTGATTATTAAAACAGTAGAGATGTGAACGATAATCAAGAGAGAAAACTAATACATAAAGCTAACACAAGTTTTAGAAATAAGACTACATCCTTAACCAATAATATATAGAATTTAGCTACTCATAGCTATGGAGTTCATCACCAAAAATATAAGTTGAATAAAGAAGAAGAAGAACAAAAGCAAACCCTAGTTGCGTAAACAAAAGCGGCTCTCCAAAGTTCCCCAGAATAAGATGTTATTCCAAAAGTTGTAGAATTCCTCTTTTTATAGCTTTTCCTTTCTTCCAAAATTAGGTCAAGTCTCAAAGTCCATTAGATAAAAATCCACCAAGCCCATAAGAGAAAGAAACCCATGTAGAAAACAAGTCCAAAAATACGTCGCCGGAAAACTGGTATTGCGGCCGGAAATCGGCCGGAGAAGTGGCCGGAAATCGGTTCCGGTGACCGGCAAAGTCCGCCCGGTCACCGGTCAACGGGTCGAATCGGTCAGGTCATTGAGTCAACTCGTCTAGTCAACTGAGTGAACTCGGTCAATCACCGGAGTCGGGGTGAGTCGGATCACGGTCGGCTATCTCTACGGCGACTAGGCTGAGTTGCCAAAGCCAAGTCTTGCAGAGGCTGAGTCTGCTGCACAATCCTTGTGCTTCTCCATTTAAAACTCCAGCCATCATGGCTATAGGCTACCAATTGCATCATTATTTCTCTTGCACGCTACACAACTTCACCCGCTGCGGCACCGACCACTCTGTCGCAATTCAAGTCTGACTTCATGCGATATCTCATCCATTCAACAACAAGCACCATTATCATTCTCGCCATCGACCCCAATACCAATGCCTTCAAAACCATCGGCACAGACTCCATTGCTGCCAAGCCTAACCTGAGTACCACCAACATCTGCTCATTTCAAAACTCACACTTTTCACGGCCTACTTTGCAACTTAGCCAGACAAACACACACACATTTGTCCCTTGCTCTCCAGGTACAGCCCATCAATACTAACTGAACTTCACTTCTTCTCGCAACATAGCCAATGCGCTTGCACTTTCATCCATGTAGCTCAAATCCACCGGCTCAAATCTCCTGTAGTTGCTCTTCATTCTTAGCCATTCCTTCTTGTTCATCAAAGACATAAAATCCTGCAGACAGAAAGAGAATTGATCCCATGATACTCTCCTCATTCCTGTCAAATATATACCAGGATGCGGCTACAATCATCGGTTTCGTATTAGCCTTGGCAACCACGGTTTCACAGCTGCAACAACAATAACCTCAATCAACTACATTGCAACTTGCGGCTCCAACTCCCAGTGCTACTACGGCTCCCTGAGCACACCACCCTGTTATACTCTGTTCAACAATAGCAGCAAGCCAACACTCCCTGTTGTGTCTCACCATCTCAAGTCAATCTTTCTTTCCATTCTTTACTTGAGCCAATGCTAACCGAAACACCATCTTTATGTTCAACTCCTAAAACAACATATAGTCCGTCGAGAACCACCACCAATTATTGTAACTTCTTCTCTTCATTCTCCACCTGCAATCCCGATTCAATATCATTGCTAACACAGTTTGCAATTCCAAGCTTCCCGCATTCGGACTCAAAATTTTATCTCCAAGCCACTTGACCTGCAATTCCAATCCCGTTTGCTCCATTGCAGCCAACACAGCTCAACAAGCACAATCCTCATCGGTGCCACCTCAACCTGCAATGCCACCAGACTCTGCCAATTCCATCATTCTCCTTCTGCATCTCAAATTTCACCAAACATAAGACCCTTCACACAGCAGACTTCTAATCCACGGAGAGCCATATCCTTCCATTATACCCTGATTCACTCTTCCATGGCTGACCCATTCAAATGCCCTGTGTTGTTCTAGCACCAGCAGAAACAAACCCTAAACAAGCTTCTGCCAATCTTCAATTCCTTCAGAGTCACAGAAACAAACCCTAAATCTGTTCTTCAAGAGCATCAACTCAACAAATTCCCATCTCAACTCCACCATCTCCTCCCGTAATTCATCACCAAGACCCATCTGAGTAGCCATAGATCCTCTTCCATTTTCCCTTGTCTTCATATCCCCTTCTGAGTCTCAACATCCACAATAACAGATCTCATCTATATTCCCTTCCTGACCTGAATTTCATAGCCAAACCCTTTTATAAACAACCAGCTCATTGTTCTTCATTGTTGAATCCTTCTTATCTTCTGATGCTTGGAAATCAGTTCTGATTTTCTAGATTCACCAGCAACAGACCCAAATCTCCACCATACTCGAATTCAAAGCTAACCCATCTGCGAATTCATTCTTCTTTGTCTCTTCTTCGATTCAAATTCAATTCTTCACTTTCTCACCATCAATTAATCTTCTTCCTCTGAATTCAAGCTCAACCTCATCTGATCTCTTTCATTTTCTTCCCTTGGATCTCTCGATCTGCAACAGCAGCAGACTGTCCGTTGAATCCCTTTCCTTTCTCTCGAATTCATTTCAGGTGCAAATAATGATTGAGAAATTAATGATATCGAAAATTGGTTTCGATTTAGGGTGTAAGAACTAAGGTTCGATATTCACACCCCGCTCATTAGATACCACAGTAGGTGCCCTATAACAGATGGTCACCCCTTAACCTCACTGGTCTGCTTTTTATTTTCCTCCAAGAGAGTTGCCCTTTAACCATGATTCGTCTCAGGATAGTGTTCGCCCATTTTGCTTAAATTGAGTGACTTATTCTTCTTTTCCTCCTCGCGACTCCAGAGCACCTAATAACTCAAAAACACTCATAAGAGATGCAATTCCCAAGGAAAATAGCAAAGAAAGCATAAATACTAGATATAATATTAGGTGTTTCGACACCTGTCGATTCCCCACACTTAGACTTTGCTAGTCCTCGAGCGAATCAAACAAAACAAAACTTATCTAACGAATACATACAACTCCGTGTCGTCGAGGCTACGGTCACTTTTAGCATAAATAACAAGCCTTTAAACCCCTAGGTGTCCCTAGTGGACGAGTTATAGTCTCGTGAGGGTTTACTAGAGATATACCCACAAAACCTACTTTTCCAACTTACTAGTTCTCCGTAGTAATAGTATCCAACGCTAAGAAGACATAGAGATTCGCACACTAGTCATAAGAAGTTAGACACATAAATGAACACAATCTCATTCTTAAAAGTTGAGAGAGAGATAACCATCCCTTCTCGACAAAAATTCGGGTTCGGAGTGATCAAAAGTCTCGAGCTACTGCCTCACAAGAAAGGGTTTTATGAAATTGCTCTCAATAATAAACATATTTTTATGGGTCACACATGTGTCCAGTTGGAATGAAGAGAGAACCTGCGATTGGTAACTGAGGTTGTCACGGTAGTTGAGTCGGATTGAGTCGCCTTCCTCTACCATTTTGACATCTCGGGTCGAAGAACGAGATCGACTTGATCGACATTGTAGCCGATAGATCAATCCTCCTTTGTGGTCGCCAATTGTTTATGGGTAAAAATCGTTTCCGCCGATTTTGGTAAATTCGGTAGGTGAGTGAGAAACTGGTTTAAACCCTAAACAAATGTGTTGCACGTGAGCACTTTATAGATTCGAGAGATTAATATGTACAAGTCCGGCCTAAACCAAGAAATGGTCGTTCCAGACTTGCTTCGGTCACAAAGTGGAGGAGAAGGGTTGGTTTGGGGAGGGAAGCAAAGAAAGGTGTTGAGACCAGAATAATTCGGGGAGAGTAGTGTCTCGACTTGTATCAGAAAGTGAAAGCTTCGGAAGCTTGCAAGAGATGAAAGCTTTTTTGGAGAGCTTGCAAAGTTGCCTTTTCTGAGAGTGTTGTGTTTTCTCCCGACCGAGACCACACGGTGGAAATAGGTAAGACCTATTTATACAAGTCGAGATTGAAACGTACCCTGGCCTCATGAAGGAAGAGAGTAAAGGGTGAAATAATAGGAGGAGGTGGTAACCGCATGGTGTTTATGGGTGAAAACGTTTTCACCATTATTTCCTCATTTATTTGACCGCTTTATTCCTATTCACGCTTTCTTAATGTGAGCGTAGTGTACGCGCATCTTTGTGACCGCCAAACCAAGACCCTGGAAAGCATCCCCAGTTTGTGTTGATGTCTCAGTGTTGGTTGCACCTTGAGTGCAAGTGGCGCGTGTGGCATGTGCCAATGGCATGTGCGGAATGCCTTTGTTGCGGGTTGCACCTTGGGAGCAAGTGGCAATGCCAGAGCTGCTAGTGGCGTGTGTGGAGTGTGCCAATGGCATAAGCGGAATTCCTTGGTGGTAGGTTGTACGTTGAGTGTAAGTAGCAATCCCAGAGCTGCTAATGGCGTGTGTGGCATGTGCCAATGGCGTGTGCGGAATGCCTTGGTGGTAGGTTGCACGGTTTGCAAATTAGGCTACCAGCGTGGGTTTTGGCATGTGTCAATGGCACGCATGGCCATTAGGGCTACGTCATGGTAAAAAAAGCTACCAGCGATGCATGTTGGCATGTGCCAATGGCATGCTCGGCCATTAGGGCCACGCCCAGTAAGAAAAGCTACCGGCGATGCGTGTTGGCATGTGCCAATGGCATGCTCGGCCATTAGGGTTACGACACGGGTAAGAAAAGCTATCGGCGTGCGTGTTGGCATGTGACAATGGCATGCTTGGCCATTAGGGCCACGGCTTGGTAAGAAAAGCTACCGGCGAGCGTGTTGGCATGTGACAATGGCATGCTCGGCTATTAGGGCCACGGCACAGTAGAAAAGCTACCATCGAGCGTGTTGGCATGTGCCAATGGCATGCTCAGCCATTAGGGCCACGACACAGTAAGAAAAGCTACCAGCGATGCGTGTTGGAATGTGCCAATGGCATGCTTGGACATTAGGGCCACGGCCTGGTAAGAAAAGCTACCAGTGAGCGTGTTGGCATGTGCCAATGGCATGCGTGGACGATTTGGCCTAGGTTGCACGGTTAGCAAGCCTAGGCGCGGACGCTACTTTGGCATGGCGCGGCTAGGGCCAAGGTAAGGGTGTTTGGCTTGGCTGGCTAGGGCCAAGGTAAGGGTGTTATTCTTGGTGTGGCTAGGGCCAAGCTAAGGGTGTTTGGCTTGGCGTGGTTCGACCAGCGTGGCTAGGGCCAAGGAAGAGTGCGTTCGGCACGACGCGGCTAGCTTGGGTTAGATATGGATGACATTATTTGCCATTGGCACGGAGGTGCAGCTAGCATGGTTGGTATTCTTTGGCGCGTTTGGTGTGACTAGCATAGCTAGGGCCAAGGCAGAGTGTGTTTGGCATGGCGCGGCTAGCTTGGGATAGGTGTGGTGGCATGATTTGCCATTGGCACGGAGGTGCGGCTAGCATGGTTGGCATGCTTTGGCGCGTTTGGTGTGACTAGCATAGCTAGGGCCAAGGCTGAGTGTGTTTGGCATGGCGCGGCTAGCTTGGGCTAGGTGTGGCTGGCATGATTTTCCATTGGCACGGAGGTGCGGCTAGCATGGTTGGCATGCTTTGGCGCGTTCGGTGTGACTAGAATAGCTAGGGCCAAGGCAGAGTGCATTTGGAATGGCGCGGCTAGCTTGGGCTAGGTGTGGATGGTATGATTTGCCATTGGCACAGAGGTGCGGCTAGCATGGTTGGCATGCTTTGGCGCGTTCGGTGTGACTAGCATAGCTAGGTCCAAGGCGAGTGCGTTTGGCATGGCGCGGCTAGCTTGGGCTAGGTGTGGTGGCATGATTTTCCATTGGCACAGAGGTGCGGCTAGCATGGTTGGCATGCTTTGGCGCGTTTGGTGTGACTAGCATAGCTTGGGCCTAGGCGAGTGTGTTTGGCATAGCGCGGCTAGCTTGGGCTAGGTGTGGGCGGCATGATTTTCCATTGGCACGAGGTGCGGCTAGCATGGTTGGCATGCTTTGGCGCCTTTGGTGTGACTAGCATAGCTAGGGCCAAGGCGAGTGCGTTTGGCATGGCGCGGCTAGCTTGGGCTAGGTGTGGTTGGCATGATTTGCCATTGGCACGAGAGGGGAATTAGGGTTTTCTTCATTGTAACCCTAATTTGAAAAAAATACACCCTATTAATTACCGACTACATGCATTGAATGTTCTAATAAATGTGTCGGTGACATTAGGTTATTCGGGGTTTTACGATTTTGCCCTTTGTCTAAAAAACCACCATCAACAATGGGTTTGCGCCAATCGCCTACTTCATATTTGTCACCGTGGTCAGCTGCGATATATGCTCGTGTGTCCTTTGTCTCAGTGCGACGGCATCAAGATTCTCATGACTTTGATACCTTCAACACTTTCCTCTCGTTAGCATGGAAGCAATGTACGCCGGTGCGTCCGAGTGTCGATTATCTTTCCTGCAGATGTGTCGGAACTTGATGTTTGGTATCTTGCCGATGTAAAATTGGGCGAGTTCCCAATATTTTTGTAATAAAGGGTCGTGTATAGTGTACTATCCACTGATCTGTCTAATGACTAACTGAGAGTCACTTGTTAGCCTTACATCGTGGATCCCCATTTCCACTATTAGGCATAAAGCATTTATTACGACCACGTACTCGGTGACGTTATTTATTGCTTCAAATTCAAGCCTAAAGGAGTGAACCATCTTCTTCCCCTTTGGCGTGGTGAAGACTATCCCTAGGCCCGACCCATCTTTGTTGGATGACTTGTTAGCCTTACATCGTGGATCCCCATTTCCACTATTAGGCATAAAGCATGTATTACGACCACGTACTCGGTAATGTTATTTATTGCTTCAAATTCAAGCCTAAAGGAGTGAACCATCTTCTCCCCTTTGGCGTGGTGAAGACTATCCCTAGGCCCAACCCATCTTTGTTGGATGACCCGTCTTCACGAAGACTTCCCATTGTGTCGGACTGTAGGTTTCGAGAAAATCGGACGGATCCTCTCGGTTTTCCTCCATTCCTGGAATATCTTCGACTTCATCTTCGTCGTCCAAGGGAAAGTATGCCAGAAAGTCTGCCACCGCTTGTGCCTTTACTGCTGTTCTCATCTCATAAAAAATTTCGAATTGCTTGATCTGAGCGCTCCATTTAGAGATTCGTCCCGACCTGGCTGCGCTGTCAAGTATTGATTCTATAGACGACTTCGTAAGTACTCGAATTCTGTGAGCTTGGAAATACGTACGAAGTTTTTTTTTTGCAAATACTAAGGCTAGTATCAATTGCTCAATTCTGGTGTAGTTTCTCTTTGCCGGGTTTATGGTTTTACTTATGAAGTACACAAGACCGCGCCGATGGCATAGCTTGTTTCCCGAGATATAAGGTGAGCACGTCCTCGGGCTCGGGTCTTTAAAAGCGGCAGGCTCGTGAGATGTTTCTTAATCTTCGAAATGTCTCCTCACACTCCTCGCTCCACTTGAATTTTTCTCCTTTTCTTAGCGTCCCGAAGAAGTCTTTACATTTATCCGAGGACCGAGAGATGAATCGCCCTAACGCTGCCAAGTTTCTGTTTAACCGTTGCACGTCCTTGATTGTCACCTGGGATGGCATTTCCAAAACGGCTCTACTCTTGTACGGATCGGCTTCAATACCTTTATTAGTAATTATGTACCCTAGAAATTTACTCGAGGTAACCCAAAAAGTGCACTTGGCTGGATTTACTCGCATCTTATATTTTTTCATAGTTTGAAAAATTTCACGAAGGTCGTCGATGTGGTTGGACGCCACTTTGCTTTTGACTAAGATATCGTCCACATAAACCTCGATGGTGTTGTGTATTTTATCCTCGAACATGTCCTCCACCAACCTTTGATAAGTAGCACCCGCGTTCCGCAATCCAAATGGAATTTCGGTACAACAATATAGCCATCTGGGTGTAAAGAAAGATGTATGTTCTTGATCCTCGATGCAGATCCTCACCCTCCGTTCCTCTTAGGGACTATCACCATGTTAGATATCCACTGCGAATATTGATCCTTTCGAATAATCCCCGCTACTTGTAGCTTTCTTAAATCGACTTCTACTGCTGCTTGTAGATCGGGTGCGATTCTTCTCATCTTTTGTCGGGTCGGTTTAAATTTGGGATCTATCCTGAGGTGGTGTGAGCATACTTCCGGGTCAATCCCCTCCATATCGTGCATTTGCCACGCGAATACGTCCATGTGTTCCTTTAATAGGATTATTAGTTGCTCTGTTTGTTCATCCGACAGTAGGGTCCCAATTCTTACCATCCTCGGTTCTTCCTCGGCCCTAAATTGATCTGTCGGGTAGACTCTAAGGCCGAGAAGTTGAGTTTTGGTTCGTCGACTGCTGTCGCCTCCTTTGATAGCTATAAGATTTCTTTCTCGCCTGCCTCATAGGATGTGATGGCTTGCGAGAGCACGTTCTCTAATTCTTTTCCTGCCCTTATCTCCTTAGCTTTGTTCTTTTCGCGCTGCCTCGATCGCCTCTCTTCAATCTTTTGGATATCTATTTGTACGCATTGTCGTGCGGCTTGAGGATCGCCTAGGACTTCCACGACTCCTCGATAAAACGGGAATCTTAACCTTTGATGGTATGCCGATGCCACACCATTGATGCTCGCAATCCAAGGCCTGTCGAGGATCACCTCATAAGGTGATACTACGTCAACGACACAGAAGGTAGTTTATGTGTCCAAATACCCTTCTCCATCCGAGACCCTGAGAGTGACTTCTCCCTTTGGTACTGTCACCGTTCCATTGAAGTCGTAGATCCGATAAGTTGACGGGATCAAGATGTCATCAGATAATTCCATTCTTTTAAACGTGTCGTAGAAAAGGACCTCGACTGAATTCCCACTGTCTATCAGTATTCTTTTGACTCCCCATTCCTCGATGAGTAAGGTTATCACCATAGGATCTCCGTGTGCTTGTCCATTTGACGGAACATCCTTTGCTGTGAAAGTGATCGGTTGCATCATCCAGGGCTCCATAAACAAGGTCTTAGCTACACTGAAGATCTCCTTTCCGGATCAATCCCTCTTATGGATTCTTGAAGTAATATCGGTGCCTAGGTCAAACCTTTGTGTCGCCGAGTGCGAGATAGTATTACATGCGAACTGGGTTCCGCAGTCGATCCTTACTTGATGCACAGGTGCGTCGGGCTGGGTAGGTGTCGGCATCGCCTTAAAAAAACGTCTTAAGTACCCATCTCGGATCGAATCTTTGGACGATATCTTTTACTTCTCGGCAATCATTAGTCGAGTGACCTCTGTACTGGTGGTAATGAAAAAACTCGGGATGGTTTCTTGTCTCATCAAACTGGATTCCCCTAGTCTTCGGGTATCTGATATGGTTTCTCTTTTCTACTTCCTTGAATATTTATTTCAATGGTGCATTTAAGGGTGTATAGGCTCGTGGCTCGTGACGAGGCTTCTTTCCTTTATCGACCCACTCCTTCTTGCCCGAGCCTTGATGTGGTGCACTCGACCTTTTTTCTGATCGCTTTGTATCTCCTCGTGGAGCCGCCTCTACCGTAGCGCTAGCTTCTTGTATTCCTCTATCCCGTGCTCCCTCTTGTATTTCTTCCAATGCGATATAATGTTCTTGCATTTTCCTTATTTCTCTCAACGTTTGTGGCTTCTCGGTGAATATTGCTATCCAGATGGGGTCAGACTTCCCTAATGAATTTTCAAATCCAAAGATGTGTTGGTCGACGGGCACCTTCCCGATGTCGGTGCATAACTTTCTCCATCTGTCCGTCAGAGACCACAAGGGCTCCATGAATCTTCGTGCCAGTGTGAATAGCTTATTGATTCTTGGACGAGCAATACTGTTATGCATGTAGGTTTCGAGAAATGTTTCTACTAAGATATCAAAAGTGCCTATAGACTCATCGGTCAAGGTATATAACCATTCCTCGCCTCACCTTCCAGGCTTGCCGGAAAAAACTTGTACATGACCACATCGTATTTCGTCCATTATAGCAGAGACATGTTGTACATCTTGATATGTTCTCCGGCATCGCCGGTACCGTTAAACCTGGATGGGAAAGTAGGTAGTGTACACTTTGGAGGGAAAGAAGTTCGTTCTAATTCCTTGGTGATTGGAGTTTTTTGTGCTTCACTGATCACTTCCGCTAACTTGTCCTCTTTGCCTCCTCCCGCCAATTTCTTAACCATCTGCTTGATTTGTTTGAGCTTAGCCTTATTTGTCGCGTCGGGTCTTCCATTTTGCACATCTCCATCGGTCGAGGAGCTCTCGAGAGGTTCATACCCACTTCTCGTACGTCAAGGTTCGGGTATATGTTCTCGGGCCAGAGGTGGAGTCCGAGTACGTCTGGATAGGGTGTGGCTACTGGTGGCTCCTCGGCTCGATGATCCTTGTGACCCGGATCTGCGGTTATGAAGTCGATAGTTTTCATGCTCTCGGGTTAAATTTCTTCTCCGTAATTTCCTCATTAGATCCTCCTTCCTTCTCTGACTCGCAAGGATTGCCATCAATGTCGGGTTGGTGCTATCGTGACTAGAATGTCCATTTACATGGTTCCCTCCCCTGTTGGGTGGTGGAGCCGTTGGTGCCGTAGAAGGAGCTATGGGGGGTGCGGTTGCAATTGGAGGAATATCTTTGGCATGAATGCCTACTTATAAATGCACTTGTCTAAGCCTTTCGCCTTCTTGCTCTAGGGCGAATCGATGCTCAGCACGTTGCCTTTCTCGCCTACGGTCTTCCCGCATCATTTGCGCTTCCTCGTCGTCCTCTATGTCCGATGTAGTCAGTCCGTCTATCATGTCGCCTGGTCTTAATTGGCCCGGGTTGATCCTCAGTCCTCTCGGGGAAAGATCATCGTCTCTCCCTATATCGACTTCCTCGTTAGGGGTTTGCCATGCCTCCACCCCGGTGCCCGGGATTCTTCCCGGTGGTGTTTTCGATTTGCTTTGTTGTCGAGAATCTGTCACTCCTTCCTGCGCACTAGTCCCCGCAACAGTCCGATTCTTCAGATTTGCCCGTCCGGAAGTGCTTTCCATCGGCTCGGGTATGATCGATACTCTTGGCCGCTTTGTCCCTACCTACGTCAAGCAAAATAAGCAACACCTCACTTTGGATCTGTTTTCAAAAAGGTTAAGGATGAAGTACAACGTTCAATTTGAGAAGAAGGAGAAAAGTTCGACCAAGTACGATTCCTTTTACTTCAACATCTTTGAATTCACCAAAACAGGTGGTTTTGACTAATAAGACGATTTTTTGAAATGTTGTTTTGCTACGTCGCTTTTGGTACTTTTCCTATGCATTAATCATTATTTGTCCTAACATTCTTTGTGCCAGAAATCATTAATTATCCGTATGCCTGATCGGAAAATTTCTTTCTTGGCCAAGGTGTGTAATGATGACTCCCGTCAATCGTTTTGCCCGTCTCAACTACTCAAGCTATCAAAACAAGGTTTCACTACTGTTATTTCTTATGGCGCTGTAAGGCTTTCGTTATAAGATTAGGATGAAACTATCATTGAAGTATTCGCCATACTCTTTCTAGCCATAGCTTTGTAAAACCCTAACTCAATGATTGCGAGTTGGTCTTACCACTGCTACTGTTGTGTTCAATCAGTCCCGTTACGGGATATGACTAGTTTATACCTTTTGGAGGTCAAGGTCATCCTATATGGAGTTATTATTTATACCTTTTGGTTGTGGGTCATTTACTACATGATAAAAAAAAATTAAATATAACACTTTCTACCTAAATTTTATCTCCAATCTCCAAGGTACTACCTTACACTTTTTATTTAAATTAAGAGACAAAAGATGATGTGGACTTAAGACCTAGGGTCATGAAGAAAATCTTATTTCCACCTTCTCCTTTACCCCCAATAAGCCATGTCATCTTTTTCTATGACCTCCACCCTTGCATTGGAGATAAAACTTTGGTGCAAAAAGTCTTAAATCCTAGGTGTCATACTAATTTAAGACCTTTACCCCTTGCATTGGAGATGCTCTAAGGATTAGGGATCCCGATTCCCTTTTCCAGTAAGAGCATCTCCAATGCTAGAGGTCAAGGTCATCCTATGTGGAGGTGTTATTTATACCTTTTGGTTGTGGGTCATTCACTACATGACAAAATAAAAATAAAAATAACACTTTCTACCTAAATATCATCTCCAATCTCCAAGGTATTATCTTACACTTTTTATTTAAATCAAGAGACAAAAGATGATGTGGACTTAAGACATGGGGTCATAAAGAAAGTCTTATTTCCACTTTCTCCTTTACCCCCAATAAGCCATGTCATTTTTTTCTATGATCCCCACCCTTGCATTGGAGATAAAATTTTGGTGCAAAAAGTCTTAAATCCTAGGTGTCATACTAATTTAAGACCTCTACCCTTTGCATTGGAGATGCTCTAAGAGTCTCTTTCTAGTAAACATAGAAATCTGGAAGAATATATTGGAGGGCCCGGATCATGACCGAAATGTTCTCGTCCCTCTTTCCCGACCATGACAGAGGGACGAGTGTTAATATCCAAATTTATTTTCGATTAATCTTTAATTAATTTAGAATAAAACATAAAAGATACACCAGGAAGCATATATAAAGTAGAACCTCCGTATGAGAAGGTTTGGGACCATATAAAAATATGCTTATTTATAGGTTATTATTTACCAGGTATCACCTCGACCTACTGCCGAGGCTCAACCTTTTCGTGATATCTGACTTTCCGTTTTAGCACAGTTAGATTTAGTCATTCCCAGTGTTGTTTAAGCTAAAGTTAGCTTTGGTCGGGCTACGACATAAACTCTAATTAAATTAGTTATGTTGGTGCAGGGATTTATAGTTTCTATTATATCTTAAAAAAAATCTATTATTTAATTTTATTTTTAATTTTTATTATTGAATAAGGTGTATTAGTTTCTATTATATCTTAAAAAAAAATCTATTATTTAATTTTATTTTTAATTTTTATTATTGAATAAGGAGTATTACGTTAACTAGTGAGCCTCATGAGTAACCTAGCCAAGGGAGCCGAAGCGGATAGGAGCTGAGATTGTGTCACAAGGGGGCAAGCTAACACCACCTTCCATGTTAATTCCTTCAATATTACGCCATTGGGGGCTCGAACCTGGGACCTCCTGGAATACATGAAACTTTGGGAACGAGATGACCAGCTCAGCTAGGTGCCCGTTTTTAAATTAGCCCATAAATTTTATTTTATTAATTAGCCCCCCTGCTGTGGTGGAGTTCCATCATAGTTAAGGTTAGTTTGGTCACGATGTGGCAAAATTTTAGAATGCACAATTGGGGATATGGATAGTAATTGGGAATATGATAATAGGACAAAATAATGATTTAAATAGTAAATCAGAATTACCCCATATCCATGTATTTTACCTAATTCTTAATCTACCCCTTACTAATAATATTTAATGCATAATTATAATTAGCTAAGTTAATAATAGATTAGTTTAATAATGATTAGTATAAATCATAATCATTAGTTTCATTGATTAGTTTAATAAGGAATTTTTCGAGGTAATAGGAATTAGTTAAAAAATCCTGACATTACCTGATCGAGGTTAATGGCATGGTCGGCCGCTTGATCTCCTGTAGTGCCGGAATCGGCGCCTCCTATGTGTGTCATTTGTAAGCTAGGCACGAGCCTCCGGGTGTGGTCGCCAAATGTTGAGGGGTGAATTTCAGTTTAGGTTCTATCCGTCCTAGCTATTACACATGACCTCACAATTCCAATAATAGTAAGAGAGAGAGTTGTCTTTCCATTGTACCTTGTCATTTTTTTATATGCTTTCCTAAAAGCCCTCTTTTTACTACTTCATGACACATGTCCTAATACCTCTTAATTACCCTTAGAGCATCTCCAATAGAGGGTGAAAATTTTATTTTTTTTATAACACATAAGATTTTAGACCCTCATTTACATAAAATGCATCTCCAACAGTGGGTCCTATTAAGTAGGAAGGGTGTCAAAATAAATACGAAGGTCTTAGAGAAAATCTTATTTAGACCTTGGCAATGACCCCCATGTCATCTTTTTAATTATATTTTAAATTTTTAACTTTAAATAAATTTTTCTAAACCAATAAGAAAAAGGGAATCAATTTAATCATTTTCCAAAAATAACAAATCTTAGAAATATGACCCCCACCATTGGAGATAGTTCATGAGCAAAATTTTTGCCACAAACAAATCACCCCATAAATATGGATATAAATAAAAATTCCACGTATGATTTTTAATACCCACTGTTGGAGATGCTCTTAATGCCATTCTTTAACATAACCTCTTCCTTCTTCATTAATTTCTCCTTTACCCTCCTATCTTTCATGGGTATCTTCTATTTGAGCTTGGGTTTAGTCCCCAAGTCCTACATCTTAACCCAAGTTCACCTCTATTCTTAGGGGCATCTCCAACTCGTTATGGAGATATTTTTTCATGTATCAACACTAATAACTTCGTCGTTTTTTTTTTTTTTTGATATATTGTTGACCCTGGAATTGAATGCAAAATGTTGTATAGTTGATGCTGACACGTTTATTTCACGAGATTGAAATTTTGAAAAGCTATGATTTAGTAACTGTGCAGTGGAAAGCATTGGTTGCATTCTTAACATTATACACTAGACCTCCTTTGTGAAGGGTTGGAATTTTAAAGCAGAATTAATGTTCGAAAGTAACATCTCTATTTGGAAATATAGGTGGATACCTCAGCTTAGCCATCCTCCTAGAATAAAGTAGGTCTCTGCCAATATGAGATCAGTAGTAGGTCAGTTGATACATAGAGATACCAGGAGTTGGAATTTGGTCAAACATAATGCTTTATTTGATGTCGGTAATGTTAGAAATATATATAGTATTAGGATTCCATTCAGTGGATCTGATAAGCTTAGATGAGATGGATTCCTAGTGCTAGTAGTATTTTTACTGTTAAAACAGCTTTCAAAGTGATTGTGAATTATAGGCAGCAAGGTAACCAGGCAAATTTGCCTCAGTTTCCATTGAAACTTTTCTGGAAGACCTCCAAAAACCTTACATTTCTTGTGGAAATGTATTAATGATTGCTTACTAGTTAGGGAGAAATTGCCAAGAGTAGTTCCTGCTCTAATTCTGCTTTTTTGTAGTGGTCATTGGTGAAAGTATATGAGATACTCGTATAGCTGGAAGACTGAATAATATCGGTATTAAAGATTGTTTTTGGAATGTTCAGAGTTCAGACAACCTTATAGTCCTGGTATACATAGACATCATTTGATTCAATTTGCAGGAATTGTTAGGTGACATGTATTTGGAAATCTAGATGTAAGTTGGTATTTGACAAAGTTGGACTTGATTAGGCAAATTCTCCAATTTATCCAGGATTGGGAGAAGAAGCTAATAGAAACTAACAATGTTAGACAACCACATGTGTTTATTGTTATAAAAACCAGAGATGGGATAAACCAATTCATCTTTTCTTGAAAGTTAACTTTGATGCATCTTATCATAAGATTTCCAAATCTACTGGTATTTGTCTAATTATGCGGAATTTGACAGGCGAATGCTATGGAGCAGGATGTATATTCCAGGAGTTATGGAAGAGGAACAGGTTGAGGCTAGAAAGCTCTGGAAGCCATCTTCATCTGGAAGTAGATAGTATTAACATGATTGATGTAAAGGACAACTTAATTTAGTCAAGTAGACTACAAGTTCCACTATTTTAGACTGCATTCGTTTGCTAGAGACATGTACATATATGCCAAGAGAGGCCAATTTTTCTAGTATCAAGATTTTCCAGATTGGTTAATATCCTCGCTAGAGAAAGACATAATTGTAAGATCTTAATTTATCTGTGAAATTTGTTGGGGGAGACTTACCAAATCCGAGCCGCTATGCGCAATACGAAACCTACACAAGCAATGACATACAAATGCGGAAATAACACAACTACGCAATATAGAAGCAATCACACAACACCGGCAATTACGTGGAAAAACCCCTCCAAGGTGAAGGGTAAAAAACCACGGGCAAATCTTCCACTATAACAACAATGGGTTACACACAATTCTCCCAATTTGGGGATAACAACAACTTCAAGGTGCATATAGCACTTGGATACCTATTTGCTTAATTACACTCACCCCTAAGGATGGATCAACAATTCATTCACCAATAAGATGAGATTCACTATCAATTTGACAATAGCAAGAGTAAGATTACTTACTACTAGAGTTTGAGCAAACCCTAGATTTTTCCCCCGTTGAAGAGATGTGGAAATTGATAAATCAATTTTCACCACAACAACCAATAGATCCTTAGCTAAGAACCCTTTCTTCTTCTCTTCAAGATAACTTCAATCTCACCAAGAATGGTGGCTTAACTTTTCTCCCTCACTCACTCTCTTTCTCTACTGCCTCTCTTTCTTTTCCTCACAAAATGAAGAAGATAAACTCATAAGAACAAAAACACTTCTCCTGATGCCTTTTGTAAACATAACAAGGAAACCACTAGTTAACTCCCCCCATTTGATAAGGGGACACCTAGACTATTGAGCCATAAGGCAGTGACCAGGCCCAACAATCTCCCCCTCACGACTTATGGAGAGGTACCCGTCACCACCAAACCTGCCCTGCTGCAGAAATACACATGCTTGTACTTTGGTAGCAACTTTATCATCATATCGTAACCGTTGTCATCTCGTATGGATCTTCTCAATATACAAGACCTTCTCGTCGAGAACTTCTTGTATCCACCGATACCTAATATTGATGTGTTTGGACCTCGAGTGAAAACTCGAATTCTTGCCGAGATGGATGGCACTCGCTGTCACAAGAAACGATGAACCTTTGTTGCTTCACACCGAGTTCTCTAACAAACCTCTTCATCCATATCATCTCCTTGCAACTCTCCGTAGCTGCAATGTACTCTGCCTCTATAGTAGATAATGCCACACATTTTTGTAACTTGGATTGCCAAGACACAGCCTCCCCCCGCATAGGTAAATAAGTAACTCGATGTCGACTTGAGACTGTCTTGAGCACCGCCAAATCGAATCTGTGTAGCCAACTAACTCGGCTTGTCACCTCCATAACACAAACACATATTAGAAGTACCCCTTAGATACCGTAGTATCCATTTCACCGCTTCCCAATGCTCCAGGACTGGATTTGATAGAAATCTCCTCACCACTATAATCGCATAAGCTATATCCCGGCCTTGTACACACCATTGCATACATCAAACTACCAATCTGGATGCATAAGGAATATTCTCCATCTTCCGTTTCTCAACATCATTCACATGACATTGATCACGAGTTAACTTAAAATGGTTTTCAAGTGGACAACTTACCGGCTCAGCCTTGTCCATGTTAAATCTTTGCAACACCTTCTCAATGTAGCTTTCTTGTGATAACAACAACTTCCTTGCTTTCCTATCACGAGTGATTTCCATGCCAAGAATACGCTTTGCTGCACCCAAGTCTTTCATAGCAAAAGACTTGCTCAAATCTGACTTCAACCTGTCAATTTTCTTCTTATCTTTGCCAACAATAAGCATGTCATCAACATATAGCAAAAGAATAAGAAAATCACCATCAGCAAATTTTTGAATGAATACACAATGATCTGAAGCTGTTCTCTTGTACCCATGTTCCTTCATGAACGATTCAAACTTCTTGTACCATCTTCTAGGAGCTTGCTTCAAACCATATAGACTCTTCTTTAGCTTGCACACCATGTGCTCTTTGCCTTTGACTTCAAAACCCTCGGGTCGTGCCATATACACATCTTCCTCCAACTCACCGTGAAGAAATGTTGTGTTAACATCTAGTTGTTCTATCTCAAGATCCAAACTAGCGGATATTGCCAAGACAACCCGAATAGAAGGAAATCTCACCACCGGTGAGAAAATCTCGTCAAAGTCAACACCCTTTCTCTGCTCATAAACCTTCACAACTAAGCGTGCTTTGTACCTTGGTTGTGAGTTACCATCTTCAGTCTTGATTCTATACACCCACTTGTTCTTCAGAATTTTCTGGTTTTCTGGCTTGTCAACCAAATCAGAAGTGTCATTCTCATCTAAAGAACCAACCTCTTCTTTCATGGATTTCAACCACTTCTGACTTTCAGGAACACCAAGAGATTCTTCATAAGACTCTGGTTCACTTGCATCTATGAGCATCACATACTCATGTGGTGTATATTTTGTTGATGGTAATGGTCCCGCTGGATCTTCTCAACTCGCCTTCCGGTTGTTGTTGCACTTTTGCTCAACATCACCCACCGGAACATCTTCATGAGCTTCATCTTCATGATTGTGTTCTTCTTCTTCATTTCCATTACCATCAACATCATCATCATGTTGTTCAAGAGAAGGAACAACTCGGATTTGGATCCAAGGTCATATCATCTTGAAGCTTTGGCATCTCAATCTTCTCAAAGTCTTCAATAGTATGGTCTTCAAGGAATACCGCATCCCTACTTCGATAACCTTCTTGTCAACTGGATCCCAAAATCAGAACCAAACTTCTCTCGTCCCATAGCCTAGGAACACACCTTCGCTTTGCTTTGTCATCAAGCTTTGATCTCTCGATCTTTTGGGATATGAACAAAAGCCCCGCAACCAAACACTCTCAAGTGATCATAAGTAGACTCTTTGTCTCTCCATACCTTTTCTCGCTACTTCTCCATCTAGCGGTCTTGAAGGAGATCGATTGATCAAAAACACAGCAGTATTCATTGCTTCATGATGAGTGCCAAATAGTGCATATTTATACACCGTTTTATTGGCATTTTACTCATCTTTTGCGCTTAGAAATCGATATTATCTTTTGTTGTGTGAACCATTCATGCGGCTTAAAGATGAAGGATATCATCTTTTGCTAGGTCTTAATTAAGTCACTACAAAGATGAAATGTAGTGACTCTAAACTAAGGTAAACAAAGTGAGGGTACTAAACTTGTGTTGAGTAAAGGTGCTTGCTGCGCTACCGTCTTCGGGGCCGTGCAAGCCAACCCAAGAAGGAATAGAAGCCCGTAACTTGAGTTAAGATTGTATTGCCCTGTGTTGTGTGAACCATCCGTGCATTATGAGCATGCCTCAGTAAACCATCTATACCTAAGTTGTATGAGTTGTATGTATCATCTACGTGCATTGATGCGCATCTGTTTTCACATTTGCATGAGTGCCGCAATCCCAACTTGATACCTTGAACCTTGTGAGCCATCAACCGTCTTGCTAGCCCCTGAAGTCTGCAAGATTGGAGGTAATCCTTGAAAAACCAAGTGTTGATGCACACCCGCATACCCCCGCTTTGCCTTGGCATATTGCAACTCTTCCCACCAACCTTACTCTGTTGAACTGCTACCCTGCTGTGACCTGTTGAGCCTGGTGAAAGACCTGTGAATCTGGGTGGCCTGTGAGCCAACCTGTTGACCCTGCAATGCATTTTGAATAAGCCAAACTAAGCCCAGTTGACAAACCCCTGAGCTGTAACCCTTAGCCTGCATCACTCTGTGCCTAGTGAGCCACCAGCCCTGCACTCTTGAGCATAATCTGCTGACATTTCTTGTCTTTGTGTTGTGTGACCCGAGCATACTGTATTATTCATGTGCCGATTCAATCATTTTACATAATGAGACCCTGTCATCCACTTGCATAACTGTGAGAACTAGAGCATCTCCGCCTCAACCCCGTTGAGCCAAACCTCGAGCATGTTGTAAACTACTACCCTCTCGTTCATTTACCGTTGAATCTGCTTGACCCAAAGTGAACATTGGATGTTGTGATTAAAATGCTATGCTCACATGAGTGCTTTGGTTTTGTGTTAACCATGCTTGTTTTTGCATAATCTCTGACTCTGCACCTTGACCTTGAGCTGCATCTTATTTGTGCTTGTATGCTCCCTGAGCTTGTGCTCATTAACCATTGCAAAAATCCATCAACCCTGAGCACAACTCTAGCCCCCTGCAACTGCGAGTTGAAGCTACATTTGCATAACATCTTTGGTGCATGAACCTGTTGACAGACCTTTGCATACCTTGCCTTGCCTTGGCTGAGTGCACAGCCCTGTTGACCATGCCACCCTGAAGTCTGTGGGTTTGAGTGACCTTTTGCATCTGTGGTTTGTAAGTGCATTAATTGCTTTAACAAAGACTCCGGCCCCCCGTTGTAGGAGAGCTTGAGTGCAACCTGGTTAGCCTAGGTTAGCTGTAGCCTAAGCATAACCCTGAGCATAACCTTGCTGTGCTGCATCTTTAATCTGTGCTATACCCCTTTGAGCTATCTACCTGAGCTGCACATAAATTGAACTCTGCCAAACTGAGCTGAGCAGCTTGCTCTTTGCACCAAACCAAAGCCTACCTAACTGGGCCGTATGCAAACTGAAACCCAGTTCTCATCTGGCCAATCGAACTCGAGGCTGTTGTGCCTTTCCTTTGGGTTGTGCACTGGCTGTTACATACCCGGGCTCGCTTCGCACCAAACTCAAGCCCTCTTAACTTAGCCTGCATAGTTGGGCTGTGCAAGACTGAAGCCCACAAGCCAAGTTTTTACACAACCACTTGGCTTAAACCAAACTAAGCCCACAGTTACACTGGGCTGCACATTCCCAATAAACCAAATCAAAACCCACATAAACCAAACTTTCCTCATAAAACCAAACAAGCCCACACAACTAGGCTTCCCACTTAAACCAAAGAAACCAAATAAACCAAAGCCCATTTTCATGTTGATGTTTCGTACATTATCTTTTGGGTTGATCCTCAACTCTTTAGATTATTAGTGTATCTTTGAATTTTCATTGTATATATCCAAAGTAGGACTTGTTAAAGTTTTCTTTCTTGCATCGGTTGAGCCTTCTTGTGCATATTTTGTGCTAATCCGATATGATCTCCACCGAGAATGTTGGATTTTAGCCTTGATTAATGAAGCTCTAACCGTGCTCCCGCCGACATCCCAGTAATCTCTTCCCTTTTCTCTTTCAAAGCATAGTTCTCATGGTATGTTTTTTTAAATTTTTCTATCTGTCGACACATTGAGGACAATGTTTGATTTAGGTTTGGGGGTGCATTTGCATATAGAGTTTTTAGTCTTTATAACCTTTTATTTTCATTAAAAAAAAAAAAAAAAAAATCAATCAAAACTTTTTGCAAATAAAAACCTCCAACTTTTAGAGATTTTAGAGTCACTAGCATGCTTCTAGCTATGTTTACATAGAGAGTTTTGACCGAAATAACAAAAGTTAGAAGTACCGGAGAACACAATCGGGTTCCTTAGTTGATTAGAGCGTTAAAGTTGGATTTAACCATAACGGAGGGCAAATTAGGTGATGTTTAGATATTCGGTAGTAGAATTGTGATCACCCATAGTGGAGACTACCCATTTTACATCAAGTGAGGCACCAACCTTCAATTTTTTTGCAACTTTCTAGAAAAGCTGTTAGAGTGTGTGTCACCATACGTCAATTAGGGTAGGAATGGTGAGCTACCCAACTTGCACCAATTTCACAGCACTACTTTTGATCTCTTGAGTGCTAGTTTTTGTCAATCATGAGGGTGACGTCTAAAGATGAAAACTCCTTCTAAATACCGATTTGCCGTTAGCATCACTCCCTCTCTCAATCAGCAAGACCCATAGAAACACATCATCAAAGCCAGCGGAGCATCATCGAATATTGAAAGAAAAATTGATATAGTCCAAGGTTTTTGTGCAACAAAGAAAAGAAAATAGGATGAGAATTAATAAAATTTATAAAATCAAGACAATACAAGTTGTGGAAAAATTGAGTGTTAAAGTCCTTTGTCCATGGAGTTAGTTGTTTCATTATTTGTATTTTTATTTTCACTTATTGTAAAAAAAAAAAAAAAAAAAAAAAAAACAAACAACAAGGAATTTGAGTAGAAAAGTTAAAAAAATTGTCAAGTTTTGTGAAGTTTAGAAGTTCGTCATCAACAAGTGAAGACCGAAGACCGAAGATTGAAGACGTTTCTATGGTTCTTATGAGAGATTGATGTTAATTGCCGATCGGGTGAGAAGTGAGTGAGTACTCCCATCCTTGCTAATGGTTGATTTCCTTTCTTAGAGATCATCAGAAAAAGATTCTTTTGTCCACACCTCTCGTGGAGTCTCCAAATTATTTCGGAAGGTTATCCTTCTTACCTACAACGTGTGCAAGATTTCTCTCTTTATTCCTGCCTGCACACATGAGAGACTAAAAAGCGATCTTTTTGAGTGCAATTATCATAAAACCTAATGGTGAGGCAGAAGTCGAGGCTTATGATCACAATCGAATCCGAATTCTTTCATATGGTATGGTTACTTCTCGCAAAGCACTTAAGGATGAGAATGCGTTCTTTAGTAGTTCTAACTTCGTTACTAGCATGCGAAACTCTATGTCCTCATAGCTCCTTGGATGCTTGATACTCTTTTACACTCTGAATTTGGAGAAGGTTTTGTGGGTACACCTCTGGTAAACCCTCACGAGACTACAACTCGTCCACTAGGGACACCTAGGGGTTTAAAGGCTTAGTGCATACGCTAAATGCATTCGAGAGACTGCGACAGGGGTATAGTTAGGATTTCTTATTTTCTGTTTCACTTGAGGACAAGTAAAATTCAGGTTTGGGGGTATTTGATGAGTGCCGGATAGTGCATATTTATACACCGTTTTATTGGCATTTTACTCATCTTTGCGCTTAGAAATCGGATATTATCCCGCATTCGTGTTTTCTTTGTTTTCAAGAATAAATATTTGTATTAATTAATTTTGTGTTTTTAGGTAATAAATAAAGCTCGGAGAAATTGAGGAGTCGAAAGAGCAGAAAATCGGAGACGAGCATCTATGGAGCAGATAACCAAAGCCCGCGCGCGAATCAGTTGCAACCCAACAAGGAAGACATGGGCTAGAGCTACCAACGACCCGGATCCAAACCCGCTCATCCCGAGCCGTTGAGATCTCGCCCAGATGCATCCTACGGTCGCTCCTTCTCTCACATCTATTTATCGCTGCTCCCGTGCAACACCGAGATCACTCCAAATCTCTCTCACCCGCTTTCGATCTCCTCGGCTCCATCCTACGCTCGCTAGGCCAGCCCCATCAACTCTTGTCCCTTCCTCACAACAAAACTCCCCATGCCCTATACCCTAGTCGACCACCTCATTTTTCTTCTCCTTCTTCTCTTTCTTCTTCTCTCTCCCGTCTCCATCGAGAGAACCCAGAGCAAGAGCTCGCTCCTCCGCCAACATCTCTCCATCTCCGACGACGCACCATCCCCATCATCACCCCAGCCTACTGCTTCCGCCATCCTAGCATCAACCTTCTCCATCCATAGCTTCTACCATAACCTAGAAGCTAGGATTGAGACGATTGAAGCTAGGGTTTTTCACCAAACCTCATGCATGCTCAATTCAGAGGTATGAGAGCCGCACAAGTAAGGGAGAACACGATTCGTAGTATGGGTACTTTGTCTTTCATTTAATTTCGTTTTAAAATTAGGGTTTGGTATTTTGGGAAAATTCTGGCATGTATAAATACAAGTGAACTGAGTTGATACAAGGGTATGCCTTGGCTAGCAAAGTGCTTCAATTTAGGTTTAAGTTGTAGTTTAATTTCATTTGATGTTTTAATTTAGTTTGTTGGGGTTTCAATGAAACCCTAATTCCAAATTGTGTTTAAACTGTGTTAAATTGTTCTTGAGTGCTTAATTGACAAGATAGCTTCAATTTTAACACCTCAATCCTTTTCTCTCACAGTGCATGCCAAGTATGCATTGTAGTTAGGTTAATACTGAGTTGAGAGTGTTTCAGCTCTTGCTTCTATTTTTAATACTAATTCCCCTGACTAGTTGTGCTTAATTAGACAACTAGTACTTAGGGTTAGTACCTTAGCTGATATTTGAAGTATCATTAGGTGAAACTCCGTAGACAAGCGGCGGAATTGACACATTGCCCTTGTCTGCCATAGGAACAAGACATTCAACTCAGTTGAACTCACAATAGGAGTTAGAGGTGAATTTGAAGACCTAGCAATCCCTTACCCTCACTGTTTACCTTAGTTTAGAGTCACTACATTTCATCTTAGCCGTATCGGCAACCAAAACCTCAATTTATGTTACATACTTCCTAGGAATTCAGTTTAGCATAGCCTTAGATCAATCAGAGCACCACAAGTCTCTGTGGTTCGACCCGTACTTGCCGCGTCTCCGATTGACGCCGTAAACTTGCGGTTATCACTGTAGGCCAAAATCTAAACACATTTCCAGGCCTACCAAGTTTTTGGCGCCGTTGCCGGGGACTTGGCGTGTGCCCTGTGATTTTTGGCTTGACTTCATGTTTTTCAACTATTCTGTACATATTTACTTTGTTTTTTGTTTTTAGTCCTTTGCTATTTTAACTTAGCTTAAATTCTTTCCTATTTTACATTTTTACACTTGTCATTGCATCCGTAGTTTCCTATTGTTCTTGTTTGACTTAGTATAACTTGTAGTCACCATAACCATGTACTTGTAGCTTAGCTGTTTGCATCTTCTCTTGCATTTGTTCATTGCATCTTCAGTTAGCCCATTGTAATTGCATTTTCTTAGTGCTTAATGCTAGTTTGCACAGCATCTTTGCATCACCAATATTATCTTCTGTAGCTGTTTCAGTCCTCAGTGTAGATTTCCTTTTATTTTTCTCTTAGTTGCACATGCTGAAATTTTTCTTTTATCATCTGTTAAAAAAAAAAAAAAAAAAAAAAAAAGAGAAACTGAGAGATCTTAGTGCATTGCACTTAATATATCTGTCAAGATATCGGCTTAGTGAATTACATCCGCCTCAGACCAGCTCATTGTGACTTTCAATTACTCATTGCTAAACCCTCAGGTTAGCTGACTTTGTAGTGGTTCTGTTAAGTCTGGGTACTAAACTTCTGTGTTGAGTAGCAGGTGCTTGCTGCGCTACTTGTGCTGCTGTGCAAGCCAACCCAAGAAGGAATAGAAGCCCATAACTTGAGGTAAGATTGTATTGCCCCTGTGTTGTGTGAACCATCTCGTGCATTATGAGCATGCCCGTAAACCATCTATACCTAAGTTGTATGAGTTGTATGTATCATCTCGTGCATTGATGCGCATCTGTTTTCACATTTGCATGAGTGCTGCAATCCCAACTTGATACCTTGAACCTTGTGAGCCATCAACCGTCTTGCTAGCCCCCTGAAGCTGCAAGATTGGAGGTACTCCTTGAAAAACCAAGTGTTGACAGACCCCTGCATACCCCGCTTTGCCTTGGCATATTGCAACTCTTCCCGATCAACCTTACTCGTTGAACTGCTGCTACCCGCCGTGACTCGTTGAGCCTGGTGAAAGACCTGTGAATCTGGGTGGCCTGTGAGCCAACCTGTTGACCCTGCAATGCATTTTGAATAAGCCAAACTAAGCCCAGTTGACAAACCCCTGAGCTGTAACCCTTAGCCTGCATCACTCTGTGCCTAGTGAGCCACCAAATTTCGCACTCTTGAGCATAATCTGCCGACATTTCTGTCTTGTCTTTGTGTTGTGTGACTCGAGCATACTGTATTATTCATGTGCTGATTCAATCATTTTACATAATGAGACCCTGTCATCCACTTGCATAACCTGTGAGAACTAGAGCATCTCTGCCTCAACCCCTGTTGAGCCAAACCCTGAGCATGTTGTAAACTACTACCCTCTCGTTCATTTCCGTTGAATCTGACCAGGTGAACATTGGATGTTGTGATTAAAATGCTATGCTCACATGAGTGCTTTGGTTTTGTGTTAACCATGCTTGTTTTTGCATAATCTCTGACTCTGCACCTTGACCTTGAGCTGCATCTTATTTGTGCTTGTATGCTCCCTGAGCTTGTGCTCATTAACCATTGCAAAAATCCATCAACCCTGAGCACAACTCTAGCCCCTGCAGCTGCGAGTTGAAGCTACATTTGCATAACATCTTTGGTGCATGAACCTGTTGACGGACCTTTGCATACCTTGCCTTGCCTTGGCTGAGTGCACAGCCCTGTTGACCATGCCACCCTGAAGTCTGTGGGTTTGAGTGACCTTTTGCATCTGTGGTTTGTAAGTGCATTCATTGCTTTAACAAAGACCACTCCAGCCCCTGCAGTTTGTAGAGCTTGAGTGCAACTCGGTTAGCCTAGGTTAGGCCGTAGCCTAAGCATAACCCCGAGCATAACCTTGTTTGTCCGCATCTTTAACTGTGCTATACCCCTTTGAGCTATCTACCGAGCTGCACATAAATTGAACTCACAACCGAAATGAGCAAACTTGCTCTTTGCACCAAACCAAAGCCTACCTAACTGGGCCGTATGCAAACTGAAACCCAGTTCTACTGGGCCAACTGAACCCGAGGCTGTTGTGCCTTTCCACCGGGTTGTGCACTGGCTGTTACATACCCAGGCTCGCTTCGCACCAAACTCAAGCCCTCTTAACTTAGCCTGCATAGTTGGGCTGTGCAAGACTGAAGCCCACAAGCCAAGTTTTTACACAACCACTTGGCTTAAACCAAACTGAGCCCACAGTTCACTGGGCTGCACATTCCCAATAAACCAAATCAAAACCCACATAAACCAAACTTTCCTCATAAAACCAAACAAGCCCACACAACTAGGCTTCCCACTTAAACCAAAGAAACCAAATAAACCAAAGCCCATTTTCATGTTGATGTTTTCAGACATTATCTTTTGGGTTGATCCTCAACTCTTTAGATTATTAGTGTATGCTGAATTTTCATTGTATATATCCAGTAGGACTTGTTAAAGTTTTCTTTCTTGCATCGGTTGAGCCTTCTTGTGCATATTTTGTGCTAATCCGATATGATCTCCACTGAGAATGTTGGATTTTAGCCTTGATTAATGAAGCTCTAACCGTGCTCCCGCCGACATCCGGTAATCTCTTCCCTTTTCTCTTTTCAGCATAGTTCTCATGGTATGTTTTTTTTAAATTTTTTCTATCTGTCGACACATTGAGGACAATGTTTGATTTAGGTTTGGGGGTGCATTTGCATATAGAGTTTTTAGTCTTTTTAACCTTTTATTTTCATTAAAAAAAAAAAAAAAAAAAAAAATCAATCAAAACTTTTTGCAAATAAAAACCTCCAACTTTTAGAGATTTTAGAGTCACTAGCATGCTTCTAGCTATGTTTACATAGAGAGTTTTGACCGAAATAACAAAAGTTAGAAGTACTTAGGAGAACACAATCGGGTTCCTTAGTTGATTAGAGCGTTAAAGTTGGATTTAACCATAACGGAGGGCAAATTAGGTGATGTTTAGATATTCGGTAGTAGAATTGTGATCACCCATAGTGGAGACTACCCATTTTACATCAAGTGAGGCACCAACCTTCAATTTTTTTTTTGCAACTTTCTAGAAAAGTTTGTTAGAGTGTGTGTCACCATACGTCAATTCCGGGTAGGAATGGTGAGCTACCCAACTTCGCACCAATTTCAGCACTACTTTTGATCTCTTGAGTGCTAGTTTTTGTCAATCATGAGGGTGACGTCTAAAGATGAAAACTCCTTCTAAATACCGATTTGCCGTTAGCATCACTCTCTCTCTCAATTAGCAAGACCCATAGAAACACATCATCGTCAGCAAGCGGAGCATCATCAGAATATTGAAAGAAAAATTGATATAGTCCAAGGTTTTTGTGCAACAAAGAAAAGAAAATAGGATGAGAATTAATAAAATTTATAAAATCAAGACAATACAAGTTGTGGAAAAATTGAGTGTTAAAGTCCTTTGTCCATGGAGTTAGTTGTTTCATTATTTGTATTTTTATTTTCACTTATTGTAAAAAAAAAAAAAACAAAAAAAACAAAAAAAAAAATCCAAACAACAAGGAATTTGAGTAGAAAAGTTAAAAAAATTGTCAAGTTTTGTGAAGTTTAGAAGTTCGTCATCAACAAGTGAAGACCGAAGACCGAAGATTGAAGACGTTTCTATGGTTCTTATGAGAGATTGATGTTAATTGCCGATCGGGTGAGAAGTGAGTGAGTACTCCCATCCTTGCTAATGGTTGATTTCCTTTCTTAGAGATCATCAGAAAAAGATTCTTTTTTGTCCACACCTCTGTGGAGTCTCCAGAAATAATTTCGGAAGGTTATCCTTCTTACCTACAACGTGTGCGGGATTTCTCTCTTTATTCCCGCTCGCACACATGAGAGACTAAAAAAGCGATCTTTTTGAGTGCAATTATCATAAAACCTAATGGTGGCAGAAGTCGAGGCTTATGATCACAATCGAATCCGAATTCTTTCATATGGTATGGTTACTTCTCGCTCAAAGACTTAAGGATGAGAATGCGTTCTTTAGTAGTTCTAACTCTCGTTACTAGCATGCAGAAACTCTATGTCCTCATAGCTCCTTGGATGCTTGAGACTCTTTACACTCTGAATTTGGAGAAGGTTTTGTGGGTACACCTCTGTAAACCCTCACGAGACTACAACTCGTCCACTAGGGACACCTAGGGGTTTAAAGGCTTAGTGCATACGCTAAATGCATTCGAGAGACCTGCGACATGGGTATAGTTAGGATTTCTTATTTTCTGTTTCACTTGAGGACAAGTAAAATTCGGGTTTGGGGGTATTTGATGAGTGCCGGATAGTGCATATTTATACACCTTTTTATTGGCATTTTACTCATCTTTTGCGCTTAGAAATCAGATATTATCCCATTCGTGTTTTCTTTGTTTTCAAGAATAAATATTTGTATTAATTAATTTTGTGTTTTTAGGTAATAAATAAAGCTCGGAGAAATTGAGGAGTCGAAAGAGCAGAAAATCGGAGACGAGCATCTATGGAGCAGATAGCCAAAGCCCGCGCGCGAATCAGCTTGCAACCCAACAAGGAAGACATGGGCTAGAGCTACCAACGACCGGATCCGAACCCGCTCATCCCGAGCCGTTGAGATCTCGCCCGGATGCATCCTACGGTCGCTCCTTCGCTCACATCTATTTATCGCTGCTCCCGTGCAACACCAGATCACTCCAAATCTCTCTCAGCCGCTCAGATCTCCCTCAGCTCCATCCTACGCTCGCTAGGCCAGTCCCATCAACTCTTGCTGTCCCTTCCTCACAACAAAACTCCCCATGCCCTATACCCTAGTCGACCACCTCATTTTTCTTCTCCTTCTTCTCTTTCTTCTTCTCTCCCGTCTCCATCGAGAGAACCTGCAGCAGCAGCTCGCTCCTCCGCCAACATCTCTCCATCTCTCGACAGACGCACCATCCCCATCATCACCCCGACTACCTGCTCCGCCATCCTAGCATCAACCTTCTCCATCCATAGCTTCTACCATAACCTAGAAGCTAGGATTGAGACGATTGAAGCTAGGGTTTTTCACCAAACCTCATGCATGCTCAATTCGGAGGTATGAGAGCCGCACAAGTAAGGGAGAACACGATTCGAGTATGGGTACTTTGTCTTTCATTTAATTCTGTTTTAAAATTAGGGTTTGGTATTTTGGGAAAATTCTGGCATGTATAAATACAAGTGAACTGAGTTGATACAAGGGTATGCCTGGGCTAGCCAGTGCTTCAATTTAGGTTTAAGTTGTAGTTTAATTTCATTTGATGTTTTAATTTAGTTTGTTGGGGTTTCAATGAAACCCTAATTCCAAATTGTGTTTAAACTGTGTTAAATTGTTCTTGAGTGCTTAATTGACAAGATAGCTTCAATTTTAACACCTCAATCCTTTTCTCTCACAAAGGCATGCCAAGTATGCATTGTAGTTAGGTTAATCTTTTGAGTTGAGAGTGTTTCAGCTCTTGCTTCTATTTTTAATACTAATTCCCCTGACTAGTTGTGCTTAATTAGACAACTAGTACTTAGGGTTAGTACCTTAGCTGATATTTGAAGTATCATTAGGTGAAACTCCGTAGACAAGCGGCGGAATTGACACATTGCCCTTGTCTGCCATAGGAACAAGACATTCAACTCAGTTGAACTCACAATAGGAGTTAGAGGTGAATTTGAAGACCTAGCAATCCCTTACCCTCACTGTTTACCTTAGTTTAGAGTCACTACATTTCATCTTAGCCGTATCGGCAACCAAAACCTCAATTTATGTTACATACTTCCTAGGAATTCAGTTTAGCATAGCCTTAGATCAATCAGCACCACAAGTCTCTCGTGGTTCGACCCGTACTTGCCGTCTCCGATAGACGCCGTGCACTTGCGGTTATCACTGTAGGCTAAAATCTAAACACATTTCCGTGCCTACCACTTCACCCGTAAAATGCTTCGCAACTTGGAATGAGATAACATGCACCTGATTCTCTCAAGAATAGTGCGGTTCATCATCTCTGCAACACCATTATGTTGTGGAGTCTTCGGTGCGATTGTTCATGACGTTTACCCATGCTCTTGCAATACACTTCAAGTGGTCCAATGTATTCTCCCCGTTGTCGAACGAAGGCACTTCAAGGTTCTACCTCGTTTCTCTTTCCACCATCTTCGTGAAACATCTTGAACACGGGAACAACATCGTCTTTGGTCTTGATTGCATATGACCAAACCTTCCTTGAAGCATCATCTATGAAAGTAACAAAGTAAAAGGCACCACCAAGTGTTTTGACCCTTAAAGGTCCACATACGTCGGAATGAACAAGATCAATAATACCGTAATTACGCTTGGGTAAAGTTTTATGAAAGGAAACTCTAGTTTGTTTACCAACCAAACAATGAGTACACTTACCCAATTGCATACCTTTGGCCTTTGGCAAAACTTGTCTTTTGGTGAGGATTTGAATTCCCTTCTCACTAAGATGACCAAGTCTTCTATGCCACCGCTCGGAGGTTGAATCTTTGTCAAACATTCAACTCACCTTTAAACACCTTCACCGTGTTTTGTACAATGTGCCACACTTCTTGCCTCTTGCAATAACCATGGAGCCCTTGCTTAGCTTCCATTTTCCATCACCCAAGTGATTGTTGTACCCTTCATCATCTAACACTCCAGGTGACATTAGATTCAAACGAAGATCCGGTACATGTCGCACATTTACGAGAACCAATGTGCAGCCAACACTGGTCTCAACTTTCACATCACCCATTCCTACAATTTTAGCAACACCATTTGTTTCCCATTAGAAGTGACCCAAAGTCACCAGCCTTGTAGGAGGTAAATACATCTTCATGAGGAGTAGCATGATAAGATGCACCTGAATCAACTATCCACTCGAATCGAACTCGTAACTCACACAAACATCATTACAACCGAGAATAAAATGATATCACCATTTGTTGCAACATTTGCAACATCATTATCTTGTTTATCATTTCCTTTCCCCTTCTTGTGTTCTTGCTTCGGCTTCCTGCATTCATTTGAATAATGACCTTTCATATGACAGTTCCAACATTCAATGTTCTTTCTGGACTTTGATTTACCCCTTGACTTGCTACGGCCAACTTGTCTTTGTCTTTTCTTCTACCCCGATTTTACTACGTAACAAGAGCTTCGAATGAGATGAGTCTAATGACCTTCTTCTAACTTCTTCATTCAAAGAACTGTTTGTAGCAAATAGTCATGTTCAACTTCTGCCACGGGGAGCGAATAACTGAGACAATTCCTCAATGGCTCCCAACTATGCAGTAAAGTATTTAACAACAAATAAGCTTGAATCTCTTCAGAATTATTAGCTCCATAGATGTAAGCTGATTCATAATACCCTTCATTTCATTTAAATGTTGCGCCATTGAACTCCCTTCCTTGTAGCACCGCTTTCCAAGCCTTTTGAATAGAAGAGCTTTTGCACAAGGAGACTGTTGATCATATATCTGCTCTAACTTGGTCCACAAAGAATATGCTAGTGTCTCACTAGCCACATGGTGAAAAATACCATCATCAATCCACTGACGAATGAAACCAACTGCTTTACGATTAGTAACTTTCCAATCTTCTTCACTTGTCTTCTCAGGCCTCACTCCTTCTTCTCTATTGGACCATAGAGATCTTTACAATATAACCAGTCTTCCATCTTCGCCTTCCATATCACAAAGTTCTCACCGGTCAAATTGACCATTCTATTACTAGTACTAGCTTCTGTCATTGCACAGGATTAGCTCAACCCAAAAGCTCTGATACCACTTGTTGGGGGAGACTTACCAAATCCGAGCCGCTATGCGCAATACGAAACCTACACAAGCAATGACATACAAATGCGGAAATAACACAACTACGCAATATAGAAGCAATCACACAACACCGGCAATTACGTGGAAAAACCCCTCCAAGGTGAAGGGTAAAAAACCACGGGCAAATCTTCCACTATAACAACAATGGGTTACACACAATTCTCCCAATTTGGGGATAACAACAACTTCAAGGTGCATATAGCACTTGGATACCTATTTGCCTAATTACACTCACCCCTAAGGATGGATCAACAATTCATTCACCAATAAGATGAGATTCACTATCAATTTGACAATAGCAAGAGTAAGATTACTTACTACTAGAGTTTGAGCAAACCTAGATTTTTCCCCCTTTGAAGAGATGTGGAAATTGATAAATCAATCTTCACCACAACAACCAGTAGATCCTTAGCTAAGAACCCTTTCTTCTTCTCTTCAAGATAACTTCAATCTCACCAAGAATGGTGGCTTAACTTTTCTCCCTCACTCACTCTCTTTCTCTACTGCCTCTCTTTCTTTTCCTCACAAAATGAAGAAGATAAACTCATAAGAACAAAAACACTTCTCCTGATGCCTTTTGTAAACATAACAAGGCAACCACTAGTTAACTCCCCCCATTTGATAAGGGGACACCTAGACTATTGAGCCATAAGGCAGTGACCAGGCCCAACAAAATTCTCCTTTGAAGTTGAATGACATAAATGGTTGACATCTGTCTGATGTATACAGTATCTCAAAAGCACTTTGAGATGATTAATTTTCCCTATTTTTGTGACATTTTTTTTTTTACTTTTTTCTTTTCGATAGTTTGGGACAGTGGTCTTGGGCTACGTTCTGGCAATTACGCAGTGGGAGGGAGCATGCCAACCATCAAACCCCTTGATAGTTGGCCTGTGACATTTGTTGAGCTTGGTTTAGTTGTACTGCAAGACCACTTGATAGTTGGCCTATAATTAGTTGTAGCTGCTTCATCTGTAGCTTCACCCAGATGTAAGCAGGGTGGTGATGGAAGTAATCCAAATCTTTCATCTTTCAAATTGAACGCCACGATCTTCAGTTCCTTGTAATCTATCCAGTGAAGCACTCCGTTGACAAGGATACCCGGTGATGAGCATAAAGGGTACGTAACATCTCCAATATTTCACCACCCGGAGCCAGCACCGAGAGTGTACACTTCCACATGTGCAACGTTGATGTTTTTGTCACGGTAG
Source organism: Papaver armeniacum (assembly GCA_023531295.1). NCBI lineage: Eukaryota > Viridiplantae > Streptophyta > Magnoliopsida > Ranunculales > Papaveraceae > Papaver > Papaver armeniacum. The sequence continues at coordinate 193,475 of JAJJWW010003692.1, forward strand.
TGGATTCTAACAACCTTGTATTGTTCGTTATGGGAATCAAAACCAAACCCACTAAGCAGTCTAGGCCGATTGGTCTTTGCTAACCTCGGAAGATTAATGATTCTCTTGTCAAAGGGTTACATATGTAAACGAGGATCATCCAACACACCGTTGGGGATTGTAAAACAAACTAAACCGTTGCAAGATCCAACAATAGCATTTTGATATTTGCATATCGACTTTTACGGTACCTGTTTCTGATGGGAGGATGACGGAAATCTGCTAGGAGGTCACCGTAAGTGTGACGTTCCTTGATATTGTTCATGATCATGTCATTCTCTGTATAATAAAGTCTAAAACAAGGCTTTTCTTTGTTGTTTAACCCGATCGCAAATATCATACCTTCCTTAATATGATCAAAGAAATTACGCCAAGTTGTGCATACTTGCTTGCATTGAATGACAGACTCAAGCGTACGCGAGAAAGTATTTCGTGAGTTGCGTCATTCGGATAATTCAAGGGATTAATTCTCATCATCAAACCTCAAAGAGATTTTTTTTTTTTTTGTGGGAATGTTATTTATGCCCCTACTATCCATGGGTCATGCATAAATACCCTTATCAATTGTATAAATATCCCTCCCCTTTTAAAAAGAAATTCTTTAAACTTAAAGTACCAAATCTGCCTCACCTACATAATAGAGTGGAACTAATATTTCTCACCGATCTTTTTCATTTCTATTATCTGTCTCCTCCTCTCCCGAAGAAATCCACCACCACCATCTTCATCGTCACCACCGCCGTAAGACAGCCACCACCACCATCTTCATCGTCGCCAACGCCGTAGCAACACCACCTACACTACATCACCATCTCTACTTCCACCAAAATTCCAGAACCATCTCTACTCGAACTTCTCTATAATCAGATCTCATAAAAAATAAGGTGTTCAGATTCAGAGATTTAAAGTTCGAGATTTGGTTCAGGTAATTTTTGAATTCGATTTGCGTGTTTGAACCATTGAAACATAGTTATGATTTAGTTATTCTTCCTCTTCTGATTTCAAACCAGATTCAGAGATCAATTTGATTTTAGTTTTCGATTTGATAATTTCGAATCGAGATTTAGATTTCGTGTTGATTTTGATTTGAAGATTCAGATTTAGTGTACAAAACAGAGAAGATGAAATTGAAGAACTGAATCTATTGTTTTTGGGTTGAAGTTTGTTTGAATGAACATCTCAGGTGAAGAAGAAGGATTGGTCGATTGGGGTTTGAATGTTTGGAAGCAATAGATTAAACTAGGGTTCTGAGACAGAAATAAAATGGGTTGATGTTGGCTGAATTGGTAGTGCAGTTGAACAACAAAATGAAATGGGTTCTGAGACAGAAATTACAGGGTGGTGCAGCTGCGACTGAAGCTGAAGTTGATGATGTTTTTTTGTGGCTTACTGATGATGTTTGTTATGGGTTCGATTGAAGTAGTTTGGTGGAGTTCTTGAGTGAGAATGCAATGGATGTTAGTTCCCGGATGGATTCGTTGGTTGGTGATTTTCATGGGATGTAATCAATTGCAGGTGATCGTATTAAGGAGATAAAATGGGTTTGTGTTGAATGTAAGTGATATAAAATTGCAGGGAAGAGTGAGATCTTTGCTTCAAGGGTTAGGACATGGAATAGAAGAGGAGTCCGGTTATGAGCTAATGTTTGTTAGTTGAATTGTTATTGGAGATGGAGCTACGGGGATGTGAAATAGATGAATGTTAGGATTTGCGGGTGATGGGAGTTGAACTTCCATGAACTAGGCCAGTTATGTGCGGTAGGGGATTGAAGTGGTTAGAATCAAACAATCGGAGAAGGTTTGTTGGATTTGATTTGACATGGAGATGGACAACCTCATCAACTAGCTAGTCTGAATGCAATGAGATACATGTATGCGGGGAATGATATTTCGGGTGCAATGAAAAGCTGCAGCTTGTGTGTGGCGTCGGGAAGGTAAAGTAATTTCAACCCCGGACAACCTCATCAAGTTTCTTCCAACTTTGGAAACAACTTGACCAAGTTGCTTCTACTATTTGGAGAAAACTTGTGATAGTTGCTTCCAACTTTGAAGATAACTTGACCAAGTTGCTTTCAGTTTTGGAGGCAACTTGACTAGTTGATTCCAGTTGGAGGCAACTTGAGCTAGTTGATTCGATTCGAGGCAACTTGGTTATGTTTTTGGGTCCATTTATTCATCGCAAATTATCTTATACATATATCTTAAGAGTTTTTGTGACGAATTTGTGATGCAATGGTAATACAGGGTTTGTGTTGAGTTGATGATGATGGTTGTGCTGCTGGTGCTCATGCTTTAAAGTCAAGAGAGTAGATGAATGCTTAGGAAGTTGAGAAGGAACTCAATATGAATCCAGGCATTGAAAGCAGAACAAGAAGTTATTCTTTGCTTGTGTGTTGTTGATGGTGTTTGAGTAGGGGCATGGAAGTGACTGCACCTATTGGCTCATGTTGCAAGTGTGCATAGACGGTTGTGGTCATGAAGCTTTTGCAGGTAGAGTTTCAGTAGCACAGATGGATGGTGTGGTGTTGTATGGTGTTTGTTTGAATTGTCGGTTGAGCACTGATGGTGTGGCGAACCTGTGGTGCAATGGTAGCACAACTGACTATATGTCGATGATGTGTGTTCGATTCACACTAGGTTCACTTATTTGTGTATAATTTTTATTTTTTGGAGACAACTTGTGCTAGTTGCCTCCATATATGGGGACAACTTAGGCTAGTTGATTTCACTTTTTGAAGACAACTTTGTGCTAGTTGATTTTATCATTGAAGACAACTTGAGCTAGGTGCCTCCAATATGGACACAACTTCGGCAAGTTGACTCCACATGGTGGTGGTGGTTGGCGGCGCGATGGTGGTTGTGGCGGTGATGGTTGGCGGCGGCGGTGGGTGTCGGTTGTTGGCGCGGCCGTGGTAGTGGACAAGTGGTGGTGTTCGTTAACGGCGGCGGTGGTTGGTGGTGGTGGTGGACTGTGGTGGCGGTGGTGGTGGTCGGTGGTGGTGGTCGGTGGTGGTGGTGGTTGTTAGTTGTGATGGTGGTCGGTGGTGGTGGTTGGTGGTGGTGGTGGTCGTCGGTGGTGGTGGCGGGCGGTGGACGGTGGTGGTGGTTGGCGGTGGACAGTGGTGTGGGCATTAAAATTTTTTTTTTTTTTTTTTTCTTTTTTGAATAGTGGTGGTGGTGGTTTTGTATATTCACTATATAAAAGAGGGTATTTTAGTAATGTATTAAGCTTAGGGGTATTTGTAAAGTTGATAAGGGTATATTTCAAGGGGCCTCATAGTAGGGGTATTTAGATAATGTTCCTTTTTTTTTTTCTAAGCAAATAAGTAGATTAGATTTTCCTTTAATGATGCAATCGAGTGTCTTTATAGGAGTAAGACGACAAGCCTATAAGGATTAAGGATTCGGATACCGATTTCCAGTAAATATAGATATTTGGAAGAATATCTAACTAAGACGACTTTTTCCAACCCTGACCGAAATATGCCTCAAAAAAACACCCACAAACAAAATAAAAATAAAAATTTCCCACCCAATTTCCAGCACCACCGTCAACTCACCAGGACCATCAACACGGTATTGAAGGTGGTATGTACATGATATGCTTACTGTTAGCATTTTGAGCTGACCTTTAGCAATACAGTGTCGAATCAGCATAGAGAAGAACGACAACATCAGTTCGAAATTTAAACTTCAAATATAATAGACAGCATTATCTAAAGTAAAATTGAATTAAACACAATTGCTCAGTTTGCAAGTGAATGCGACTTCCATAAAAGTACAATATTTTCGATTTTCAAATTTCTTTCCGGGAACGGATCTCCTGGGTCTGACACGAGATTTTTGAATTCCGATCAGTGCAGAATTGCCCTTCTGTAATATATGTGTCTCCCAAAAATATATATTGAGATATATATATCTAAGAAGATAAAAATGAGAAACAAATTTTCCAAAGGGTCAAGTGGCGCCATTAAGTGACAGTGTTGATCGATCCACTCTGAGTATTTGCACCAAATAATCAATACCAAGGCGAACCCCATAGGGATAACCCATCTTGCAACCTTCCAAAATAAAACAGCAAAATTATCTGGAAATTCTCTTATAATCAGTTGTGTGTCACTAGGTGGCTGATACAGCTCTCTTTTGCGCCCATCCCATTCTTGTGCGACACAATTTTTTCTTTTTCTAGATTTTTCAGTGAAACTCTAGTGTTCACATGGGAGTTGCACTGAAATACATCAAACCCAAATCAGAAGAATCTTCGATGGCTATTGTTGTGGTTGAGGTTTTCGGATCAAAACATAAAAGATTCGACTTGTTGCACCAGTATAGGACTTTATTGTCCTCTGTTACGAGGAGTGGGTCGTAATCATCATCCTCGAAAAATGTTATGGGTTTCAGCTTTATCTCCCAACTTCAATACCGCTCATAACTCGATTCCATGTTCATGTTATATGAACAACTAGTACTCTTAAAACTGTAATCCTTGGTATAGAACCATATATCGACACGCTTACATAATCGCCTATGATGAACAACACAAAGACATCCTCTCAATTTTCTGAGCCTATAGTTAGCTGCTTTACCCAGATGTAAGCAGGGTGGTGATGGAAATAATTCAAAATTTTCATCTTTCAAACTGAACCCAGCTATTTTCATTGCCTTGTAATCTATCCAATGCAGCACTCCGTCGGCTAGGATACCCGGTGATGAACATAAAGGATATGTAACCTCTCCAATGTTTCTCCACCCGGTGCCAGCACCGAGAGTGTAGACTTCCGCATGTCCAACATCGAGGTTTCTGTCAGGGTAGTAGATTCTAACAACCTTGTACTGTTTGCCATGCAAATCAAAACCAAACCCACTCACTAATAATCCCCTTGGGTTGATTGATTCTAACCTTGGAAGATTAACAGATTCTCTTGTGAAAGGGTTACATATGTAAACAGGATCATCTACAACATTGTTAGGGATAGTAAAACAAACTAAGCCGTTGCAGGAACCAACAATGACATCTTTGTAATTTTCATAGGGATCGCTACGGTACCTGGTTTCGATGGGAGGATGATGGAATTCTTCTAGGAGGTCAGCGTAAGTGTGACCTTCCATGATATTGCTCCTAATCATGTCCTTCGCTGCGTAGTAGAGTCTGAAATTCGGCTTTTCTTCATTGTTTAATCCGATCGCAAATATCATACCTTCCTGAATATAGTCGAAGAAATTACGCCAAGTTCTGCATACTCGCTTGCATTCAAAGGCGGACTCAACTGGTGCGCGAGAAAGTATTTCATAAGTTACTTCTTCAGGATAGTTATCCAAATTCATGGGATTATTCCTCATCTTCAAAGAAAAGAAAACAACTTGCATCAAGAAAAAAAAAGAAAGCAAATATACGTGTTGAATTAAATACATATTGAAAAAGATTAGGACTCTCTTTTCCAGTAAAACATCTGAAAGTTTCCGATGTTGATTTGGGTCTGACAATTTTCTGGCCACGAAGTGTAAATTTTGCGACAACGTTGTATCACGTGTCAAATTCAACCTCACGCATCTAGCATATGTTGGCAACTGTCGCAACGGTGTGGGTGAATCTTGCTAAATAGGAGTAAAAGGCCCACAAAATAGTGTGTACGCAGTTATTTTTACTTTTGCTTTATTTACTATTTTTTTGTGATACGATTTTTTTTTAACAGTCCCAAGATATATGAGAACTCCTATAGCTTACTTAATGCTTGGAGCATCTCCAATGGGATGTTAGGCTCATTTTATTAAGGCTTGTGCTATTTTTTCTTAAAAGTCATCTCCAATGGGAATGTGTAGAGATATTGTGAAGATGATTTTGGTAGTTAGATTAACATCCTCTAACAGAACCTCTAGTTTCAGAGGATCACCTAAAGGATGTGAAGATATTTTTTCAGATTTTTAAAAGGTAAAATTAGTTTTTTGTTCCATAAAATATATTTTTAAAAGTAAAAGAATATAATGGAAGCCAATAAAATTGTTCCAACTAGATTCCCAAATAAAATTAGACTCTATCGATTGGAGATGATTTTTTTGAACTTCATGTATCAAAGGAAATTTTCAATACAAATCAGCAAAGGATGTATACTTTATCCATCCGTATATGTAGGACAAGGATGTGTCATTGGAGATGCTCTTAGAGTGCTTGTCTGTCAATACCCGAACCCGAAGAACAGCGGGGTGGTTAGATAAAACTCTCCACGAAAGGTTTGATAAAAAAAAAAAAAAAAGAGGATTTCATGGACCGATGCTACCTCGGGATTTTGGGATGCAAATAGACTTCAAGCTTTTGGTATAAATCTGACTTTTATGATCAGATTTATTTCACAAGAGTCTCTTTGCAACTTATCATTCTTTCGGGAGTTTAGCAGGAAATGTGGGGCAGATTATTTAAAATGAAGGGAAAGCAGATGTGATACCAAAATAGTTCTACCAGCCTAAGAAAGTAACTTAGTTTTTCCTTTGAAACTAGAGTAAGTTCTCTCAAGTAATAAATCAAAATTAAGAGATCTAATTCTATTGAAAAACAAGGACGTGCCAAGGTATTTATCATCCTTAAATATCTTTCTAAGTTTTAAGATATTAACAATAATCTTGGAATATTTATGATGGGATTTAGGGGTGAAAGTATATGCCTGGAAGTTGACTACTTGACTACTAGAAGAACAAAAAGTATTTTAAGCCTCAAGCAAATGTCTTACCTGAACTAAGTCAGCATTCCCAAATACAAAGCAATCAACTGCAAATAGCAGATGGCTTATTAGTGAGCAAGCACCAAAAACATTTATCCCCTTAATTCTACGAACAACTTCAAAATCGGCTAGAGTTTCTAAACATGAATTCAACGCAGTTAATAAACAGATAAACGAGGTCCCCTTGTATAATTTCTATAATAAATGAATAAATAGGTCCATGTTCCCATTAAGCGTAACGGTAAAGCTAACTGTAGATATGTTGGAAAACAATATATATTTTTATTTTAACTAAATAAAACTGTTAGAGCATTGCTCGATCGAACATACAAGTGTTGCTATCAAGAAACTATATCTCGATTTCTAATCTACAGTTAGTTAAGTCTCAGATTAGGATAGAAGTATACAGTTGAGAATCGGACATCACTGCGTTCTACCGTTTGAAGTTGATGATCAACCGAAGTTTTTGGAGAGCTTCTTCAACAAAAGGTAAGTGAAGACTGAACCACCTATTTCTCAAGTTATATTCATCCAACTATCTATGAGAGTTGTCGCATAACTAATTAGACTACCGCAAGCATATCAAGAATTTCGAGTCAAGTTTATCTTGGTAATTAGTTCTCGAAATATATATGACTAAGCTTAATGAACATTTGTTCATACTTGATGAATTTCGGTTAAGAACAATTTATTGTTCAAAATATAAATCGTTATCATTCTAAAAATATCCGGAAAGTTGATATGTGTCATTGATGTTATTTGGGAATGTTTCAAATTGATTTATAGAGAAATATAAAACTACTATAAACCTGGATACAGGACAGTATGCATACCGTTTCACAAAATGGGAAAAGCTGTTATAGATCCGAACCGTAGTACATGTACTTAGTACACGTGTAGGAGTAGATATATGTCGAAAGTTATTTAGTGGTACGCGTGCCGGTATCCATACCACAAAAATTTTGTGAACTCGTGAACCTGGAATGGTATGCATACCGAAAAAGAACTGTTGGTTTTGAAACCGGTGTGGTATCCATACCCAGTACGCAAACATGAAAAGTTATGTAAGTTACGAAACTTATATTTGTCTTAAGGGTACATGTACCATGACAAGTATAGTCACGAACAAGGTTGAGTACACATACCTAGTATACTTGCCTGTCGAATATTTTTAGATGCACATAAAATTATTTCTGTGAGATAATGTCAATCACATTTCAAAAATGCATCTAAGGGTGAATTTTGTTTGCTTGGTTCCAAAGCTATCTTAGCTTAAACCTAAAGCAACATATACTTTGAAAGTCTATATAATGGGAACCTTAAGCAACTAGGATCTTTGAATCCGACACTACTTTTTGTGTGTCTTAGTTCTAAACTAGATTCGTCCTCTTCCTAAAACCCTTCTAGGGTTTAGCAACTAAAAAAGACTTCATTGGGATTCTTGAAGCTAGGTCCAACTATCTTTTATCTTGATAGTTCTTGTATCCCGATCTTGTTCGATCATTTGAGATGCTCACTCGAACAAGATAGGTAAATCAAAAGTTCTCTTAGTCTCGGACTTTGTGATTCAACATGTTTAATACTTGTGAGGTGAATAATAATCTAAGTTGCTCTTCAGGAAGCATAAGTCCAGATTTTAAGGTTAGTTAGACTTTTTCTATTGCTTCCGATTTTCAGTATCACCTTGATCCATTGATTAAAAGGATTCACACATATATGCTTATATGTAGGAGGTAGATTGGTTTAAAGTCTTCAATTGAGTTGAAGCAACTCTTCTGTAAAGGGCCTTGACTAAGGGAATCATTTGCACAAATTCCTCTTGGGATTCAAGAGGCGTAAAAGCGCGGCCCCGTAACTAAATTGTTGTGAGGGTTTAATTTGGTCTCAACTACATTTCTAGTCGAAGTTAATTTGGTAGTATGCTAGTGTCAATAGCGGTTTAATACAGTTTGATGTTCAAATATGGATTAGGTCTCGGGGTTTTTCTGCACTTGCGGTTTCCTCGCTAACAAAATTTCTGGTGTTTGTGTTATTTCTTTTTCCGCATTATATTGTTTATCTTTATAATTGAAATATCACAGGTTGTACGTAAATCAATCAAAGTAGATACATTTATCCTTGTTTGATGGATACGACTTAATTGATTCTTGGATATTGATTTTTGAGATTGTCCAAGAACTCTCATACGTAAATCGGGTTCTGTCAACTTTTTGATTATGAGAGAAAGAGATATAACTCTGAATATTATTCCTCGATTGAGATTCATGAAGTTGAAATTTCGGAATTATATTTAGGTTTTGTCTATATAGGTTGCCTAAGAAAAAAGTTGGTGGTGTATTTTGGTACTTACGTTTTCAAAAACAATTTTTGTTTTCTTTTGTGAATGAAAATCTTATTAGTCCCACATCGGGAGTTCCGCTTTTTAAGTTGTATTAGTCAATTATATAAATAAACTTTTTTCTTACTTTTGAATAATCTAAGGAAAGGGGTTTCACTATATTTTAAAGAGACCCCAAGAACAATATTTATATATATATTTTTTAAGCATTCGCGATTTTCCTTAAGGGTTTTTTTTCGGAGTTTTCGAGAGTTGTCAAGCGCATTTACTATGTATGCTAGTAGTAGGTGTAATAGGGTGTTTTATCTTGGAGGCATCCGTCTGTGAGGGATATAGCATCACTTTTGGGTGTAGTCGCGCGCTAATGTCTTAAGGACAGCGTCTTGAACACGTGACTCACTCTTTTTTTTCCAAAAGTTTATCGTGTTCTTCATTGCTTGAGATCGGGGGCTCGCTCGTTTCGTCAAATCCATCACTTCCATTCTGAATGAGCTAAGTATCAATAACTTTTTATATATTTGACTTTTCCTTGTTTTTGATTATTGCACCTAACAATCTTAAGACATTAGAATTTGTAATAATCAAATTAAATGGTTGAATGGTTTGTGAAACATGGATGTTAATTGTGGAGTGAAAAACAAAAAAGAATTTTTGGTCGGATGTAGAGTTTCGGGTTTATCTCTTAACCTAGAAGGAATTTTGATGAACCCTTTTGACCTAATGTAGTAGACATTCTGATAGTTACCCACATAAAATTTCAGAATTTCTGGAGGCTCATTTCGTTTCGTCAAATCCATCACTTCCATTACAAAGGAGCTAAGTATCAATAATTTTTATTTATTTGATTTTTCATTGTTATTTACTATTGCACCCAACAAGATAAACACTCATTAGTAAGATCACAAAAAAAGATTATTCAAACTAAAACTTCTAAGCATGAATAAGACAAAATATCGTTCTAATCTGTCAAAGGCTTTTGACATATCCAATTTCAAGATAAGCATACAACTTTTCAATTTGTGGAATTCATGAAAATGTAAAATTTCATGGGCCACTATAATATTGTCAGTCTGCATGTTGGGGATAAGAACATACTAATTTAACGTTATCATTTTGTCAACCAGAGGTTAATTTTATCTTACTATTTAAGATCTTAGATATAATTTTATAAGTTGTATTGTCTAAACTAATGGACCTAAAATTTGTAGGGAAAATGGTTTTAAATATTTAAAAGTTAGTGTCAAATATGCATGACTAACACTTGCAGGGAGAAAAGTTTTAAAATCACATCATCAACCAAAAGGTTCTAATGTTGCTCTAGGCCAAGGCTTCAATATTCACGGAACCGCCAATATGACAACCAATAAAAATTAATTTGTAGGTTGCTTGATAGAGTATTAATTATCAGGCATTTATGTACCCAATTTTTTGTAATTCACTTGTCACTGAAAAACATATCAAACACCAATTGATACTGCTCCAAATCTTTCCACATTATGCATAGTTGGATTGAATTTTCATTTCACTTAAACGACTTACATCTGGATTTTCGACGGTCATGTTTTTTATTATGTGTTGAATGGCTAACTAAGAGCTTATCCAATGGTCATGTGGTCAGCTTCATATGTGGCATTTTGAGAAGACATCCTTTATCCTATATTTTAACCATTTTCCCTAAATATAAGAATAAAAAAATCTTTCTCCAACCTTCTTGCATTTTGACCCTTTCTTTGCCGAGCTATATTATTATATTTTTCTAAATTCAAGATTTTATTTGATAATAATAAAAGATTATCCATTACTCTAGCGGATAAAGTCCCTCCATTATTTTGGCGGCATAATAAATTCGATAAAAAATTTCCTCCAAATATTAGGTCATGAGTTATCGGATTTGCCTATAAATAGATGAGAATATACAAATCCTATTTCATATTTTCTTTTATACAGTCCCTTGATAGAAAATTAAGATTAAGACTAATATAAACCTTAATAATCACACTTTGTTAGAAACCTTGCTTAGTCGAACTCGCATGCGTTGCTATCTCAAGCATATTTGTCAATGTTAGTGATCAAAACTATAAGTCTTGATTTCTAGTTACTTATAAATGTCTCGAACTAGGACATAGATTGTGTAGTTGAGCCTTAGACTTAACGACGTTCATCATTTGAAGACGAAGAACTACTAAGGAGAGCTTGTGGAACTTCATCAACGAAAGGTATGTGGAGACTGAAAATCATCTATCACTTGGAAAGTCTATTTATACTCTATCTACTATATTGAGACATAAGTCATGTTACGATATACACTACACCAAAACCCAGGATTTTCTAACAGTGCAACATGTCACGGTTTATTTTCAGTCACGAGATACACACTGTGATAAATCCATAACAGTTATAACTGTTGTTAAATTTTGTATTCGTGATAATAATTAGGAATATTAAATTCTTTTATTAGTCACAATAATATTTGTTGATAATTTTACAGACAATCACAATTATAAATCAAAGTGATGATTCCACCCAAATATTTCACAACATCTAAAACAACCCCAAAATTATAACACTTTGAATTTTACTTGTCACTAATTTTCCCACATTTGTACAAACTAACAATTATATTTCATTTTTATAAATCAAAATATATTTTTCTTTTTCTTTTTAATTTTCTTAATATTAGAAAACATGAGCAAGACCAAGTCAACAAGTCATGACTTTATAGAAATTTGACTTTGACATATCTCGCTTCTTAGAAGACGGTGAAAATTACAGGACACCCTTATCGGAATAAGCTATGATAAAAATTCAGAAGATTGTGAAAATGACCAGACTACCCCTTATCGGAAATAAGTAAAGTAAATATTACTGCATTGTTAAAATGACCATATTACCCTTAATGGAAAAAAGTGCAACAAAATATTATGCGATTTGTGAAAATGACCGAGACTACCCTTATCGAAATAAGTGAAGTAAATATTACATCTTGTGAAAATGACCATATTACCCTTAATGAAATTAATGCTGATAAATATTGTGGAAGCGTAAAAATGACCGAGACTACCCTTATCGGAAATAAGTAAAGTAAATATTACAGGACTATGAAAATAACCATACAACCCTTATAATAAATAAGTAAAGAAAATATTACAGGGTGAAGTGAAAATGACCATCTTACCCTTACTAGAAATAATGGAGGTGTGGAAATGACCAAACTACCCTTATCGGAAATAAGTAAAAGAAATATTACACATTTTGAAAACGACCATATTACCCTTACTGTGAAAATGACCATATTACCCTTATTAGAAATAAGTGCAATAAATATCATGGAAACTATGAAAATGACTATATTACACTTACAAGAAATAAGTGCAATAAATATCATAGAGACTATGAAAATGACCAAACTACCCTTATCAGAAATAAGTAAGGTAAATATTACATACTATGGAAATGACTATTTTACCCTTACTGGAAATAAGTGTAATAAATATTAAGAGACTATGAAAATGACCGCAGACTACCCTTATCATAAATAAGTAAAGTAAAATATTATATTTGTGAAAATGACCATATTACCCCTCGGAAATAAATGCAATAAATATCATGGAGACAATGAAAATGACCAAACTACCCTTATCAAAAATAAGTAAAGTAAATATTACAGATGAAAATGATCATATTACCCTTCTTGGAAATAAGTGCAATAAATATCATGGAGACTATGAAAATTACCAAACTACCCTTATCAAAAATAAGTAAAGTAAATATTACAAACTATGAAAATGACCACTTTACCCTTATTGGAAACATATGCAATAAATATTATGGAGACGGGGAAAATGACCGAGACTACCCTTATTGGAAATAAGTAAAGTAAATATTACAAAATGTGAAAATGACCATATTACCCTTCTTTGGAAATTAGTGCAATAAATATTATTTAGAGTTTGAAAATGACCGAGACTACCCTTATTAAAAATAAGTAAAATTAATATTTCGGGCAGTGAAAATGACCATATTACCCTTACTAGAAATTAATGCAATAAACATCGGGAGATTATAAAATGACCAAAGCGCCCTTATCAAAAATAAGTGGAGTAAATATTATAGTATGTGAAAATGACCATTTTACCCTTACTTGGAAATAAGGTTAATAAATGTAATAGAGAATGTGCAAATGACCAAACTACCCTTATCGGAAATAAGTAAAGTAAATATTACAAACTATGAAAATGACCATATTACCATTAATGGAAATTAGTGTAATAAATATTATGGAGACTGTCAAAATGACCAGACTATCCTTATAGAAAATAAGTAAAGTGAATATTATAGAAAGTGAAAATGACCATACGCCCTTCTTTGGAAATAGGTGTAGTAAATATTCGGAGACTATGAAAATGACCAGACTACCCTTATCAGAAATAAGTAAAGTAATATTACAGACTTTAAAAATGACCATATTAAATAAATATAATAAATATCATTGAGACTATAAAAATGACCAAACTACCCTTATCAAAAATAAGTAAAGTAAATATTACATGAAAATGACCATATTACCCTTCTTGAAAATAAGTGCAATAAATATCATGGATACTTTGAAAGTTACCAAACTACTCTTATCATAAAAAAGTAAAGTAAATATTACAGGACTATGAAAATGACACTTTACCCTTATTGGAAACATATGCAATAAATATTATGGAGATCGTGAAAATGACCAAACTACCCTTATCGGAAATAAGTAACGTAAATATTTGATTTGTGAAAATGACCATATTACCCTTATGGAAATTAGTGCATTAAACATTATGGAGAGCTATCAAAATGACGGACTATCCTTATAGGAAATAAGTCAAGTAAATATTATAGTCGTGAAAATGACCATTTTACCCTTACTTTGGAAATAAGGTTAATAAATGTAATGGAGATGCGATAAGGGTAAAATGGTCATTTTCACGATCTATAATATTTACTTAACTTATTTCCGATAAGGGTAGTCGGTCATTTTCTTTGTCACCATGTATTTATTGCACTAATTTTTAGTAAGGGTAATTTGGTCATTTTCACCGTCAGTGATATTTACTTTACTTATTTTCGATAAGTGTAGTATGGTCATTTTCACAATATCCATAATATTTGTTGCATTTATTTCCACAAGGGTAAAATGGTCATTTTCTGATCGTACTACTTACTTTACTCATATCCGAAAAGGTGGTGAGTGCGGTCATTTTCACGATCTCCATAATATTTATTGCACTTATTCCGATAAGGGTAGTATGGTAATTTTCACCATCGATTGTGATATTTATTGCACTTATTTCGAATAAGGGTAGTTTGGTCATTTTGACGATCTTCGTAACATTTATTGAACTTATTTCCCTAAGGGTAAAATGGCCATTTTAGTAGACTGTAATAATTACTTTACTCATATCCGATAAGGGTGGTGCGGTCATTTTACGATCTCCAAAATATTTATTGCATTTACTTCGATGTAAGGGTAAAATAGTCATTTTCATTGTCTATAATATTTACTTTACTTATTTCGATAAGGTTAGTATGGTCATTTTAAGCTGTCTCCATGATATTTATTGCACTAATTCCTAGTAAGGGTAATATGGTCATTTTCACTGCCTGTGTAATATTTATTGCACTTATTTCTAGTAAAGGGTAATATGGTCATTTTCACAATCGATAATATTTATTTCACTTATTTCAGATAAGGGTAGTATGGTCATTTTCACTATCCCCATGATATTTATTGCACTAATTCCTAGTAAGGGTAATATGGTCATTTTCAATGCTTGTGTGATATTTAGTGCACTTATTTCTAGTAAGGGTAATATGGTCATTTTCACAATCTGTAATATTTATTTCACTTATTTCCGATAAGGGTAGTATGGTCATTTTCACTATCCCCATGATATTATTGCACTAATTCCTAGTAAGGGTAATATGGTCATTTTCCTTTATCTGTGTGATATTTAGTGCACTTATTTCTAGTAAGAGTAATATGGTCATTTTCACAATCTGTAATATTTATTTCACTTATTTAGATAAGGGTTGTCTCGGTCATTTTTACTATCTCCATGATATTTATTGCACTAATTTCTAGTAAGGGTAATATGGTCATTTTCATTGTTTATACTATTTATTTTACTTATATCAGATAAGGGTAATATGGTCATTTTCTTAATCGTAATATTACTTTCCTTATTTCCAATAAGGGTAGTCTTGTCATTTTCACTCTAGTAATCTTTGAACCCATGATGTTCAATGACGATGTTACGGAGTTACTAGAGTTAGAAACTCAGTTTAACTCTAGTGTTGATGTTCATCCGAATCTAAAAACTCGAGTTCTAACTCTGGTAATCTTTGAACTCGGGATGTTCAAATCGATAAATTTCATTTTGGTTCATCAGAATGAGAAACTCATATCTAACTTTAGTATTCTTAACTTTGTGATGTTTTGAATCGATATAATTCTTCTCGAGTTCACTGAATTAGAAACTCGGTCTAACTTTAGTAATCTTAAACTAGGATGTTTTCGAATCGATATATTTCTTCTTGATTCACGAATGAGAAACTCGGGTTTAACTTTAGTAATCTTCGAATTTGTATGGTTTCTTCGTTCTTACCAAGTTTTGACTTAGAGTAGTCAACTCGCGGCGAGTTTCGATTTAAGAGCCTGGTATGCATACATTTATGCGAAATAGGGTTTGTTTAAGGTTTCGTAGAATATCTAGAAGAAATCTTTGTAAATGGATGGATTCGTCGTTCTTACCGAATTTACGAATTAGAGTAGTCAACTCGCGGCGGGTTTCGATCTCGGAGCTGGTATGCATACATATATGCATAAATAGGGTTTGTTTAAGGTTTCGTAGAATATCTCGAAGAAATCTTACACAGTAAATGGATGAATTCGTCGTTTCTTCTCGAATTTCTGACTTATAGTAGTCAACTCGCGGCCAGGTTTCGATCACGGATCTTGTACGCATACAATATGCGAAATAGGATTTTTTTAAGGTTTCGTAGAATATCTCGAAGGAATCTTACCGTAAATGGAGGGATTCGTCGTTCTTACCAGAACTTCCGACTTAGAGTAGTCAACTCGTGGCCGGTTTCGATCTCGGATCTGGTACGCATACAATATACGAGAAATAGGGTTTTTTTAAGGTTTGAAGAATAAGTTGAAGGAATCTTACCCGTAAATGGATGGATTCGTCGTTCTTACCGAATTTCGACTTAGAGTAGTCAACTCGCGGCCGGGTTTCGATCTCGGATCATATATGCATACGCATACAATATCTCGAGAAATATGGATTTTTTAAGGTTTTGTAGAATATCTTGAAGGAATCTTACCTATAAATGGATGGATTCGTCATTCTTACCAAGTTTCTGACTTAGAGTAGTCAACTCGCGGCCAGGTTTCGATCTCGGATGTACGCATACAATATGCGAAAATAGTGTTTTTTAAGGTTTCGTAGAATATCTTGAAGAAATCTTACTTGTAAATGGATGGATTCGTCGTTCTTACAAAGTTTCGACTTAGAGTAGTCAACTCGCGGCCGAGGTTTCGATCTCGGATCCACGGTATGCATACATATATGCATAAATAGGGTTTGTTTAAGGTTTCGTAGAATATCTCGAAGAAATCTTTTTGTAAATGGATGAATTCGTCGTTCTTATCGAATTTACGACTTATAGTAGTCAATTAAAGTTTCGATCTCGGATCCGAGTACGCATACAATATACTGAAAAGGGTTTTTTTAAGGTTTCGTAGAATATCTTGAATGAATCTTACCGTAAATGGATGGATTCGTCGTTCTTACCGAATTTCGACTTAGAGTAGTCAACTCGCGGCCGAGTTTAGACCTCGGATCCTGGTACGCATACAATATACAGAAATATGAATTTTTTAAGGTTTCGTAGAATATCTTGAAGGAATCTTACCTATAAATGGATGGATTCGTCATTCTTACCAAGTTTCGACTTAGACTAGTCAACTCGCGGCCGAGGTTTCGATCTCGGATCCCGGTACGCATACAATATATGCAGAAATAGTGTTTTTTTAAGGTTTCGTAGAATATCTCGAAGAAATCTTACTTGTAAATGGATGGATTCGTCGTTCTTACAAAGTTTCTGACTTAGAGTAGTCAACTCGCAGCCAGGTTTCGATCTCGGAGCTTGGTATGCATACATATATGCATAAATAGGGTTTGTTTAAGGTTTCGTAGAATATCTCGAAGAAATCTTACCTGTAAATGGATGAATTCGTCGTTCTTACCCAATTTCTGACTTAGAGTAGTCAACTCGCGGCCAGGTTTCGATCTCGGATCTGAGTACGCATACAATATGCGAAATAGGGTTTTTAAGGTTTCGTAGAATATCTCGAAGGAATCTTACATAAATAGGGTAAATGGATGGATTCGTCTTTCTTACCGAATTTCGACTTAGAGTAGTCAACTCGCGTCCGGGTTTCGATCTCGGATCCGGTACGCATACAATATACATAAATAAGTTTTTTTTTAAGGTTTCGTAGAATATCTTGAAGGAATCTTACCTATAAATGGATGGATTCGTCATTCTTACCAAGTTTCTGACTTAGAGTAGTCAACTCGCGGCCAGGTTTCGATCTCGGATCCTGGTACGCATACAATATGCAGAAATAGTGTTTTTTTAAGGTTTCGTAGAATATCTCGAAGAAATCTTACCTGTAAATGGATGGATTCGTCGTTCTTACCAAGTTTCTGACTTAGAGTAGTCAACTCGCAGCCAGGTTTCGATCTCGGAGCCTGGTATGCATACATATATGCATAAATAGGGTTTGTTTAAGGTTTCATAGAATATCTCGAAGAAATCTTACCTGTAAATGGATGAATTCGTCGTTCTTATCGAATTTCTGACTTATAGTGGTCAATTCGCGGCCAGGTTTCGATCTCGGATCCTGGTACGCATACAATATGCAGAAATAGGGTTTTTTAAGGTTTCGTAGAATATCTCGAAGGAATCTTACAGTAAATGGATGGATTCGTCGTTCTTACCGAATTTCGACTTAGAGTAGTCAACTCGCGGCCAGGTTTGATCTCGGATCCTGGTACGCATACAATATGCAGAAATAGGGTTTTTTAAGGTTTCGTAGAATATCTCGAAGGAATCTTACCTGTAAATGGATGGATTCGTCGTTCTTACCGAATTTTTGACTTAGAGTAGTCAACTCGCGGCCAGGTTTCGATCTCGGATCCTTGTACGCATACAATATGCAGAAATAGGGTTTTTTTAAGGTTTCGTAGAATATCTTGAAGGAATCTTACTGTAAATGGATGGATTCGTCGTTCTTACCGAATTTCTGAATTAGAGTAGTCAACTCGCGGCCAGGTTTCGATCTCGGAGCCTGGTATGCATACATATATGCATAAATAGGGTTTGTTTAAGGTTTCGTAGAATATCTCGAAGAAATCTTACCTGTAAATGGATGCATTCGTTGTTCTTACCGAATTTCTGACTTATAGTAGTCAACTCGCGGCCAGGTTTCGATCTCGGATCCTGGTACGCATACAATATCTGAGAAATATGGTTTTTTTAAGGTTTCGTAGAATATCTCGAAGTAATCTTACGTAAATGGATGGATTCGTCGTTTTTCCGAATTTCGACTTAGAGTAGTCAACTCGCGGCCGGAGTTTCGATCTCGGATCCTTGTACGCATACAATATACTGAGAAATAGGGTTTTTTTAAGGTTTCGTAGAATTTCTTGAAGGAATCTTTTGTAAATGGATGGATTCGTCATTCTTACCAAGTTTCTGACTTAGAGTAGTCAACTCGCGGCCAGGTTTCGATCTTGGATCCTGGTACGCATACAATATGCAGAAATAGTTTTTTCGATCTCAAGTCTAACTCTAGTAATCTTTGAACATGTGGTTTTCCAATCTGATATATTTCATCTTCAGTTCATCCGAACGAGAAACTCAGGTCTAACTCTAGCAATCTTTGAACCTGTGATGTTTGAATCTGATATATTTCGTCTTAAGTTCATCCGAACGAGAAACTCAGGTCTAACTCTAGTAATCTTTGAACATGTGATGTTCGAATTTGATATATTTTGTCTTCTATTCATAGAGAACGTGAAACTCAAGTCTAACTCTATTAATCTTTGAACTGGGATATTCAAAGGTGATAAATTTCATCCTCGGTTCATCCAAATGAGAAACTTCGGGTCTAACTCTAGTAATTTTTGAACTGGGATGTTCGAATCTTGATAAGTTTCATCTTTAGTTCCTCTGAATGAGAAACTCAGGTCTAACTCTAGTAATCTTTGAACCTGGAATGTTTAAAACTGATAAATTTCATCTTCAGTTCATCTGAATGAGAAACTCAAGTCTAACTCTAGTAATCTTTGAACCCGAGATGTTCAATTCTGATATATTTTGTCTTCAGTTCATCCGAACGAGAAACTCAGTCTAACTCTAGTAAACTTTGAACTGTGATGTTCGAATCGATATATTTCGTCTTGTTCATCCGAACGAGAAACTCATGTCTAACTATGGTAATCTTGAACTTGGGATGTTGGAATATGATATATTTCGTCTCTAGTTCATCCAACGAGGAACTCAAGTATAACTCTACAGTAATCTTCAAACATGGGATGTTGGAATCGATATATTTCATCTCCATTTCATCCGAACGAGGAAGTCAGTATAATTGTGGTAATCTTTGAACCTCGGATGTTGGAATATGATATATTTCATCTCTCTAGTTCATGAGAACGATAAAGTCGAGTATAACTCTAGTAATCTTCGAACCTGAGATGTTAGAATATGATATATTTCGTCTCCATTTCATTCGAACGATGAAGTTAGGTCTAACTCTAGTAATCTTCGAACCCGTGATGTTGGAATATGATATATTTCGTATCCAGTTCATCCGAACGAGGAACTCAGGTCTAACTCTAGTAAACTTTGAACCTGTGATGTTCGAATCTGATATATTTCGTCTTCTGTTCATCCGAACGAGAAACTCATGTCTAACTATGGTAATCTTGAACTTGGGATGTTGGAATATGATATATTTCGTCTCCAGTTCATCCAACGAGGAAGTCAGGTATAACTCTGGTAATCTTCAAACATGGGATGTTGGAATCTGATATATTTCGTCTCCATTTCATCCGAACGAGGAAGTCAGGTATAACTGTGGTAATCTTCGAACCTCGGATGTTGGAATATGATATATTTCGTCTCTAGTTCATGCGAACGATAAGTCAGGTATAACTCTAGTAATCTTCGAACCTGAGATGTTAGAATATGATATATTTCGTCTCCATTTCATTCGAACGATGAAGTTAGGTCTAACTCTAGTAATCTTCGAACCCGTGATGTTGGAATATGATATATTTCGTATCCAGTTCATCAGAACGAGGAACTCAGGGGTAACTCTGGTAATCTTCAAACCTGGGATGTTGGAATATGATATATTTCGTCTCAAGTTCATCGGAACGATAAATCAGGTATAACTCTGGTAATCTTCGAACCTGAGATGTTGTAATATGATATATTTCATCAGGATGAGAAACTTCAGTGTAATTCTATTAATCTTTGAACTGGGGTGTTCAATTTTGATATATTTCCTGAATTGCAAATTTTTGTTTTTGTCTTAATTTTGATTAAGTCTTTATAATAATTTTTGGGTTTTAATATTTATAGAAAGTGATAGTTAGGTTTTACTATGATAATATGGGGGTTTGATTTCGGTTCAGATTTCATCTCCGGATACATTCCATCTCTAATTCATCCGATTGAGAAATTCAGGTCTAACTCTAATAATATATCTGAACCCGAGATGTTGAAATCAGATATAATCCATTTTTAGTTCATTCGAATGAGAAACTCAGGTCTATCTCCATCAAACGGTGATCACAAATTCATAAAATGCATCACCTATTATTAATACCATTAGAACCCTTCAATAATTTTTATTTTTGACACATGGCAAGATCTTAACCATCAAATATTTTGTGGACTAATTCAATCGGTGTCACAGTGAATGATCGTCTATCTCTACCATACTGTAACCGACTTACAGTACATGTGCGAAATATACAAACAAAAAATCGTGTCCCTATATCTTCATTATCTGTTACTCGAGGTTATCATTAGGTTTTCTTATATAATGTTATAGGAGAGAGAGAAAATCAGTAACCTTATCTCTTTTCATTCTCCTCCGCCTCTCACACTCTCCATTTTTTCTGTGAGCATGTAACCCTAACTTTGTTTCTCATAAATCCTGTTAATATCATGAGATCGAGATGAAAAATCATCGTAAAATATGTAGTCGAAGTAAAATGAGAGTTTTTCGTCTCCTACGAATCTGACAAGGTTTTGTTTTTGTTTGAAGAGTTGAAATCCATAAATCTCATCTATAAGCTCCCTAAATGTAAGTTATGTTTTCTACTGCTTAATTTTTAGTCAGGGTTTTCTGTATCTAGATTTTAATTTCGGTTATGAGAAAGTGTTTCTTATATTTTCAGATTCAGATTTTGATTTTAGGGTTTTCCTTTCAATTTTTCGTACTACAGGGTATATGTATCTGCATGAATTGATTCTCAATCAATTGGATGAATTGATTTTTACTCTGATTTGTTTATGAATTTTTCTCTTCGTTCCCAGCTGATTTGATTAAATGGTGGTTTTAAAGATTGCAAATTTTCTCTGAATGTTTGTTGTTTATTTATTGGATAGTGAGCGGTGGTTGTTGGTGGGGGTGACCGAGTGGTCCTGCTGGTGTGTTATTGGCGATGAGGGAGTGGTACTATGCTGCTGGTGATAATAGATGGCTTGCATTTGGAATGTTTAGAGTCCTGGGGTAATTTGGAGGCTTGGTTCTGGTTGAAACTCAAATTTCTCAGGGGAGGAAAAAGGTATTGAAAATGTAAGCTTCTCTTTTAGAAACTTAATTGTTTACAAATGGTGAATACCAATTAGACTGGTTGCATGATTGTGTTAATGGATTAACATGAATTGTTTGTGTGTTTTCGATGCTTTGAGGGTCTTGGTGTGACCTGGAAGTATGGGTTTGAAATTTGTGGAAAAGAAGAAGGTATAAAAGAGCTTGGACTACAACAAAAATGTTATCTCATAACCACCAGTCCCATGCTGGCAAGTTGATCGATAAAATGCCTCAAACAGAAAATGGGTAAACATATTTTACTCTTGTCTTAGTAAAATTTGCTTCTTTTATTATTATGTTGATTAGTTTTACGGAGCGATGAGTTTCCTTTCATTTGAAAGTTAATCTAATATGCTTTGATTTATGCTTAGTGAAATTTTAGTCATTGAGGGTTAAGTCCATTGATTATGTGAAAAATATTATTTCTTTAAAGTATTGGTCAAATTCTAGTGATGATGGGTTTTCTCTGATAACTTGATGATAGAAAATCCTAGGATTCTTTGTTGTTCATTTTGTTGTCTCTTGCGAACTAACCGTAAATAAGTTGCTCCATAGACTGGAAATGACAATTTTATGTTTCTTATGCAGTAGCTTGGATTTAGTTGCTGGCTATGTTGGGTTTCAACATAAACGTATGTGGACGAGTACTTTCAAATCCTTCCATTTTCTTAAGCGACTTTCCTTTATTTATTTGATGATTGTGCTTTGTATTTAAACTTTTTGGATCGAATGGAATGACCTTGTAGCTAGGTCTTCTGATATTTCATTTCCACTTAAATCCATAAGAGAATGCCTTAGTGGACTGTTAGAATTAACTGTATCACGAAAGGTTTCATTTTTGTTTGGTAGAAAGGATATCATGGTGATAAATAAGTATGATATCTAATAGCTTGCTAAATGTAACGGTGGTCTAAGTAGATGTATTTTAGCATGACATGTCGGTTAAGTGTTTTGTTTTACCTCTAAATTATTGGACTTAATTAACTTTGTTCTGAAATGTTATCTAGCCTAAACTTTGAGCTATATACTTAAATTATTAGGTCACTCAACTACTAGGTACTTGTGCTGAATCATGTGGTTGCATTCCATTTCTGGATAACAATTTTTGGTTTCTCATTCCCTTGATCATGTATGTACTGAACACCATGGATGGTGATAATTGAAGTAATAAATATAGGTCGAGACTTGTTCTAATAAGTCCATGCGACTATACGCTCAAGGATTTAGTCTGTTTAATGGATGAAAGTGCGAAACTGGTTGCTAATATGTTACTTGCCAAAATACCATCCACTAATTTTTAATATTGGAACTGGTCACTCAATTTTTTATATAGACGATTATGTGTCTATATCTTCTAAGGCTTTGGTCGATGCTCAGCTATGTGGAGCCTACACTTTAATTGTGCTTTCATTTGTGCCACCAGACTTGTAATTGTTATTTGAAATGAACTCTTTGGACAAGATAATTTCTATGTGAGTTTGTAAATCTAAGATTTGCATTAATAGCTAGGTAGTGCCGTAGTGGTGATTTTTGCCTAATTCGTATTTATGGTTCAGGAGAGCGAAGAAAGTATATAGATTTTTATATTTTACTCTGTGGATCTTATATATAGTTCATTTCCATAGCTTATAGATCTCGTTAATTTGATTTAGACTGTGAACGTCTTAATATAGATTCTTACTTTCCGGTTAGAGTTCTACTTGCGCACTTTTATATTTTCATAAGTGGAATGGGTAGCGGAGATATCGTTAAGTGATTCTATTAAGTTTATGACTACCGGACTTAAAGTAAATTAGTCTGTTTGGATTTATGTCGTAAGCAAGTATATATCTCTATACCATATCCGCAGGCCCCCGGTATTATGAAAATAGCTAGCGTTCATTTTTTGAGTGTACAGGACGTGATGAACTGTAGTTGTTAATATTGAGTCTGTTCACCTACACTTTAGGAAGTGGTAGTTGTGGGAAGTGGAATGCCACTTAGTCTATGATTTGCTTTATATAGCTAAGATGTAATTTGGAGTTTATGAAGAGAGATCGATAATAATGTAGTTCTTTATATTTCTTTGTTATATTTTTCCGTCTACTTCTCTCTCAACCCATGAAACTCCAACACTCGTGTCATTAACATGTTCAATTTTTACTATTGGACAGGTCATGCGTATTTGATGCCAATGCTGGAATTACTTGAAATGATAACTTTGTCTCTGCTCGCGTTATATGGTATGATGACAAATCATATTGATTCATTTGTATATATTTATTCTCTTGCAACTTTTTGTCTCATTTGTGTTCCGTAATTATATTTATTGAGAAGTTAAGCTTGTTTTAATTTGGTCGTACCAGCTTATGAGTGTTGGCTTTGAATTGTGCTTGGATAAATTTCATAATGAATAGAACAATTTTTTGGTTTTGGTTAAATATCATAATGAATAGATATTGTGTTTCCGCAATGTATGTATGAGTGTTCAAATGTGGATAGTTTGCGGATTGAGAAATTGCAGGCCTGTATTTCAGGTTTCATGGTATTGCAGGCCTGTGTTTCTGGATAAATTTTGTTCGGTAATTATATTTATTGAAAAGTTAAGCTTGTTTTAATTTGGTTGTATCAGCTTATGAGTGTTGGCTTTGAATTGTGCTTGGTTAAATTTTATAATGAATAGAACAATTTTTTGGTTTTGGTTAAATATCATAATGAATAGATATTGTGTTTCCGCAATGTATGTATGAGTGTTAAAATGTGGATATTTGCGGATTGAGAAGTTGCAGGCCGGTATTTCAGGTTTCATGGTATTGCAGGCCTGTGTTTCTGGATAAATTTTGTTGCAGGCCTGTAAACTGAAGTCCAGGCCCGTGATAATGGACCTGGATTATCCATTTTTTTTAATTGTAATTAAAAGAATTGTCACAGTAATAATTGTAACAAAAAGTGTTAGTTAAAAAGAACACGTGTCATCATCTCAGTGTAGATATAAGAGGATGACACGTGTCATAAAAGTTTTGTTACAAGCAGTAGGTAACACTTATAGTTGTTACTGTAACCGTCACAAAAAGAGACACGTGTCCTCTTCTGAATCGTTGCAAACTTCACTCACACACAAAACTGTTGGAATTATTGTGACAAATTAGACACGTGTCACCATCCTAAAATTAGGTCATTCGTTACAGTTATTTTCTGTAACGGTTAATAAACGTGACTTTAATTACTAAGCGTCACAGAAAAAAGCGTTGCAACAGTTTACAACAATTATTTATAACACCGTTTCTCCAACGGCATATATGTGTGACAAATGTTTTTAGTAACAGAAATAACCTGTGACAAAAACCTGGATATGGTGTAGTGATAGTTTCTATTTTACATATTTGAGATTTCGAGCTGAGTTTAACTCGCTTACATATTTCTCGGAATATGTGTTGGCAAGCTTTCTCTTCGACCAAGTTCATCTTATATTCTTGAAACAAGTCAAAAGATGATCATGTGAAAATTGTGAGTAACATCTTATATGGTTTGTGTGATACAATCATTTGGTGTAGACTTGGAATGTTTCATTATGATTATTTCAATAACTTGAAAATTGCTTTGATGCTAATAGTGTGTGAAAACGGCTATTGCCATCCTCTAAGAAAGTTTCAATGATTGAAATAAGAGTTTAAAACATGTAACTATTATTGGATATATCATGTTATATACTCTTGCACATATGTAATCCATGTCCGGGAACCATAGTATGCGTACATGTACGCGTACCTATTGGCTTGAGAAATCCGGGTACCTAAGTATGCGTACACGTTTGCGTACTGGCATACGGTTCATGTCCGAATATTTCTGCTGGGATTGGAAGTTCGCGTACCCGTTTGCGTACTGGCGAAACCCAATTTTTGTTGGGGTATTTCAAGTATGCGTACCCGTTTGCATACTTGAAGGTTAAAGTTCTAAAATTGGTTGTGTACATGAACATAAACATTTATATAATAAAGAATGCAATCTTTGCAAACCATGGCTATAATGTTCATGAATTGATTCGAGTGAATCAAACCGATTTTGCTTCAATTGTGTTCTTGTATACATCTATGAGAATATAGCAATTGAACAACTCTTTAACTAGTTTCATTTGAGTCATTTGAACTAGTTATGGTTAAGATGAACAAGGGTGATATGAGAGTGATCATATGGCTAACTTTGGTTAACTATTATTGAACCAACATGGTCTACACGTTTGGGTACGGTTACATAAACCTAAACGAGGGTACATTTAATTTGTGTGTAACAAGATAAGTTCGATCTAACGGTAGAAAGATATTAGCTTGGTTGAATAAGGTTTTTCATCTAACTGTGAATATTGAATGCTTAGTTACCAAGGTAACTTAGATTGCAAACCCTGATTTGAAAACTATATAAAGGAGAACTCTTGCAACTGGGAAACCTAATCCCCTCACTTCTGTGTGTAACTAGTTGCATAGCTAGAGTCGATTATCCTTTAACCTTAGGTTTCTCTCGAGATCCTGTAGGTTAATGACTTAAAGACTTCATTGGGATTGTAAAGCCAGACGCAACTATTTTCTCTGTAGTTGCGTGATCTGATCTTGCGGTTTCTATCGTGTTGAGTATAATTGTAAAATTGGCTCAAGGATTAATTTCTCACGATAGGTAAGATAGAAAAGTAATCACAAACACCTTCCTCTCATCGTTTGTGATTCCACTGATATCTTGTTCTAGTCGATTAAGATTATTGTGAGGTGATTGATAATACTAGGTTGTTCTTCGGGAATATAAGACCGAGTTTATCAATTAGTTCATGTTCACCTTGATTTATCAAAAGACGGAACAAAAACTCATAGGTATTTCGTGGGGAGACAGATTTATCTATTCAATAGACTTTTCGTGTGAGGGTGATTTGTTTATCAAGTCTTCGACTTTGGGTCGTATCAACTCTTGGTTGTGGGTGAGATCATCTAAGGGAATCAAGTGTGTAGTATCCTACTGGGATCGTGAGACGTAAGAAATATTTTGTACCTTGAATCAGTGTGAGATTGATTAGGGTTCAACTACAGTCAGTTCGAAATTCATTGGTAGTAGGCTAGTGTGCATGGCGGCTTAATACGGTGTGGTGTTCAAAAGTTGGACTAGGTCTGGGGTTTTCTACATTTCGGTTTTCCTCGTTAACAAAATTAAGTGTCTACGTGTTATTTCTTTTTTAGCATTATATTTTTTATATAATTAAAATATCACAGATTGTGCGTTATATCGATCAATTAGGAAATCCAACCTTTGGTTGTTGATTGAAATTGATGAAATCCAAACTTTGGTTGTTGATTGAAATAGATTGATCCTTGAACATTGGTCTTTGGTACCGTTCAAGTTACTTCTCTTATATTCAATCGGGCTCGCAAATTTCTATTTGCTGATTGCATATTGAATTAAGAGTTAGAGATATAAACTCTTGTATATACTTTACTCTAGATTGAGTCTGACTGTCTAGTTGATTCTCTAGAAAGTATATTGGAGTAAGGCCTCTCATATTTCCAAACGAATTGTCGGGTGTGGTTGTTGTACCCCCCGCATTTTCACACACAAATCATACAAATGTAATTGTATAAAACTTCAACATCTTATATACGGTAAGAAATCACCACTTCTGCATAAATCGTAAAAATTTGCACCCATTTAAAAAAATATTGATTATCTATAAATAAAATAAAGGAAAAAAGGCAATAGCAATATTAAATAAGGGTTTCTTAATAATAAATCTAACCTGGGATGTAACCAACATCTTTATTCCAAATAAATAAAACACAACAACTCCTATATATGCTGCAAATAAAGGAACCCTACAACTAATTTTTTGAATCTCCAAATTGATCTCATAAGTGGTTAATGAGATCGATCTTAAGATCATTGTGCACTTCATTGTCTCGAAACCGCCTTATTCGATTAATCATGTTATCGACTAAAAATGCGAAGTCATGCTGTGGAACAACAAGTTCAACATTTTCGTCCGAAAGTGGCCTCCAACTTTTTGGGTCGATTCTTTGTTGATGCTCATGCTCAATGATCATATTATGAAAAACGATACAGGTCTTCATGATCTTCCAATATCTTTTTCATTCCACATACGTTCCGGCCCCTTAACAATATGCCACCTTGCTTGCAGTACTCCAAATGCCCGTTCCACATCTTTTCATACAACTTCTTGACGTTCGGAAAAAAACTTCTCTTTAGGCCTAGTCGGACTGGAAATAGTTTGAATTAGAGTTGTATACCGAGGATGAATTCTATCAGATAGATAATATACCATATCCATTATTACCTTGAACAACAAAGTTAAATGGTGGAGCAACACCAATAACTATGTCATCAAATAAATGATATCTGTCCAAAACAGAATCATCATTATTTGAACTGGCCATGCCAAAGAATGCATGCAAAATCCAAAGGCTTTGGGATGCCATCGCCTCTAAAATTAAAGTTGGAACATTTTTTAAACCATTTGTGTGTGTACCATGCCATGCGACGGGGCAATTCCTCTAGGCGGTCATACAATCAAGACTGCCGAGCATTACGGAAAAACCACGTTCTTCTCCTTCTTTAAGCAACTTTTGGATGTCAGCTTTATTTTGTTTTCTTAATTATTGTTCCTCGAAAACACCAATTTAGCATCACAGAAGCATTTTAGGCATTCAATTGACGTGCTTTCACCAATCTGAATGTATTCATCAATAAAATCAGCCGGACAACCATACACAAGCATTTTCACAGAGGCCAGCATCTTTTTTAGAGGACTCAAACCATATTTCTTAGCAGCATCAACCCTTTGAGTAAAATAATTGTCATGATGTCGAGTTCCACTTAAAATGTGCTTAAATAGATATATATCCATATGATACTGATGACGAAAATAACTTAATGGATATTTCGACCCCTCACCACTGAAATAATCTTGATAATTAAATTATGAAGAACTTTATGATCACGTCCGGTGTATTTTCTAGCCAAAATTGATCCACCATGAGGCCCCTTGTTGTCTATCATCGTAGATGCAACCATGAGTTGAATAAAAGAAGTGATAATTTCACCTGATTTCTTCATTATATTAGTTTCATCTAAGTTGTGGTGAAGCCATTGTTTCTTTCTGCACGACACACAATGAATCATCCACATCTGATTCACTATCAGAAGAAGAATTATCAATGTCATATGCAAGTTTTGATGATGCCATCACGGATATTACCTACAAAATATTGTATACGCTCAAAGATTAATAAATATGATACAACTTGAAATCAAACATAAACATATTACAAATCAACGTTAAAATCAACATATTGTATATGTGCTCATCTTTTCCCTGAATTTTCAAAGAAAGTAAAATATTGTAACATGTTATAATATGAATTTGAATAGAGACCATGATAAAACCATTCCTTGAATAAACCACGACCTGATGGGTATATTATCCTAATTTCTTTTCCGAAGGTTTTTTGTTTTAACAAAAGAAAATTTAGAAAAATAAAAAAAAATAAAATAATAACTTACCGGTTATTTGTTTTTTATACTTAATTATCCTCAAATCCTGAAATCGACTCATTATAACTTTTCAAAAATTGTTAAATACAGTTGTTGAGTTTGTTCATATCTTTTCTTCAATCAAATATTCCCAACTTACATAAAAATTACCTTCAGACATCTCCAGTCTAGATTCAAGTCAAAACAGAAAAATGAAAAAACGACCCATTGGTCGAGTCAAATCCAAAACAAACAACTAGATTTCTCAGGCCCCCAACTCCCAAAAAGGATATAAGTCAATTTTAGGTTTCACTTTTTCATCCATTACTCACAGCAACTCTACATTATCATCTTCTTCTTCTTCTTCTCTCTGGTCTAATTCAAGAAAACAAAAGAAAAACCCAAACCCCTTGGTCTTCGAGAAACGATGGGTCTTGTAATTTTAGGTTTACTTTTTAGTATTCTGATCTACATTATCATCATCATAATCTGTCGTTGCTGGAGTAGAGAGGAGGAACGTCTGAAATCTGAGAAAAGGTCTCGGTTTAGGTTTACACTAGAACATTGAATTGATTCTTCAAATTCAAAAGTAAGATACTTCTTGTATCGATTTTGAAAGAAGAACAAACAAAAGATTTTAAAAAGAATCAGAAAATTGATAAAGTTCGAGTAGGAATCATCCAGAAGAAGTGGTGAAAGAAGTTACTGTTTTGGGGTTTTCATGTTAAATTTGTGTTGGTACCACTAAGAATGTCGGAGAAGCAGATAAAGGAAAATTGGGAAGAACCCATTTCTCGATTAGACACTCTTGTGAAGAAGAATAATCAAGAATTTGAAGAAGACTTAGTGGGCAAAGGTGGTACTGAGTTATGCAATTCATTCATTGCTGAAGGAAAGAAAGAAAACCAGCAAGATATTTCTTCTAAAGATTCAGCAAAAGAGGAGGTATTTCAGGTTCATTCTTTACCCCCATTTATGTCTCAATTGGTAAATGCTGTAGTTAAGATGATGAATTCAGAAACTAGTCCTGGTAGAATTGAATGTGTGCAAGATATAATTACTGGTGATCTTGTAGTAGAGACAACACAAGATGGTTTTAATAAAACTAATTCCATTACTCCATCTCAAGAGATGATTAATCCTGATGAGTAATTGGGGAAATGGGGAGAACCCTCATCCTTAAATGGTAGTTGTAGTAAAGGAATGGCAACGGAAATTGGAAATACCCATATTGGTAGTGGATATGGCTGTGCAAGGAAAGAAACGATGACTTCCATCGCTTTGGGTAAGAAAAGGGCTGGATATTGCTTTGAGGACATAAGGAAACAAGTTGAGAAATGTTTCAGGAGAGAATTTACTGAAACAAACTTGAAGAAAGATGTGTTGAGTATGTTTGTTGAAGCTAGAAATGTCTTCTGTCAGAAGAATTTGGATGCAAGTTATTCGAGGGAAGAAATGGAAGTGCTGAGGTTTGAAAATTCATATCAAGTTATCAACAGAGTCAGATATGGCGAGAGATACACTGGGTTGGGTCCTATTGTGGCCAAACAACTTAATATTTTGGCAGAGGCTAGGCAGATCATCACTGACAAACAACAGAAGCAACTTGATCACCATCCCCAGCTGCATCACCAACATCCACGACAATGCCAACAACATCACCATTACCCACAGCTGTCCCAGCAACACCACCAATACCCAAAGAAACCTCTGCAGCATCACCATCACCATGACCATCATCAATACCAACTAGCTGGGGTGCACAGATATAATACCTCAATTCTAGGTATGTCTTTTGTTCTACTCTCAGATTCTTATATATGATGTTTGAAGTATGCTATTAGTGTGAATATAATCTATAATGCATGCTTATTGGATAATTTTTCTAATTTGTTAACGTTGCATGATGTTTACTTTTCGTAATTCCAAGCAGATTAGCTTCTTGCTCTATTGAGTTAGAGCAGTTTAAAGATATCAGTAGAAATAGGTTAGATTAAGAGCATCTGCTGATACTCAGACACGAACCACTGCTCCTATCATTATAGCAAACTTTAGCATCACCTAATTCCTCCTTACAGAACTCTAATTCCATCTCTCAACATGGAGAAGTATGTAGACTGTGCCACTTTCATGTTACCGCTCTTCATCATGTCAGTCCCTGTTTGGATTTATTTGCTTTCTGCCCGAATTCAAATTAGCTAATTCCTAATGATCCTCCGGGTTTCCAATTAAACTGTCTAATACTGAAGATATATGTAAGCTACTAAGAGTTATTATATTCAGTTTTGCATAAAAGTACTGCATGATTTCAGAGGATACTGTGTCAGCTCTTTGATGTCGTGTTTGTGTCCATCGTCTTCTATCTTTCTTCCTTGTCCCACTTACATCAAAACTGGGAAATTGTAATGAAAAAAGGACTTGAGAAATGATTATATACACTGAAATGTCTGTATTGTTGTATACATTATGATAGGTGCACTTCAAGAGGTTACAGGGTCTGCTTAAACCCCCAAGACTCGGAGTATGTGTTCAAGTCATGTCATTGTTACAACATCTCATAATCCTGTTATTATTTGCCATCCTAAACGCCTGAGCTCTTACTTGCTTTCGACTAAGTAATGCCATGTTATCGTATATTGCCTTCCAGGGCAGTTAGTTTTAATTCTCAAGAGTCATTTATGATTCTGTACACTCTTTAAAGGAAGAATGAGTTTAAATGTTCGGCCCTCTCGCCTAGTTTAGAATTCTGAAATACGAAAATGATTATGTATGAAATACATGGACCTTTTTATATTTTGTATTGCTCTTTACCAGCATCTAATTCTTCCCTCTGGATAGTTGTGTATTTGCTTCTCCTCTGATTATGTCAATTTGATGGGTTTTTGTTTCTACTCGCAGGTGCTGGCACTGCCATAGGGAGACCAATCCACTTGCGAATCAACATAAAAAATGCTATGTCCCTCGTGTTCATCATATACCAGTATACTACAACATGAGTCATTAAACTCAACTGACTAGATAGATACAGCCACATCCCAGTACATGTACATGATATGCTTACTGTTACTCATATGCAGCTGACTTGTGAAGAAGATATTATATGTTTCAATTGTACAGCATTAAGAAAACCTGATGGTAGATGTTAACGAACTCATACTCTATAAATACGTGAATTCCTTGTTTGAATGAAACAAAACTTTCGTTTGTTTATGAATACGTGAATTCCTTGTTTGAATGAAACAAAACTTTCTTTTGTTTATAAATACGTGAATTCCTTATGGAAATATAGTTTTGTTTTGGTAATGTCACTCCTGGTTGTTTTTGCACCAATTGCCAGGATGCACGGTTTGAATTGTGTATATAAGTCCATTTTACGGGTCTTGGTTTCAGTTCTTTTGTAAAGACAACTATTTCTGTTTTGGTGCAATCGCAGCAACAGCATTTTTCTTTTCAAGGTTCTCTATTGAAGGGCTTTGCTTGGTTGTAATAAACATCTCGCATAGCATCCTGTTTCAACATTTTATTTCAGAAACTTCACTGTTGGAGTTCTGAGGCTTTTCCCATATGATGTCTTCGCATTTTTCTACAGTGTTACCTCCATATGGACTGAAATTTCCTGTAGTTGATGCTGCGGAGTCCTCTATATTAACCCACCCTAGTAAGCTTAAAATAGTGATCTTAAAATACAAAGAAGAACTTACATTCTTTACTTGAACTCACATTCTTTTCATTGCACTTCAACCTCAAAATGCACTTACTCACACTACATGCAAAACCTGTTGGCAGTTGCAAAATTAAGAACAAAACAAAAACCACTGAGAACCTAAATGCAAAAGCTGCTTCATTAATTGAAAATTAAAAAAAAAAAAAAAAAAAAAAAAAAAAACCGTTGCTGGGGATCGAACCCGGATCACCTGGGCGACAGGCGAGAATACTTATCACTATACCAAGGTTTGAAAAATGGGTCACGGCTCAGGTCACGGACACTAGGCGTGACCGTTATAATGCGTTTTCACAGGTGTGAGCACGTTTCGGGCTAAAAATGCGTTATATAGGAAAAAATGCGTTTTTGGACGTTTTTTGAAAATAACGGGCGTTGTAACGGTTAAATAGAAAAAAGAAAATTATGATATGAAATTCCCATGTAACGGTTATAACGTGCGTGAAAACGTTTTAACGTGTCTAAAAAACGTTGTTATTAGGTATTTTTATTTTTTAATACTCCCTACGTCCCTAAATAGATGACCTATTAATTTTTAAATTTTTTCCAACTAATAGATGACCTATATCATTAAGAAATTCTAATACTACCATTTTATTTGATTATTGTTAGTATAAGAAATGTGTATAATTCGATAGTCATGTTTATATTCTTTACATAGGTGTTTTAAAATGCTTTTCAATATACAATTTACGAAAGTTTGATAAAATTCGTGTCGGTAAATTATAGCCACTAAAATTTCATCGGCAACAATTAGCTAGGTATACTTGTCCCTTTATTAGATTGCAGAATTTCCATCAAATGCCAAGAAGTAGGCAGGGTTTTAATAAGTCTATATGGTACTAGACTACTAGTTTCTAAAAATCACTGAATGCTTAAAAAACTCGGTAAAGTAGGAATTGCATGGTGAGTAAGGGTAGAGTCAATCAACCCATTATCAGATTCGATCTAAAATTGCACTACTTATAAGATGAAATAATTATTACGTCCAAATCATGTACCCACCACCACTGCATGATGATGCATATATAGTTTTTTTTTTATTTCATTTTAAGTTTTAACAAAGAAGTGAAGAACTAAAGCAGAGAACTTGGTTCATGAATTGAAGATTCAAGTTGGTCCAATTGGGGAGGCAACGAATAATATGTCGCGTCACTTTTTTCTTTCATTTCCCTTCTTTTAGAAAACAAAATCATGGTCACACTATTTTTTTTTCCTTTCTCTTCTTTATATGTTCACCCTTTAAAAAGAACGCGAAATTGGGGGATATTGATTACTTCTCCCAACCCATGGTGTGTGTTAAGGGGTGATTTTTGGGTATGAAAATACTAAAATACCCTTTGGTTAATTAAAAAAAAATATGAAAAGACCATACTATACCCTTTCCCCTAAAACAATAAAATCAAAAACCAAATTCATATATCCCCCATTTCTATTTCAGTACCGGCATTGTTAGGATTAGGTTTTGAAATTTTTTTTTTCATCGTTCTTCATCCGTTCTTCGTCGATTAATCGTCGATTCAAAAATTTCTTCGTCAATTAACCTACCCGAATCATAAACAATGCCTCCACGAAAGAAACCAAATGCCCAATCGAACTCAACATCGATTGCTCAACAAAAATAGGAACAAAAAATTGCTAAGATTGCTCAAGAGCAAGAAGACGAAGAAGCAACGTTCTCTGACGATCAACCCCTCGCAAGCATGGCTTCTGTGAGAAGGTAGGTGATTTTGAACTAGTTTATGAGTGTTTAAATCAATTTATAGCAATGGGTTTAGGTTAGAATCGCGAACCCTAACTCAAGCATTGAGTTTCAGAGAGTACCGGTACTGAAATTTGTATGAACACATTGCCGGTTTTGTGTTCCGGCATTCAATCTAGGATAAATACAGTACGGGTTTCCAACCCCAGATTCACCAGAAACTGAATTTTCCCTACCGGCATTCAATCTAGGATGAATACAGTGCCGTTTTTTAGTACCGGCAGTGTTTGATAATAATTCATGTATGCCGATAGTGGACTTAAAACATACAGTAGAGTTTATGAATTTGTCACCAGTACCGGCATAGATTTTTGGTTGCATTGTATGCCGGTTTTGGGTACCGGCATTATTCTGTAATAATTCGAGCATGCCAGTAGTGGACTTAAAACATACAGGAAAATTGTCACAAATACCGGCATAGATTTTAGGTTTCCTTTGTTTGCCGGTACTTGGTACTGGTACTGTCGATAGTCGATGTTTACTGTCGGAACTAAAGATGTCTTATATTCATTGCTTTTCGTGTGCTTACGATATAGGTCAAAAGCAAAGGAAGCTAACAAAAGAAAAACTAAAGATGCTGTCACTAAGAGAAGAAGGAAGGACGGTCTTGATATTCCTCAGTCCTACCTCCTCTAAGGAAAGATGAAGGTCGTAAGATGCGTTTGGGGGCTGGTACAAGAGGGATAATTTGGGAGAGTGGTGGTGACCGTAGTCGACTTGCAAACCGTGAGCACGATGATCAAGATGAGCAAGATGAAGAGGAAAGTCAATTAGCAAGCCAAAGCGAAGTTGGTGGGCCAAGTCAACAACCAGCACAAGGCAATGGCAAGAAGGGCAACATCAAAGTGAAAGTTAAAGGTTCCCACCTTCCTCATATTAATGCCATGATACCTGACCTTGAACATGGTAGAATTTGGGGTGAATCTCCGGAACCAAAAACACTATTTGGATACAAGCACTCGTGGGTTTGTACTATCTATCAAACATATGTAAGCATTTTCTATCGTGTACATATGTATTGTTGTGTATTTATGTAAAATCTCTTAATTGTATTGTCTCTCCTAATTGTAGGATCATAAGAAGGTTGTGCGTGTTTTCCGAAACCAAGCCGCGGATGGTTGGAATTTGTCCGAGGAATGTGAAGAGGTCCAATCCAATATGCTTTGGTTGAAAATTAGTTCCATTTTAAGGGTTTCTTTTGTGTTCCAAATTAGATGATAGTTTTAATTTTTTTTCTCCAATTTTCACTAATCTACCCTTGCTTTGGAA
This sequence comes from Papaver armeniacum, assembly GCA_023531295.1. Lineage (NCBI taxonomy): Eukaryota > Viridiplantae > Streptophyta > Magnoliopsida > Ranunculales > Papaveraceae > Papaver > Papaver armeniacum. The sequence continues at coordinate 229,765 of JAJJWW010003692.1, forward strand.
TCACATCAGAGAATTAATTCTCATGGTAATCAACACAAAAACAATTACTCTAATTTTTGAATATACCCCATGGAGGATATATACTCAATCTTGTACATCCCAAGTACATTACTATGGGATTGATAACTTTCCCTATATTCTAGAAACAAAAAACTAGGTTATTTAACTTTAAGTAGGAATTAATATGGGTATTATTGGAAAGATTTTATCGATATTTCTTAATATGGTGAAAACTTTACAACGTCAAGTAAATCGGAACGGAGGAGTATGTGAAGCCACTTCAATTGCTTTGTCGAAAGGTATCATGGTGAAATGATACCATGCACTTCCCTTTGGGAAGATGACCTTCATCCCCGAAGATGCTCAGAACATTCTAGGCTTGAATGTTATCGGCAAATCAATTGCGAAGGAGTTGAGTCTCTCGGACCTAGAATGGTCGAAGTTGCACGGTCGACTAACAAGCCGTTTGGTTGGGACTACAAAACTTACGTGGAGAGCTTTTATGAATCCACGTCACGGTAAGACAAAGACAATCAAGTTGACGATACTTAAGAAGAATTTTGAAAACACAAAGAAAAGAAGTTTGGAGGATGGATGGGACCCTAAACAAATTCGTTATATTGCCGATTACACTGCTATACATCTTGGGTACTAGGGTATTCCCCGACACCAATGGAAACAGGTTAGTGCGAACTACCTTCATTACTTGGATCCGTTGGAAGATGTCTATAATTATTCTTGGGGCACCGTGGTAATGGCACATTTGATGACGGAGATGAGAAGGGCCTCTAAGGCTAAAACCAACCAATCTGTCGGGAATTTCACTCTACTGCAGGTAATTTTGTTTTTAAACTTATGTTATTATGTATATTGTTCACATGTACCCTTATCGTGAACTTAGAAACAAAACTTATTGTTTCACATTGGAATAGGTGTGGGCTTATGAACACTTCCCAACCTTGTTCAAGGTCTATCCCTCCTTGAAGATCATAGACCTTCCAGAACCCGATACACCTATAACTAAGAGATACGAGTTCAACAATACTCCAAAGCCCGGTAACATAGGTCGACTGATCGATATGAGATTTTCTTTGGATGTAATGAGTACCAAAGATGTTGTGTTCGACCCTTACTAGGAGTCTAGAGGAAACCGCCAGGTTTTGAGGTTTGGTAACGTTGCATTTTACCATGGGCTGTTGTTCCACCCAAAAGGATACGTTATGGCTAATCCTACACGTGTGATGCGCCAACTTGGATATAAGCAATTAACACATTTCCAGACGGCCTCTTTTTAATGTTTTGATCTTGACCTTTCTCGGTTCTTTTCAACTCCAAATCGGTTGCATGTAGAGTATGTTCCAAAACCGGACCCAACATATTGGAGTGATAGGGAACCACGTCGTTTGGTAGATATTAGTTAGTGGGAGAAGTTGGATATTTCTGAAAACGGTGATGAAGTTGATGCCGACTACATGGAAGATTACCTGCAATGGTCACATCCTTATGTCCTCGGCCCGGATGACGTCCAAGTTCCTCCCCAGAAAAACCCTCCCGTTCCAACTCCCGCACAGGCACCACCTACAATGACCCGACTTAATAAGACCGTTGGATTGCTAGTAAGTATTGTTAATTGCTTCGTCGTTTAATGTACACATAATCTTATATGTATACTAATTATGTGTTTGATGTATTAAACTAGCGGGGTCGGCTTGGCAAGTTAAAGAAGATGTTGGGTTTTAAGTACCAGGAAGGAGAGGTGCTATCCCTTGAAGAAATGTTGGAAGTCGGGGAAAAGCTTGATATAATTGAAGAAACCGACCCTAGTGCAAAAGCTTTGTTTGGGGAAACTAAGAACAAACCGGCCCAAAAAAATCAAAAAACCCAGTGACTAACTCTTTAGTTGTGTTTCTTTTTTTGGATGGTGCATGGTTGTTACGTCTTGAACAATTCCGAACTTGTTTTCGTTTGTACCTCGTGGTTAACTCTTTAGTTGTTTGGTTTGCTTTTGCTTTATGATACCTGGATTAAGAACATTTAATAGCAGAATCCAGTTGTTTGGTTTATGTTGAACATGTTTTGATTTCTAGTGATTGGTTTATGTTGAACATGTTCCGGCATACAAGATAATTATAAATCAATGCCGGTCCTTGATACCGGCAATGATAAAACCATACCGGAACAAGAAGATTAAAAATTCCATGTTCCTGTATAGATATTGGAAGGTACCGACACAGTAGTATTTTCTAAAATCTATGCCGGTTTTATGATATTTTCAAATTTTCATAGTTGTCAGAAAACCTAAGTGTAAGCTTGATTTCTTCTATGCCTAGGTACTCTTTGCTAGTTTTGAATATAAATCCATTTAGAATGCTCGTTTATTTTATTCCTAAGTAATCTATTACATGGATTTGAAACTTTTAATTAAAACATGCTAAAAAAATGGAATGGATTACATTTGGTTAAAGATAATGTATTTTCATCCCTTTTCAACAATTGCGGAACCTTTGAGCCTTTCTTGAATCTCTTCGAAGACATCTTCCAGAATGGGGGGTGTCAAGGATCATCTTTATTGGTTCTTCTTCTCTTTCAACATATTCCTTTCCCTTCATATAACACCCATCGATAGGCTTGCATTAGCCCTTGTACGAAGAACAAGGAATTGCATCCCGAACAAGTCCAGCAAACTGTCGCGGCTTATATGTTGTTCATCTTGGGCTCCGCTATATTCCCTGACGCTAATGGTAACATGGTGCATGTGAACAACCTACAATACTTGGATCCGTTGGAAAAGGTTCATGAGTATTCATGGGGCATTGCTTTCTTGGCACATTTTTTGGCAGAAATGCGTCGAGCTTCTAAGGCAAACACCCATCAATTTAATGAGAATTTCACTGTACTTCAGGTATAGTCAACTACTTATTTTTTGATTGTTGTCATTAAATTTGTTAGTTTCCAATTATTTATTTTCTTATACATTTCATTGGAACGATCTTTCATTGGCGTAGGTGTGGGCTTATGAACACTTCATAAAATTGTTCATACGGTATAAAGGATTGAAGATTTTCACTGAATATCAAGAGAATAGACCTCTAGGTCAGAAATACTACTTCGACAATACCCCAAGGTCCAATAACAAAAAATGGTTATTAGCAATGAGATTAGCTTTGGACTCGGTGGATGTCCAAGATGTTGTGTTTGATCCATATAGGAATGCCAGAGGAGTTCACTTGCAAAGGCGTGACAATGTTTCATTTTACAACGGACCATTATTTAATCCAAAAGGATTTGTTATGCACAACCCTTGCCGTGTAATGCGCCAACTTGGGTACAAGCAGAAAGATATCACGGATACATCTTATCAGAAATTATCTCATGACTTTCCTCAATGCCAATCAAATGAGAACCATACTCTCGTAGTTTATGACCAAAAACCTATTCTTGCACATTGGAGTGAAAGGGAAGAAAAAAGGACTTGTGTTGGATAACACTGATTGGGAATTGGATGAGAACGGTTATGAGAGTGAACCAACCTTCCTAAGAGGCCATCGGAAGTTCACGCATCCTTATGTTGTACGCCCGGATATCGTAGTTGTTCCTCCACCACCAGCACATCCCTCCACAACTTCGAAAACTGTACCCGCACTTGTACAGCTTGTTACGTTGTTGGTACGTACGTCCTGTTCATTACCATTCTTTTAAACTATGTCTATGAACTTATACAGTTGTACATACTAAGTTTATGTTTAAAATTTCCTTAACATCGTCGGCTGATTGGAAATTTGTCAAAGTTCTTTAAGAAAAAAATAACAAGAAAGAAGAGGTGCTTGACCCGAAAAAGAAATGGAGAACGTCGAGCAAAAGATGGAAAAAATTGAAGATCTGAAGGCAAAAGACTTGTGGGGCGAAAGGAAGAAGAGGGTACACAAGAAGCCAAGAACCGAGTGATCGTGTGTTTATTCTATAGTATTAGTTTGGTTTGAACAATCTAGTGTTGGTTTATGTTTGTTTGTGTGTCTTGATAAACTCTTTGCTTGACTTGGTTTATGTTTGTTTTTTTTTTCGGTTTGGAACCACATAACTTTGGAGTTTGTTCTTGTATACAATCTAGTATTTTTATTATATTTATTATGTTGATAAACTTGTATCAAATTACCTCTTTTACAGAGTTTGAATGTGCCCAGATCACTTAAATTTTTAAGTTTTTCTTGAAGCATCGGCATGCTCGAGAACGGTAAAATCAATGCCGGTTCTTTAAATGTCGAGTTCGGCATTTAAGCTGTGTTTGGATACTATCCGGCTTTCTCAGTAATCTCCATGACAAATATGATTTTAACGAGAATCGGCACGCGATTATGATGTTAATTTCAATGCTAGGAAAGGTCACCGATTTCTCTCGGAAGTTTTTTCTACATTTCCGGCATGGGTTCAAAAGAAAGTCTACGCCGGTACACTAGTTCCGGCGTCGTAAATATAAAAAACAACTATGCCGGCATGGGCATCAAAATATGATTTAATGTTTACAATTCAGACTTCCAAAAAAACAAAACGTTGCGTACTACTAAACCACATAAATCCAAATTACTCATCGTCGCCTCCACACGTAATGGGTTGCATCTTCTCCTCTTGGAGCAGGTTTTTTGATAAGGCCAACGCATCCCAAAATTGGTGATTCTCCTCATACGATGCCATCCATCCCTTCTAGATATTGGGATCTAGACCCTTGTTTTTAATCATCCCACAGATAGGTGGCAATGGACAATTTTCTTTGAGTTTTAGAATAACGAAATGATTACCGTTCACGAACGCCAAAAAAACTCTTCTCTTCTTAAGGGATCCTTCGCATTTTTGCCACTTTGGGGTAAATGTTACTTCCACGTAGGGGTAAAATAATGAACAACACATCTAAATGTATCCGCCACTAGATGCCCACAAAGCGGCATTTTCATCCAATATTCAGAAGGAAGAAAGTTCATCTGTTGCTCGGGCCCCAATACTTGAGCATGCATATCATCAAACCCCTCGCCTACACCAACCAATTGCTCATAAAAGCTCCTCTTGTTCACAAGTTGTTCAGCCATCCTCATTCTATCATATTAGCATGGTGTCATACCTCTACTAATCGTCGTGTCAAAGATTCCTAATTGTTCGGTCACAACATGATAGCCACAATTTCCATCTCCGTCGACATCATCCGTATATAAAATATACTCGCGAATAACCTCAGGAAGTTGGTCTATGTAAGACTAAATCTTGGTATGATAACTTCTAATTGTCCTACGTGTTCTGGGATCCTTATACATCTTCATATTACCCTTTTGTAACAATAATATATCCAAACCATCCTCTGCAATCTCTACACTTGCAATGTCTTCGATATGTGATGGGAGTCCGTACTTCCTTGGCCTACCCCTTTTCCTTGGAACTAAAACTACATCAACTTTGCTATCACTTTGGTTTGTCACCACCTTTGCCTCATCTCCTTGTTATTCTTTGTCACTTGATGATGATACCTTTGGCGGCCTACCCCTTTTCCTTGGAACCTCCGCTAGATCGACTATGGGTATGGCTTCGGAATGCTCACCTTGTTGTTCTTTGACACTTGATGATAATACCTTTGGCGGCCTACCCCTTTTACTTGGAAATCCCGCTAGATCGACTATGGGTATGGCTTCAGAATGTTCACCTTGTTGTTCTTTGACACTTGATGATGATACCTTTGGCGGCCTACCCCTTTTCCTTGTAACTCCCGCTCGATAGACTACGGGTATGGCAATGCTCACCTTGTTGTTCTTTGTCACTTTATGATGATACCTTCGGCGGCCTACCCCTTTTCCTTGGAACTCCCACTAGATCGACTATGGGTATGGCTTCGGAATGCTCACCTTGTTGTTCTTTGACACTTGATTTTGATACCTTTGGCAGCCTATCCCTCTTCGTTGGAACCTCCGATGAGTTGGCTTTTGGTGTGGATACAGAGTCCTTCGTTTGTTGTTGACTTAGAGATTCCTTCCTCGGCCTACCTATTTTGTTTGGAACCTGCGCTTCCACGAACCTTTGTTCTGAAATCTCACATGCGGTTAGATCTCGTTTCTTACTCGCCGCGAGTTCTTCTTCACGTTGAGTCATTTCTTTCAATTCTACCCTTTTTTTCTTTCTTTTTGTTTTAGTTTGTGGTCTACCTATTGGATCTCCCTTTCTTGGCTCTTCGCTTGTGCGATCCATGGATGAGTAATTAGCCTTATTTGGCTCAACAAGACTTGTGGCTTACCGAGGTGCCACGTGATCAGCTTCGAAGAATTCATTTGCTTCGTTCGTATCCCATGGATTGCCCGGGATCTCCCAAAGGGGAGGGTCGAAAGATAGTTGCTTCCAAAACGGATCAATAACCTCAATAGGTATCACTTCTTCATACTTCACAAGCATATGACGACACGGAAGCCCCAATGAAGACATGTCGGGACAAATACACACATCACCCGGTTTTCCGTAATTTTTCTCATATTCCATTTGTCTCATCATATGTTTTATTGCCCAATGAGAGACGTTGAATTCTATTCCTTAGAGCAACTTACCATAACGAAGAAATTGAGTCATCCTTTCCATTGAGATTTTCTCAAAAGCCTCATTGATCCTATTGATATCTTGCTTAAAGTATTGCTCCATTGCCTCGGTGACAGTAACCACATTTCCTTGACCGGACTGGATGAGATCTTTAAATCTCCCATGAGCGGCCTCAGCTGCACTAGTTGCTTCACTCTTGAAGTGTCTATACCAGTTTGTCCATGCACGCACAAATTTTTCCTTGAACTTATCCAACCATTGAGTCCGACAATACCAGACGGAAGTCGGATAAACTTCGTTCCAATCGGCAATAAACTTCTCCAATCTCTTTTCGTACATAACCTCGGTAAGAGACCAATAAACTTTCTCCCAATCTCTTAGAAATTCCAACCACTTTTTATGATTTTCCGCATGTTCTCTGTCCACTCGTTCCTTTATCTTGCCTCTCCCATCTTCTTCTTCTTTGGGGGATAGTTTGTTCTTTTGAACATCTTCCTCTAGTTGTACCAGCATTCTCTTCTTAATACCCGCCTTTGCGGGTTCAAACAAGGCATGGCAAGTTTTTATCACATTATTACGTATATGATATGTACATAGGAAATTTTGTGCGTCCGGGAAGACGTCGGATATTGCTTTCATTAATGCGTCATCGTTATCGGTTACGATGACCCTCGGAAGTTGATTTTCCCATAAGAACAATTTCAATTGTCGTAATGCCCAATGATAATTATAGTCCCTCTGGTTTTCGATTAAACACCAAGCCAATGTGAATGTTACCTTGTCCGAGGTTTGCCCCACGATGTTGAACAATGGCATATTGTATTTGTTTGTCTTGTAGGTGCAATCCATCAAAAGAACACCACAACATGTATTTGCCAATTGTGAGAGCAAAGGATGCAAAATGAATATTTGAAGGGGTTTCTCGCCCGACCCTCTTCTAATGATACGCGTGTAGTTGTGATCCCAAACTATCTTCTCAAATTCTTACATAACGCTCCTCCCTTCCCATTCCACCATTTTAATAGTTGCTTGTGCGGCATAAATTGTACGTAGAGAAGACACGTTAGTCTCATCCTTTTCCTTGAAGCCTCTGAGAATTTGTCTCGGTTTGATAAGTGCTTTGGTCAATCTCTTTACATCCTCGAACTCGTCAGGTTTTAGCTTCGCAACTAAGGAGTGGCCAACAAAATCTTTCGGATCCCGGTGGTTATGACAGCCACACAAAACCTCACAATCCCAATTGTTCATGTCGTTTAAACGGAATACAAGCTTAAACGAGCAATTATTCTTCCTCGTACGAGTCTTGTATACCCTATTAGTCTTCTTTGGATGAACATAATCCTTTCTATTGTGGCTATTATTCTCCTTGTATTTCCCACTTCTCTCGCAAGCCATCTCAAAACGCCTCTTCGAACCTTCGGTATTCCTCACCAACACACACATGTTCTTAAGAGCCGTCTCTTTAGCCCAAGCGATTGCTTCCTTTCGGTCTGTTATTCCCTACATAAGAAAAATTTCGCGTTCATTAGAAGGTTCATTACTAGCAATCCATTAGTAAAGTTCAAGATACTAGGTGAAAAGTATTCTTTGGTCACATACCTGGGAGGGATTTTATAGTATTCCGATGTATCCCGATAAAACGGCTTTGCATTTGTTGGATCAATATGTCACCACCTAAAGATCGAATGAAAATTAGTTCCAAACAAAATTAAAACACTATGCCGGAAACTAGTACTGGCATGCTCGACCATTGTTCCGGCATAGTCTAAGTTAACCAAAACGGAAGACCAAATTTGAAACCTATTCCGGCATAATTGTTTCATTAGAAAACAACGCCGGAATCACGGGTGCTGGCATTCTCGTAATCTAATGTCCCAAGCCGGTACACAATTCCGGCATTGAAAATTATTCATATTCAACGCTGGTTTCGGTGCCGGCATTATCGATATTGATGGTACCACGCCGGTACCTAGTTCCGGCGTTGATGTTTATTAAGTTTCAATGCTGGTTTAAGGTTTGGTATGGTATCTTGTTTCTGTATGTTTTCCATGCGATCATCGGCATGGTAACCTATCAATGCAACCATGCTGGTTGCATATTCCGTAGTATATTCCTTGGTAGGTAAAAAGGTTAACTGCGTACCGACATAGTTTTTTAGAAGAATGCTATGCCGGATCAATATTCAAAAAGGGGGATATCGGTCTACCGGCATGGTCGTAGTATGAATACCATGCCGGTACCCTTACCTTACATGGTCGTAGTATGAATACCATGGGTACCCTTATTCATGGGATTCAACTACTATGCTGGGGCACCTAGGTATTTTAGTTGAAAAAATGGCGGGTTTCAAGAAAAAATTCGATTTTTCAACATCCTAGCAGCTTTACCTGTGTGTTGGGGATGCTACTATGTTGTGCAAGTTTACTTTCTTGTGTAGGTTCTTCAAGAAACTCTCCATACTCGTCAAAATCATCATTCAAGGGTGTTGGCTCAAAAAGAGTTGCAATTGAGAGTTGTTGTCATTAGTGAAGATTCAAGATATGCTCCTTGTTGTAGTTGAGCTAAAGATTCAAGAAGACAATTCTCTCTTCACAATCATCCTCCATTTTTCCCAAAAAATTTCTCTCTCAAAATATTTTTCCCTCCTTCTACTCTCACCTCACTAACCCAAATTCAAATAAAACACACACTAATCATTTATAAAAAATCTTATGATTTTACTAATTATTATAATTAATCACTAATCCTGATTAGTGAGGGGTAGATTAGGTATTACGTAAAATACTTAGATAAGGGGCGACCCCCAATTGATATATGGATCCAGTTTTTGTCCTTTTCTTATATCCCCCAATTCCTTTTTATATCCCCAAATTTCGCGTTCTTTAAAAACACAACAAGGCGTATGGTTGTAGTAGACAAATATTCTATAACTCTGTTTCTTCCGCGGAGAAATTCTTCTTTCCTATGTGTTTTGAAGTTTCCAAGTTTCAACTTCCAACTACAAGTTTAAGAGGTAATTTTAATATTTTATTAAAATAAGTATTTACCACTAAATATATTGTTTGTTTCTATGTAGTTTATTTACAGCAAATTTGATTTTTTTTCTTCATCATACCGGATGATGATGCGGACGTCGAATGTTGTCTTTGAACTATAAATTTTAACTATACAGGTACTCTCTTATATCAACATTTAAGTTAGTAGTTGCCTTTTTTTTTTTTCATTTTTTTTTTCTTTTTGTAATGTTTTCATCATTTTCTTCATGTTGTACATATACATATATATATATATTGTAATTTAGGATGTTGCCATAACTTTATATAATAGAGTTTCAAGGAAATAACAAAAGCTCAAATCAAGATTAGAGGAAGAAAAAATCAAGACACAATTAAATCTAGTCAATAAATTCTATGAAAATAACAATCTAGTCAAGACACAAGATAATAATAATTGTCTTCATGATTAAAAGATCTAGCTAGTCTATGTTACATATTGCATGCAACCAAATTTCTTATTGTTTCAAGAATATATTGATTACCTAGCTACAAAATAGACATCTAGAATTTTCTATTTGTGGACACAAATTAAATAGAGGCCAAAAATAATACTAGTGAATAAGAAAAAATTCACTAGTTTAATGAATTGTCTTCATGCTCAATAAGTAATTTGTATTCATGCTCAAAAGGGATCAAAAGTTAAAAGTAAAAATAAAAAGAAAAAGCTAATTGTCTTCATGATCAAAAGGTCTAGCTAGCATATGTTCCTACACATAGGCAACTAAATTTCCTATTGTTTTAAGAATATAATGATTACCTAGCTACAAAATAGACATCTACAATTTTCTATTTGTGGACAAAATAAAATATAGGCCAAGAATAGTACTAGCGAAATTTAATATATGTCATCGATTTCCAAGTAACATTTTCTCGTTACTGAATACGATGGAAGGATCGACATCCACGCAACCGCCAAACGAGATGTTTTTCATGCATATTGCAATTGTAATGCCCGATGGTAAAAAATTGAAGTGTAATTTTTGTGAAAAGGAAATATCTTCTGGTATTTCATGCATAAAATTGCATTTAGCACAACAAAGAGGTACAGTTGCCCCGTGCATGCATGTGTCGCCTGAAGTGAAAATTTTTGCTAAAGTTGCACTGGAAGAAATAAGAAAAGCAAAAAGGCAAAGAAGAGCAGAATCTAATAACGAAGATTCAGAACAAGTGTATCATAATGAACCATGGAACCCTGTGTGTGGTATAGATGAAGAAGAACCAGATTCTCATGCAGAAGAAGAACAAGTACCAGTCACACAAAAGAAAAATACTGGGTTTTTAAAGAACCTTTTTGGACGAAAAAATAAGAATATTCATGCCGGAGAGGGTACATCGCACGGTCCTCGGGCATCTGCAGAAATACCTAGGTCTACTATGCATCCATTACAACCACCTAGGATGTCTGTGGATATGGGAGGACAATATAACCCTTCTAGGGATTCTCAACCTTCGATGGCAAAATTTGGCAAAAGCAAAACATGTTGGGAAAAAGTATATTCTTCTGTTGGATGTTTTTTCTATGCCAATGATATTCCCTTCAATGTGGCTAACTCATCTCAATACCACGAGGCATTCAATGCAGTTGCAAATTTCGGCCAATCCTATAGAGTTCCATCAGCTTATAAGTTGTCGAATCCCATATTAACTTCTGAAAAACAAAGGATTGAAAAAGATGTGGTATCTGTCCAACGACATTACTGGAGAGAATATAGTTGTACACTCATGTCTGATGGTTGGAAAAGCAAAAACAACCGTACGATTGTAAACTTTCTAGTTTACAGTGTTAGTGGAATTACGTTTTTAAAAAGTGTCGACATAGAACATAATCTGTTGACAACAGAGTATTTAATTTCCTTGTTCAAGCCCGTTATAGATGATGTCGGTCCGAGAAATATTGTTCAATTAGTAACAAATCAAGGATCCCAATTCAAAGTTGCAGGTAACTAAGAATAACTTCATTTTATTATATATATATATATTAGGAATATATTAATCATTAACTTCTTTCTATTTTTGTTTGAATAGGTAAGAGATTGGCATCAGAATATGTCACATTTTTCTAGGTTCCTTGTGCTGCTCACGTATTGGACTTGATATTGGAAGATATGGAAAAATTCCCATTTGTTAAAGATGTGATCGGAGAAGCAAGACAAATTAGCAAATTTATTTACAATCATGGTTGGGTTCTTTCTAGATTTCGACAACATTCTGCAGGACGCAATCTATTGCGCCCTGGCTTAACAAGGTTTTCAACGAATTTTATTGCAATCAAAAGCATCATTGATCAACGTAATGCTATCGAGATCCTATTTCTGGAAAAGGAATTTCTGAAATCGGATGAGCCAAAAACTAAACAAGCTAGACAAGTGAAGAATATTATTTCAAATGAGATGTTCTGGACGACGTGTCAAAATGCATGCATAAAGGTTGGTCCTTTATTGAAAATGATTCGTTTCTTGGACTCAGACAAACCCATCATGGGTTATTTGTTCCATGCACTTGCTACATGTGTGGAAACTATACAAATGGGTTTGGGATCAAATCGAAATGCTTCTATCGTGGGTGTAATAAATAAACGATGGAAAAGTCAGTTGAGTTCTCCTCTTGATGCTGCATCGTATTTTCTCAATCCTTATTACATCTTTAACCCAAAGAACTAATCTCATCAATAATGAAATTTTGAGCCGCAAATTTTTCTTACTAAAGTTATATCAAAAATGGTTAGTGGCCCGCAAGAACAAGCAAATTGCATGCTAGAGGTACAAAATTACTAATACTATCTCCAAATATGTATAATTAAGTAATTTGAATTTCTAGTAACAATTGTACTTTTCTTTGTAGGCAAGGAAGAATGCGAATGATGCAAGGTCAATTTGCATCACCATCAGCACGTATTGCAGCTCAACATGGTGATCCTGTAAGTTGGTGGTTATCTTATGGTGTTGAGTATCCATCCCTCCAAAAGATTGCAGTAAAGATATTAAGTCAAACAAATACATTGTCTGGATCAGAGAGGAATTGGAGTTTGTTTGAAAGAATCCACACCAAACTACGCAATCGTTTACTTTCATCGAGAATAAATGCTGGTGTATGTCCAGTACAATTTGAAGTTGGAGCAACAAAGAATTAAAGGTAAACTAAGGAGACATAACATTGATGTTCACGACGTTCATAGTCTACTGAGGGATGACAATATGCTTGACTGGATAGCCGGGGAAGATGGAACACCGGTTTTACCTCAAGAAGAACAGTGGTTAAATATGCTGGAAGAGGAGGCCGTTAATAATCCAGAGCATGTCCCTCTACCATACAACTGGCATGATCTTGAAGTTCAAATGCCATATGAAAGGTTACCGGTGAGTGACTTTGTTTATGACTTTGGTAATCTTTCATTTGGAGACAATACACAAGGTTATGAGAATGTGAATCCAACATATGATTTTCATTACACTTCGGATCGCTCTGACCATGGTGTTCAACATATGAACGAAGGATATAATTCTAATATTGATAATAATAATGAAGTAGGTAACAATAATTAATGATGATACTGAAGGAGGTTATGATAACGATAATGATGGTTATTATGATGATGATACTTATGCAAACGAAGATAGCCAGTACCCGACAACGATGACTATGATGTGGAAAGGAACCGTCGAGAAAATGAAGAATACATGAATAAATAAATAAAAAGGTGGTGGTCATAGTTGGTTCGCGTAGCTTTTTAAATGATGAATACTAGTTTAACACTCCTATGTTTTTTAAATTTGAAGTTTTTAATCCTGTAATTACTTTCCTTTTATCATTTAAAAAAAATTAATTCGAAGTTTTCAGCTTTCAATCCAGAGGAAAAAAAAATCAAAAAAGATGGTAAGAAAGTTATTTACACGGTTATAACGGGCGTGATAACGGGAGAACAGTTCTAAAAAAACGCACGGATGTTATTTAGAAGAAAAAAACATTTCAAACTAATTTTAGAAAAACGGTTATAATGTGTATGAAAACTGAAAAACGGTACTAAAAAACTGCCGTTATTTCCTATTTATCGGCATTATAAAAGCACGGGGTTCAGGGACCCTCACGGCCATGGTATATGAGTGTGACCGTTTTAACAGTCGTTTTTTCAGTAAAAACGGCTGTTTTTCAAACCTTGCATTATACTACAACGACATTGTTGGATTTTGAATTTCTTTAATGAATAAGATCGCTTCTCTGTTTGAAATTCTTATCTTCTAGTCAACTACTTTTGGTCCATTTGTAAAGATTTGACCTTGTAAATGAGGGACGAACCCCATTCAATAGGCCCATTCAGTTCCTTGGATATATGGGTTTTCCAGCCTATTTTAAATATTAGGTATTTGGTATCTAGAGTTCTAAAAGACTTGTTTACTTAATTCATGATATATTGGTTGTGTAGTTTTGAACCAGGTCTGTTTTCCACATTTTTTGATTTTGAAATCTTGCCAAGAATTTTCAAATCCTTAGGACTCATCTAGTTTCAAAGCATCATTCATTCACAAATCAATCCTGCTTCTTTAGCCGCACGAACACCCCTAATTTCGAATTCGATGGCAACAACTCCAATTCTCCTGCTGAAGCTAAGAAGATCAAGGTATCACTTTAATTTAAACCCGGAACAGGCTGATTCAGCTGGTGCACAAAACAAAACAAATGATAAAATTGATGACAAAAAAAAGATTCTGCCAAAAATAATCTTTTCTTATTCTTATTCTGTCATTAGATAATGTGGCTGGAAATGGCAACCTAAGTTACAAAATCTGAGCTTAGAGCAAGTCTGAAGACCGATAATATCTGGTGGCTTCAAGTGTCATTCATTACAAAACATTATTCAGTTCCGGAGTGTTAGACTTAGTCATGCATCCGTACGCTATGCGGATTGCTTTCTTACTGTTAATCATAGCCACGGGATCTAGGTTTATTACAGCTGTTATTTGTAACTGTATTAATTACAGTTTTTGTCGGTCACCTTCTGTAATGTGTGAGTCACCTCCTGTAATGTGTGAGTCACCTCCTGTAATATTTCTTCTCTGTTGAGTCCGTGAGTCTATATAAGACTCAGTCCTGTACTCTTGATTAATAACATTATTGAATACATCAGTTTACATTTCTTATATGGTATCAGAGCCAAAAGGGAATTTCAACTTCCTTCTGATCCTATAACTTTACCTAATCTTCAACTTATCACCATTAAACCTGCAACTTAAACCTAAAAATGGTGAGAACTACTCAAACAACACTTGCCTCTTCTTCCATTGTCGCTAACAACAACAACCTCAACACAAATATGTTTACTACAAATTTGTTTCCACCATTATTCTCTTCTCACCACCTACAACAACATCAATTTCTACCTTCTTCATCACAACAACCACCAACACCGCCTTCTACACATCTACCTTCACCGTCTCACTCTTCTCAACCACCACAACCACCACCATCAACACATCAATCTTTACCTTCTTCATCACAACAATCACCAACACCGCCTTCTACAAACCAACCTTCATCGCTTTTCACTTCTCAACCAATACAATCACCATTGTTTACTGCTACTACACAGTCACCATTACAACATACTCCTATTCACTCCTCTTACATACCACAACAATTACATCCAACTACAAATTTTACCTTCCCACAACAACAACACATTCAACATCCACCAAAGCAAACAAATTTCTATAATCCGTTTGTTTTTCATAGTCGATTTACAATTCCGTTTCAAAATATCTCCAATTTTGTGTCTGGAAAGTTACATGGATCAAATTACTTAGTTTGAAAAGGTCAGATCTCTTCTATCTTTATCTGTACAAACCTTTATGGTTTTGTTGATGGATCTGTTCATCCTGAGATTCCTATAGTGGTGATTAACAACATTCATTTACCTAATCCAAACTATCTAGAATGGTTGTAGATAGACAAATTTGTTGGATTTTGTATCAATGCAACTGTTGATAAATATTTCTCGTATGAACTTCTTGGTAAACACACAACAAGGGAAAAGTGGTTGCATCTGGCTAAGCTGTTTAGTGATCAATTTCTTGCTAGGAAGTCAATATTGCGATCTCAACTTCTTACTATCAAGAAAGGCTCTTCAACAATTTATGAATTCCTTCATCAGATTAAAACAATTGCTGACTCACTTGCAGAAATTGGTGAACCAGTTCAAGATTCTGATCTGGTAATGTATACTCTAAATGGTCTTGGTAAAGAATTTATTCATTTTGTGATTAGTGTTCAAAATAGGGAACCTCCATTGTCTTTCTCTGAGCTTCGATCTCATCCTTTAAGTCATGAACAATTCTTGAAGGAACAAGATTCATATTCATACTCCTCTCTAATCACAGACTGGTATGATTGTAGATAGTGGTAAAAAGTTGTCGTTCACTCGGATTTGTAAAGATTGGTTTTAAGATATAAAAATAAAAATACTAAAAATAAGGAAAATATATTCACAAGTTTTGTCACAATTTCGAGAGGTACTGAGACTCAGGATTCCACCATAAACTCATTCATGTGATTCATATATTTATTTCAAACAATTATAGCTCAAATAATATTGACTCTAATTCTTTGCCAAGGTAGATTTTATAAAAGATTGACTGTAAATCACAATCATGACGTATCAAAAATACTAAGACCAAGCATACGTCATCAAACAAAATCATAATCAACTAAGAAAAATCATAAAACAATTGATAATAGTGCAAGTAGTCATAAAGAATTAAATATAATTACCACATGCATGAAATATGGCTTCCTCCATCGTCCCAGTGATGGGGTTTAGCTCCTCATGTCAAAAACACGATCAAAAGATTCAATCATGGCTCAAACGGTGTTTTTATTGAAGAAATATGCGAAAAAGAATGGAAGCAGCTCAACTGCAATGTTTATAATTGTTGCAGAGTGACTGTTACAATGAAACAGAAAATATAAGACTGCCGAGGGAACAAAAGTTTCCTCTGTCGTTGATTCTGCGACTGATAGAGAACGTCCAATGTTCTTCGTGTTCTTCAGTTCTGCACCAGCAGAATACTTTCCTGCAACTTTTCTTTCTCAGTTCTGCAACCTCCTAACTACCCCCAAACTCCCGTTAGTCCCCAAACTCCCGATACCTTCTCTCGAACTTCATTTCGAGAAGATTTCTTCCCTTTTTCCTCACAATCTTCCTTGAATTAAACCAATGAGAAGAACCCGAGAATAAGTTAAGTGTTTATCGAAACTTAGTTGAGAAGACTTGTTCCCTGTTTTAATCCCAAACTCGATTAACTAGTCCAATTTTGTTGAATCAATTCACTGTACCAAGCCTGTTTGCTGAGTTCATGTCCATCCTAACCGATTCTGGCGATTGAATCTCATTAAATCCCTTCAAATTGCGAACCCTAAAATCTGTTTTTTGCTGTCATATTTCCCGCCAAAACAGAGAATTTGAATTCTTGAAGATGACCTCCACGTATCCCGTACGGGTGTGCCAATAGTAGTTGCCCTGATCAAAGTGGATGCCCCTTAGTAATTAGGTAACCCCTTATCCACTGCTGGGGTCCCTTTAGCAATTCTTCTGAGATGTCATTAGTACGTCCTTTGGGTGACTTTAGTAATTTTCTCCCAGGGCCACATTTCGATCCAATTTCTCCGCAAAAGCTTATTTCTCCAAAGCCACCTACAAAAACATAAAATAATTAAATAACTACAAAATCGAGCACTAACAATACATATAATTGAGATCAAAATAGACACATAAATGCGTCTATCAAATACCCCCAAACTTATTATTTGCTAGTCCTTAAGCAAACCAAATCTAGAAAATAAAATCCTAACTCACTGTCGCAGGCATCGTCGGTTGCATTTAGCGTATGCAACAAGCCTTTAAACCCCTAGGTGGCCCTAGTAGCCGAGTTATAGTCTTGGGATGGCTTACAAGAGATATACCCACAAATCCTTTACACTCCAGACCCTAGCTATCTACGCAGAACCTTGGAAGGCACTAAAGAATCCCCTTGGTTGGCATACTCTCATTGACTACAGGAGGAAGTACCCTGATGCGAAATTCCAATTGTTGTATACGAGTTTGCACTCAAGCATACTAAAATTCATATATAAGTGACAGAGCTCTACTCAGTAGTTTCTGTACATCATAACCGGAGTCAACCAATCACATGGATAAATTAAGAAGATGGATGTTGAGAAAAACGTAGATGGTTTTGATGTTGACTAAGGTGAACGGTGTTTCCCATATTTGTCTGAAGGCCACTGCCAAAACGAACCTATCCTAATGGACTGAGATACTGGTATGGACTAATATCAATACACTGGCATATACAAGGGAACCAGTGCTCGATAATCCTAACTCTAGGTCAACTCAGCAGGCATATACAAGGGTTAGGTGGTCGACTTTATTGAATTTATTAGGTTGGTCTCGATGGTCTGGTCTCAAAATTTTTTTTTCTCTACTTTTTCCATTTTTTTTTTGTATCTCAATCATTCTATTTCACCCTAGCAGTGGTAATAACTTGATTCGTGAGCCCCACCTAATCACTTAGAGAAACATATTTTAAAAAGAAAACAAAATAAAAACAGAAGTGAAAAGGATTCAACGAGATATGGCGAAACTACCATGTTTTTTCTTTTAGTTCTAACACTTGAGCTCTGTGCTTTTATGAATAGACTCTTTAGATGTTTCCATCTAATCAGATTGGTTCCTCAACTCCTACAACCAAAATGCTTCCATCCACTTAGATTGGTTAGTTCCATCCTTAATAAGCATAAATTTCTAGGCTCTGGAGTTTAACAATGCAACTAAAAAGTTTCTCCCATACCCCCAAACTTAAATCTAACATTGTCTCAATGTTCTAAAGATAAAACTTAAAACATGAACAAGGAGAAATTGTTACCATTTGAAGCAAAAGAGTTAAGGAAAGATATTACCGTGTTGCATGAGCATGGGTTACCTCCCAAGAAGTGCTAATTTTAAAGTCTTCAGCCAGACTAAGAAAGGATTAGTCACCTCATAAAATCATAAAGTAATAGCCGGAATTTCCATCAACACCAAATAAAGCTACCACAAATAAAAGGAATATGCAACATGCCAAGAAAATGAACAAATAAAGCATACCCTTGTCTAGTTTCCTGTTTAAGACAACTATATCTAGATGTGGTTCAAGTTCAGGCTCTATGAAAGGGTCTAAATAAATTTCTTTGGCCAGCATTTCCTCATAAATAAGATCCGAAAGATCAGGTTCTAAGGTCTGGAAAAATTTAGAATCACACAATAATAACCTGAATAATTGAGGATCCTCTAAGTCAATCAGATTTGACTCACAAAGTTGACCATAATGAGAGTGGTGGTCATTCTTAGGCAAACGTGTCAATTCTATTTTCCTAAAATAATTAGGTTTAGTCTCAGAACTTAATAACTAACACATTTGGAATTTAAACATTCCCCCAATTGGAAGTAAAAATTTTGGTGGGAAAACAAAATCAATTTGGGTATCACAGCCTGGGTAAACCACATCAACCATAGGATGGGTTTCTAATAACTGAACTTCCTTATGGACATCACTAGGTTTAGGAAAACGTGTATGAAGAGAATCTTTTAAAATGGTTGAGGCACATATGTCAAGTCCCAAGTGAGGGATCTCCGTAAGAGCTAAAGGTAAGGCACAAGGAGAATGATAGTCACCCCCAAACTTAGAGTTTTGGGTGTCTGTAGATAGACTAGATACAATTTCCATAATTTCTAGATCATCAGAATCCTGCAAATGGTGAATTGATTCTTCTAGGTTGTACTCAGGTGATGCATCCTCACTCAAATTTAAAAGCTCTACGAGTTCATCTTCTTTGTCTAAGACTAATGTTTCTAAATCGTTAGACTCTAAAACAATATTCTCAGAATAAACTCGTTCCTCAAAAGTATCATCGGCTTCGTAAAAAGGAAATTCTACATCGTCTAAAACAGTATCTTTAGTCAAATCCTCATCCTTTTGAATAGGTGAATAATTATTAAAATTATTTGGATTTGAACTAGAAATAATATTATCATTATAAAGCTCAATAGGAGTAACAAATTCTTGATCACTATGCCTACATATTTCAGATTCTTCATCAGCAGTGTCCTCATCATAATCATAATAGCATGAAAATGGTTGAAACTCATCTAAAAATGTGGTGTTACCAATTCTAACCTCGTCATCTTGATTATGCAAATAATTATCCTCATTTTCAAGGGTATTTTCGGAAGAAACACTATATTAATTAAGACTATCTTAAGCAAGTTTTTCCACAATCCTATTTGTATTCTCTATTTGTAAGTAAATTTCTTGAGAGACTCTTCTAGAGACATCCTAGTTGACATCTCACGGGGACTAAATGCGGAATATTAAAGGTTTCCTTCATAAATAAAGGAATGATTCTTGAAAGCCTCTTCTAGAGAAATAGATGAATTGTTTTGCTCATATGATTGATGGGTGTGCGAATAGTAATTGGGCTCACCATGGTATGA
This sequence comes from Papaver armeniacum, assembly GCA_023531295.1. Taxonomy (NCBI): domain Eukaryota; kingdom Viridiplantae; phylum Streptophyta; class Magnoliopsida; order Ranunculales; family Papaveraceae; genus Papaver; species Papaver armeniacum. The sequence goes on from JAJJWW010003692.1 coordinate 249,904, forward strand.
ACCATAACCTTGAAAAGGGGGATTCTCCCAACCACTATTCACACTATGGTCGAAGTTGTAATGTCCGTCTTGAAAATCAGTCGGATATTTGTTGTATTGGCTATTGTAATACCAGGTCGACATTCTATTGCAGGGGTGTGAGTTGTCACACAAAATAATGCCCACTGATAGGGGATTCGTGGGTGGATAGAGTCTTACCTCCCGTACCATACGGGCGATGAACCGTTGAAGTCGACTCAGGCCACCGACTCCTATGTCAGTGTACGAACCCGAGGAGTCGAGACAGTATCGTAACTGTCGTCCTTCCCTGCAAACAGTTTATATTTAACTTTTTTAACCCTTCCTTAGGGTTTTAAAAATAGTAATGTCCAATGTCCCAAAAATAAAGTCCAAAAAGTGTCCAAAAAATAAAATAAAAATTACAACAATAAAACCCTATTTACAGTTTCTAAAAAGAAATAAAGTCCAAATAAAATAAATATATACAAAATATTCTTCACTCCTTGGACTCCTCTTTTCTTTCCTTCTTTGGCGATGCTTTCCTTTTATATCACTTTTTCTTTCCTTGTAGCTTCGCTCCAAATCTGAAAAGAATCAAAAAAATACCAAAGGCGTAAAAGAGAACAAAAAATAATAAAAATAAACCTAAAACAAATCTAAATACAAGTCCGCGTCGGCGGCGCCAAAAATTGATGTGATTTTAATTTGTTGTAGAAAGTGGTAGTAAAAGTTCGTTCAAAGACTTGTAAAGATTTGGTTTCAGAATTTAATAATAGAAAATATATACAAAGATTGTCACAAGTATCGAGAGAATTGGGACTCGGATTTCCACCAAACTTCATATCATGTGGTTCAAATATCAATTCTTAGACAATTATAGCTCATATGATAAAGATTCATTGACTCTAATTCTTTGCCAAGGTAGATTCCTAAAGTAATTAATGACTGTATATCTAAAGCATGAGACATCAAAACACTTAAGCTAAGCATGACCCATCAATTGAAATCACAACCATTCAAAAGAAATCATAAATCAATTCAATTTTAGTGCAAAAAGTCATATAAAGAATTAAATAGAATTACCACGGTGATGAAAAAAGGCTTCCTCCGTCGCCCCAGTGTTGGGGTTTAGCTCCTCATATTATTCACGTTCTCAAAATAGGTGTTTATAGCTCAAAAGTGTGAAGAACAAGAGAAAACTAATAAAGCAGACAGTTTGCAACGCTAGAGAGGCATTGCAAACAGACTGTTACAATGGGTGTTGAACTGTTACAGAAAAACTGTACTTTTAAATCGTGGCAGAAGAACAATCTTATATGATGAACAAACAGCGACACACATGAAGCAGCGCCAAAAATTGGTGTGATTGTAGATAGTGGTAAAAAGTTGTCGTTTACTCGGATTTGTAAAGATTGGTTTTAAGATATAAAATAAAAATACTAAAAATAAGGAAATATATATTCACAAGTTTTGTTACAATTTCGAGAGGTACTGAGACTCAGGATTCCACCATAAACTCAGGATTCCACCATAAACTCATTCATGCGATTCATATATTTATTTCAAACAATTATAGCTCAAATAATATTGACTCTAATTCTTTGCCAAGGTAGATTTTATAAAAGATTGACTGTAAATCACAAGCATGACGTATCAAAAATACTAATACAAGGCATACGTCATCAAACAAAGTCACAATTCAACTAAGAAAAATCATAAAACGATTGATAATAGTTCAAGTAGTCATAAAGAATTAAATATAATTACCACATGCATGAAATATGGCTTCCTCCATCGTCCCAGTGATGGGGTTTATCTCCTCATGTCAAAAACACGATCAAAAGATTCAATCATGGCTCAAACGGTGTTTTTATTGAAGAAATATGCGAAAAAGAATGGAAGCAGCTCAACTACAACATTTATAATTGTTGCAGAGTTACTGTTACAATGAAACAAAAAATATAAGATTGCTGAGGGAACAACAGTTTCCTATGTCGTTGATTCTGCGACTGATAGAGAACGTCCATTGTTCTTCGTGTTCTTCAGTTCTGCACCAGCAGAATACTTTCCTGCAACTTTTCTTTCTCAGTTCTGCAACCTCCTAACTACCCCCCAAACTCTCCGTTCGGTCCCCAAACTCCCGATACCTTCTCTGAACTTCAGCCCCTCGTATTTATACACACAGGATCCATATAACTCGATCAAATCTCTTTCTTCTCTTGCCCCAAAAGTCACGGACTTTCTCTTTTATTTTCTTCTCCTATACGCGTATTCTGGTTAACTAAAAACTCCCTAAAAGGAGATAAAATCTCAACCGAATATATTCCTTCCTAATATGCCCGTAACTTCTAAAACTATTATCAAATACCGAGACTTTTTCCACCTCCCTGTTTAGCCGAGAGGAAAGATATCTTTCCCTGTTGTACGCGTCTGTTGCCTAAGATACGATCAAATCGAGTTGAGAAGATTTTTCCATTTTTCCTCGCAATCTTCCTTGAATTAAACCAGCATAAGAACCCGAGAATAAGTTAATTGTTTATCGAAACTTTTTTGAGAAGACTTGTTCCCTGTTTTAATCCCAAACTCGATTAACTAGTCCAATTTTGTTGAATCAATTCACTGTACCAAGCCTGTTTGCCGAGTTCACGTCCATCCTAACCGATTCTGGCGATTGAATCTCATTAAATCCCTTCAAATTGCGAACCCTAAAATCCGTTCTTTGCTGCCATATTTCCAGCCAAAACAGAGAATTTGAATTCTTGAAGATGACCTCCCCTTATCCCGTACGGGTCAGCCAATAGTAGTTGCCCTAAAAGTGGATGCCCTTAGCAATTAGGTTACCCCTTATCCACTACTGGGGTCCCTTTAGCAATTCTTCTGGGGTGTCAGTAGTACGTCATTTGGGTGACTTTAGTAATTTTCTCCCAGGGCCACATTTCGAGCCAATTTCTCCGCAAAAGCTTATTTCTCCAAAAACACCTACAAAAACATAAAATAATTAAATAACTACAAAATCGAGCACTAACAATACATATAATTCAGATCAAAATAGACACATAAATGTGTCTATCACAAACCCCACAAATTCTGCATTCTTTGTTAGAAGACAATCTACATCACAAAATTCTACTTCACAATTTCGAAAACCTATGCCTTCCTATATGATAGGTGTTGTAAACACCTTGATATTTATCTATTGTTTATGCTTTCTTTGATACTTTTCTTGTAAATTTTGTATCTTATGTTTACTTTTGAGTGTTTAGGTACTTTGGAGTCATTTGGGGAAAAGAAGGAGAAACCATCCATTTGGAGTGTAAATGGCAAAAAGTCAATTCATAGGTGGTTAGGCTGCACAAGAAGGAGGTAAAGAATGAAGCGTTAGTTCCCATGGAACAGGTTGAGCAAGGAAGAGTGTAGGCGATCGGTTCGCAAAACCGACAGGCAAATAAGACTGGTCATCCTTTATCCTAGCCCATGGGGTGCCAATATAAACTTCTTTTCCTACACAAATCTAAAACTCGAGAGAAATTCATCATTGAAGAGCTCTTTGTTCGAGAGTGGGGAAATTTAGAGAGAAGATTTGTTTGATGTGTGAAGAGATCGAGAGATTTATGGGATTTAGTTCGTACTTGAATTGGAGAAGGAAGGGTTTGCTGTAAATGATGTGAAGAAGAAGATGGGGGGATTGTGATGTTGAATCTATGTTCTAACAGAAGAAGAAATTAGGGTTTTGTGAAAGACGATTGGTTGAAGCATCTAATGAGGTTAGTGATTGATCGAGAGATGAGATGATTTGCAGGAAATTGTTTCATTGGTGCACAAGGAAGAACACGAAGAACAAAAGGCTATTCAAGACGATCGTTTTTTGGGGTCTTAAAATCAGCGACAAAGCAACAAAGTGTTTACAAACGGCCTTCATGTGAGTTCCATTGTAACAATTTTGCTTTGTAACGCAGATACACCGTTGCAAACGATCAGTGTTATTAGTTTTCACTCTTTTAATCAGCTTTTGAACCATAAACCAATATTTTGAGCAAGTGATTAATATGAGGAGCTAAACCCCATTGCTGAGGCGACGGAGGAAGCCAATTTTCCAAGATGTGTGTGGTAATTTCTATTTTAATTAATTGTTGCAATCTCTTTTAAGATTATTTTCCTTGATTGAAAATTGATTGAATGATTTTTCCTAAGCAATTGTGATTTCTCTTGATAGATTATGCTTAGACCTAGGTTTCTGATATTCTACCTTTGCAAAATATTAGAATCACTTTAAACGTAAAGAGTTGCACGAATATTGAGTAGATTAAATCACATAAAAATTGGAGTTTGGTGGAATCCTGAGTCTCAGTGCTTTTAATATTGATAACATCTTTGTCAGAGTTTTCTAGTTTTATTTGAATCTAAAAAAAATCCTTCACAAGTCTGAGAGGAACGACATCTTTCTTACCACTTTCTACAACAACTTTCAAAAATCATACCAATTTTTGGCGTAGAAAGCGGACTTGTTTTTAGGGTTTTAGATTTATTTTTCTTTTTAGGTTTAGGGTTTAGATTTTTATTTTTATTTTCATTTTCTTTGATTTTACTTTGGGTATTTTTGCTTTTCTTGTGCAGGTTTTGCTTGGAACGAGGTGAAAAGTTGGACTTGCCATAAAAAGTGCAGAAAATCCTAGACGCTTTTTATTTTTGGTTATATTTATTTTGGAAGTTTTTATTTATTTTTGGACTTGTAATTATTTTGGTGCTTGCTTGTTTATTTTTATTTATTATAAAAAAAAAAAACACAACTGCACACACCAATTGCATCCTCGTCAGATCAGGAGTTTAGGAAAACTCGTGGATTAGTAAAATTTGAACCCGTGCCTTGGGCCTTTTGGGAGTTACCAAATGAAAGTCCACAAACCACATGACATCGTACCTTTGGGTATATTTTGCTGTGGTAACCCAAGCTTACCTAAATTAGTGAGCCCATCATTTGCATGTGTGCTGATTTTTGTTGAATTCTTGTGTATCCTGAACGAAAAGAGACGCTCTAGGACGGTTTATACGTGAAAAACCTAGAAGTGATATTTTAGGAAACAAGAATCTTGATTACCTTAATCTAGAGATCTCTCGATTTTGGAAAGTCTAGTTTTGAACATCCATCTTTTCCGAGGAGACAATCCCTAATATTCGATAATGCCAGAAATGGCAACTTTAAAAGCTTTGTTGAACCCGACTAGGACTAATCGTCCCTCGTGTATCGGGTTAGTAAATGAAGCAAATTATGAACTTAAACACTCGGGAATTTACAGTGCTCCCAATCTTCTTAGGGAAAGAAAATGAAAACCCCTATTTCCATGTTAGGGACTTTGAGGAAATTTGTAGTACCCTAAAGATTAGAAACCTTGATGATGATGCTTTGAAACTCGGGTTATTCCCTTTTTCCTTGAAGGATAAAGCCAAATCGTGGCTATATAGTTTGGCTTCGGGTTCAATTGAAACATATGAACAACTTACATCGCCTTTTTGAACAAGTTTTTCCGTAGGCACAAAACATCGTCTATTAGGACGCAAATCTCAAGAGGAGGGAGAATCTTTGTATAGGTATTTGGAAAGGTTCAATGATATATTAGCCCAATGTCCTCATCATGGTATAGAAAAGGTTAGGTTAGTTCGGATCCTTTATGAGGGTTTAGATTATTCCACTACGACCACGGTAGAATCTATGTGTGCAGGTGGGTTTGAAAACCAAATAGTTGATCAGGGCGATGACATATTTGCACGAAATCGCCGAAAAGACCCAACAATGGGAAAATAATAGGATCCCAGAAAACAATTCTTCAAGGCGGGAGGAAACGTTAATAGGGTTGAAGGAGGCTTTGAATCGGATGCCAAAATTACTCGCAATAGCAAAAAGGTTAGAAGCTTTAGAAGTGGGTCGGACTAGTGGTAGATTGGAGCCTTTTTGGGAAGGCGAGAATAATGAAGAGCAAGCCAATGCTCTCTATAATAACACTAGATTTGATAACCGAGTAGGAAGTTTGACCCATATTAGAAACCTATAATCTGGTTGGAGAAACCATCCAGAACCTTTCGTGGTCTAAGGGCCAAAATCAAGGTCGGTTTAGTAATTCTAATGCTCCCCGAGGTTTTGGCTATATTAAGAATCCTTCGGGACCAACTCGGTTTCGTAATCGATCAGATAAGAAAATCCTAAGCTTAGAGGAGTCTCTCAACTTGTTAACTCAAAGATTTGCAAAATTTCATCTATCGGTAGAACAAAGTCTACAAGCTAGTAATAGGATATGACAAGAAAATAGTCAGGCTATTTCCCGAGTTAAAAACCCGAGTTAGTCGATAAATGAGTCTTTGAGAGTAAGAGGTAAGTTTCCTAGTCAAACACTACCCAACCCTAGAGGAGTTCATGAAGTAGGTGCAAAATCATCGAATCAGTTGAATGCTATTAGAACCCTTAAGAGTGGTAGAGTAGTATACAATCAGGTAACCATGCCCGATAGTGAACATACTTGTAGTTCACCCCTCAGGATCTCACCCCTAGAACCACCACTAGCCGAGGAGACCGATAAAATTTACGATGATGCCAATTCGGTTCCCGAGAGGTCGGGATTCGATGCCTAGAGCCCCGTTTCCCCAACTATTAGTACCAACAAAGAAGGAATCAAACTTTAATGATATATTGGAGGTTTTTAAGCAAGTTACCATAAACCTTCCTTTATTATATGCAATTAGGAAAATTCACCGCTTATGCCAAGTTCCTTAAGGATATGTGTACGTGCAAGCGAAAACTTAGCGTCCATAAGAAAGCCTTTTTAGCTAGTCATGTAAGTTCAATCATTAGAACACCACAACTCAAAAGTACAAAGACCCAGGTTCCCCTACCATTGCTTGTAAAATATTAGGTAAACACCGGGTAGAAAAAGCTTTACTTGACTTAGGAGCCAATGTGAACTTACTGCCGTACCATGTGTACTTACAACTAGGACTTGGTGAAATGAAACCTACTCGAGATGACATTGCAGTTAGGCTGATAAGTCTGTTAAAATTCCTCGAGGTATTATTGAGGATGTTCTTATTGAGGGTCGACAAGTTTATTTATCCGAGTGGATTTCGTGGTCCTAGATACCCAACATGTCCCCGGCCAAAGAACCGGATACACGTGATTTTAGGTCACCCATTTTTAGCTATGTCTAATGCGATCATTAACGTCGAAATGGTGTGATGAATTTATCTTTTGGTAATATTACTATGGAGATGAATATTTTTAATGTCGGTAAGCTACCTTATGAGCTAGATGACACATGTGTTGAAGAGGTGAACATGATAGAAGCCTTAGTTCAGGAGTCATTACCAAACATTTTATCTGAAGACCCATTAGAAAGTTGTCTATCCCATTTTGGTTTAGATTTTGATGACGATAGCACTATTGCACAAGTGAATGCTCTATTATATTCTACCCCTGTGTTAGACACTCGATAGATGGAAAGCTAGGTTTGAACCATTACCGGTTTCGAAACTACCTTAATTCCTTCTTTAAAAGAGCCTCTAATTTGGACCTAAAAACCTTTACCCGACACTCTAAAGTATGTGTTTTTAGGCCCATCCGAGACTTTACCTGTGATTGTAGCTTAGATTTGGATAGTGATCGGGAAAGTAGGCTAGTAAAAGTACTTCAAGACAATAAGGAAGCTTTAGGGTGGACTATAGCAGACATTAAGGGTATAAGTCCTACGTGTGTATGCATCGATTCATTTAGAGGAAGACTCCAAACCTTCTAGGGATATGCAACGTCGACTGAACCCTAACATGAAAGAGGTAGTTCGAAAAGAGGTGCTTAAGTTGTTAGATGCGGGTATTATCTACCCAATTTCAGACGAGTAAGTGGGTCAGCCCCGTTCAGGTTGTCCCCAAGAAATCAGGTATCACTTGTAGTCCGAGAATGATAATAATAAGTTAATCCCAACCCGAGTGACCACGGGATGGCGTGTACGTATCGACTATAGAAAATTAAACAAGGTCACAAGGAAGGATCACTTTCCTCTTCCTTTTATCGACCAAATGCTAGAGATTAGCTGGACATAGTCATTATTGCTTCTTAGATGGCTACTCCGGTTATAATCAGATCATTATTGCCCAGGAAGACCAAGAGAAAACCACTTTTACCTGTCCCTTTGGTACCTATGCATATAGACGCATGCCTTTCGGGCTTTGTAATGCCCCTGTGACTTTTCAGCGTTGTATGATGAGCATATTTTCCGATATGGTAGAACAGTGTTTAGTTCATCTTTTGATGAGTGCTCGCATCATTTGACATTAGTGTTAACTAGGTGTAAGGAAAAAAAATTAGTGCTTAATTGGGAAAATGCCATTTCATGGTTAAATCAGGAATTGTGTTAGGGCACATCGTTTCTTCAAAGGGTATAGAGGTAGATAAAGCCAAGGTTGACCTTATTAAGACTTTACGAGGTCCCAAAAACCGTAAAAAGATATTAGGTCATTCCTAGGGCATGCGAGGTTTTTCCGTCGATTCATTAAGGATTTTAGCTTGATTTATAGACCTCTTTGCAATTTGCTTGCAAAAGATGTTAAGTTTGTCTTTGATGATGCTTGTTTAGAGGCTTTTGAGAAGCTTAAGAATTTACTCACCATTGCCCAGATAGTCCAGGAACCTTTGGAACCTACCCTTTGAAATTATGTGTGATGCTTGATTATGCTATAGGTCTTTGTGCTAGGTCAGCGAGAAAACAAATTACTTCATGTGATTTACTATGCTAGCAAAACTCGAATGATGCCCAAATGAACTATACAACTAGAAAGGAACTGTTAGCCATCGTGTTTGCCTTGGATAAGTTTAGATCCTATCTATTAGGTTCTAAGATCGTAATATATACCGATCATCTTTGCTTTGAAATACCTTTTATCTAAGAAGGATACCAAACCTAGATTGATTAGGTGGATCCTTTTGTTACAATAATTTTGTCTGACTTTTTTACTCGGTAATAATTTTGTATGAGACATTAGAGAAAAAAGGGTGCCGAAAATGTAGTAGCAGGCATCACTTGTTTAGGCTAGTTATTAGTTCCCCTAATGATTCCCTTCCTATAAGGGATAGTTTTTCGATGAACAATTGTTCTCTGTTTCCCAATCACCTTGGTATGCGAATATAGTGAATTATCTTGTTCTTGGTCGAATGCCTCAACATTGGGGTAAGCAAGATCGTTCTAGGTTGAGGTTAAGCATTTCTTTTGGGACGATCCTTATCTGTTTAAGTATTGTCCAGACCAGATTATTAGGAGATGTGTACCTGAGAGTGACCAGTCCAGTATTATCTCCTTTTGTCATGAACATGCATGTGGGGGTCATTTTAGTGCTAAGAAGACTGCTGCTAAGATATTGCAGTGTGGTTTTTACTGGCCTTCATTGTTTAAATACTCACATAGTCATTGTGTTTCTTGTGAGCGTTGCCAGAGGTTAGGAACCATTTCCCGTAGAAATATGATGCCTTTGAACCCTATTTTAGTGATTGAGGTCTTTGATGTGTGGGGCATTGATTTTATGGGTCCATTTCCTAATTCTTTAGGTTATATTTACATACTTGCCGCTGTAGACTATGTGTCTAAGTGGGTTGAGGCGGTTCCGTGTAAAACAAATGACAACATGGTCGTAGTCCAGTTTTTAAAAGAGAACATACTTACACGTTTTGGTACGCCGCGAGCTATAATTAGTGATGGAGGTTCACACTTTTGTAATAGACCGTTTGCTCTTTTAATGAAACAATATGGTATTACCACAAAGTAGCAACCTCATATGAGGTTTTCTCTTTAATAGGAAAGACTGGTCGTCGAGGCTTACTGATGCCTTATGGGCTTACCGTACTGCTTTTAAGACACCCATTGGAATGTCACCTTATCGTTTAGTGTTTGGAAAGGCATGTCACCTGCCTGTTGAGTTAGAGCATAGAGCCTATTGGGCTAAGAACTTAAACTTTTCACTTGACAAGGCAGGAGCTCACAGAAAGCTCCAGCTCAGCGAGTTGGACGAGATTCGTAGAGATGCATATAATAGTGCTAAGGAATATAAGAACAAAATGAAACTTGTGCATGATAAGAATATTTTACGAAAGTCATTTTCTCCATGTCAAAAAGTTCTTCCGTATGACACTCGTTTGCATCTATTCCCAGGAAGTTGCGCTCTCGGTGGACCGGTCCTTTGTGGTTCAATCTTGTTTTTCCTCATGGCGCTATTGAGATTGAGACACCGAGATGGTAGTAGTTCTTCAAGGGTTAACGTTCGGCGATTGAAGCCCTTTTTAGAGCCTTTTCCTATGGGTGATGTTGAGGAGGTCCCTGGAGGACCCTGTTTACCTTGATTGACCATCAAGGCGGTTTTGTATGTTGTATATTATGTTTGTAGGTTTTTGGTTACACTTCACCCAGGTACTATCTTTCCGACTTCTCTCTTTACTATTTCCTCATATTACTTATATTTTTGGTATTTGTTCTTTATTTAATTAGAAACATTGAGGACAATGTTAGATTCAAGTTTGGGGGTGGGGTAGAAACTTTTGTTACCTTTTTGTTACAATAAATAAACTCCAGAGACTAGAAATTTATGCTTATTAAGGATGGCACTAACCAATCTAAGTGGATGGAAGCATTTTGGTTGTAGGAGTTGAGGAACCAATCGATTAGATGGCAACATCTAAAGAGTCTATTCATAAAAGCACGAGCTCGGGTGTTAGAAATAACATGATAGTTTCACCATATCTCGTTGAGTCCTTTTCACTTCGTTTTTATTTTGTTTTGTTTTGAAACTATGTTTCTCTAAGTGATTGGGTGGGGCTCACGATTCAAGTTGTTACCAATGCTAGGGTGAATTAGAGTGATTGAGATACCAGAAAAAAAATAAAAAAATTGAAAAAAAATAAAAGTGAAAAATAAAAAAAATAAAATAGTATTATGAAAAAAAGGAGAAATTGAGACCAGACCATCGGACCAACCGGAATAAATTCAATAAAGTCGGCCATTGGTACCTTTGTATATGCCGGTGAGTTGACCTAGAGTTAGGATTATCGACCATTTGGTTCCCTTGTATATGCCGAGTGTGTTGATATTAGTCCGAACAAAAGTATCTCGTCCATTAGGATAGGTTCATTTTGGCGAGAGGACTTCATGACAGATATGGGAAACACCGTTCACTCAAGTAAACATCAAAACCATCTATGTTTTTCCTCTATATCCATCTTCTTGATTTATCCATGTGATTAGTTTTGACTCCGGGTATTGATGTCCATAGTGTGACTATATGAGTAGAGCTCTGTGACTTATATATGAATTTTAGTATGCTTGAGTGCAAACTCGTGTACATCAATTGGAATTTCGCATCAGGGTACTTCCTCCTGTAGTCAATAAGTATGCCAACCAAGGAGATTCTTTAGTGCCTTCCAAGGTTCTGCGTAGATAGTTAGGGTCCGGAGTATAAAGGTTTTGTGGGTACACCTGTGGTAAACCCTCCCGAGACTATAACTCGGCCACTAGGGCCACCTAGGGGTTTAAAGGCTTATTGCATACGGTAAATGCAATCGACGATGCCTGCGACAGTGAGTTGGGATTTTATTTTTATTTTATTTTTGCTCGAGGACTAGTAAATAATAGGTTTGGGGGTATTTGATAGACACATTTTTGTGTCTGATCTGTCTTAATTCTATATATTGTTAGTGCTCATTTTTGTACTTATTATGGTGTTTTATGTGCACGTAGGTTTTTTTTGGCCAATAAACATTTTTGGAAAAATCGGCTCGAAAAAGTTGCACCCAGAGGACACCTACTATTCGGACTCTCACTATGGATAAGGGGTACCCAAATTACTAAGGGGAACCCTCAGACACCCCAAGGCAGCTGCTATTCGCACCCCACTGGATAGGGGCGACCATCATCTTCCCCGTTTGAAATCAAAAATGGCGGGAAAATTTGGTTTTCACGGCAGATTTTAGGGTTGGAATTTTGGAGGCTTTTTGAGAGATTCAATCGCCGAACTTGTTCAATGGGACTTCTTAGAGTAAAACACAGGTTAGTATGTGCGTTTGAATCGAACAAATTGGGCTTAATAATCGTGTAGAAGCAAAACAGGGCAATGGTTATTCTCGGAAGTTTCTTGGCTATATTTTTGGGAGTTACGTGCATATGAAAGGAGATATATTCCTCTAGGATTCTTTTCTATAGACTTTTGGAAGGTTTGAACGTACATAGACGTGTAGAGAGGCTTGGCAGGGAAATAAATCCCGTAACTTTCTGTTGAAGAAAAAGGGAGATAAACAAGGAATTCGATCGAGTTTTTGGGAGCTGTTGGCTATATATAGGATGTTGAGAGGTCAAGGAAGGGTGATGGATACTTTGGGGGAACTTTAGAACACAACAGAGAACAAAATCAAGAGTTGCAGGAAATTGTTTCTGCTGGTGCACAAGGAAGAACACGAAGAACAAAAGGCTATTCAAGACAGTCGTTTTTTGGGGTCTTAAAATTAGCGACAAAGCAACAAGTGTTTACAACAGTTTACATGTGATTCCATTGTAATAATTTGCTTTGTAACACGAGATGCACCGTTGCAAACAGTCTGTGTTATTACTTTTCACTCTTTTGATCAACTTTTGAACCATAAACCAATATTTTGAGCAAGTGATTAATATGAGGAGCTAAACCCCATTGCTGAGGCGACGGAGGAAGCCAATTTTCCATGATGTGTGTGGTAATTTATATTTTAATTAATTTTTGCAATCTCTTTTAAGATTATTTGCCTTGATTGAAAATTGATTGAATGATTTTTCTTAAGCAATTGTGATTTCTCTTGATAGATTATGCTTAGACCTAGGTTTCTGATATTCTATGCTTTCAAAATACAATTGTTATTCTAAAAATCTACCTTTGCAAAATATTAGAATCACTTTAAACGTAAAGAGTTGCACGAATATTGAGTAGATTAAATCACATAAAAATTGGAGTTTGGTGGAATCCTGAGTCTCAGTGCTTTTAATATTGATAACATCTTTGTCAGAGTTTTCTAGTTTTATTTGAATCTTAAAAAAAATCCTTCACAAGTCTGAGAGGAACGACATCTTTCTTACCACTTTCTACAACAACTTTCAAAAATCATACCATATACTCTTTCCAATATTAGGTCTTCTCAAAACCCATCTCCAATTAGGTCCATCAAGCCCATGTGTGGAAAATACCCGTGTGAAAATCTCTGTCCAAAATTTTTCGACGGAATTGCTGACATCATCACCAGAATCCGGCCACAGTCGCCGGAATCCGGTCATCGTGAAACTATCTCCGACCACCTGAACCTGTATCCGACTACCATAACTCCCAGCAACTCACTATCCTTCTTTGTAGTTCATACACTCACAATTCAGAGCAATACATCACATATGAACCATCTAAACCAATTCTTGAATTCTTACGAAAACGTGCCCAAAAACGCAACTCCAAAGTCATATATGTCGCGGCCGAATCTTGCATTCGACTCATACCCCCTTCACGATTTAATGAAACTTTATGATCCACACTCTAACCTCTGAAATCCTGCATCCCGGGCTAGTACCACGGGTGCACTAATTCTGCTCACTTTTCGCACCGTTTCAACTTGTTCAGGCATTCAATCACTTCCCTGCTCAATACAGACCTGCCATACCAGCACCAAAACCTTGTAATTCTCCATTTTCCGCAACACAAGCCATCTGCCAAATAAAGCGCCCCAGAGCCAGCTGCACATAATCAAGCACAACCGCACTTTTCTTGCTCTGCGGTATCGAATTCCAACACAAGCATACACATTCAATCACAACTCAGTTCAACCCCTTGTTGGCTTTGCATAAAAAAACAACTGCAATTCTGTAGCTTCAGCTAGCACTACATCCTCCAATGCCAGTAGCTGCAGCTTCAACTCTAGCTGCACCTAACCATTTCTCACACTTCCTTGAACACACAACAACAGACCCCAAGTGTAATCGTGGCCAGAATTCAACTTTGAAACATCTACCAGGACCTAAAACACAATCCTTAACAAAGATGCCAGCACCTCTTGCTAACTGTCACGGCTAGAATCATAACGGGACTTTGCTCTATTCCTTGAAAATCCTCGCATATTGTACTGCCATGTTCCATTTCTCGACTGTGCACCTTCATCTCTGTCTAGTACTGCTTCAATCAACATCTTTTGCGCTTCTCAATCCTGACTCAACAAGAACAACGTCGACAATATCCTCTTATCTTGTAACTTGAATCTTTGCCACTTCACTTTGTACCTGGATCCTAACATTCATCTATAAACCCATTCTTACATCCATTCCTGTCACATAAAGGCTCAACAGGCACCAACAACCTTCCTTGGCTTTGAACCGCACCACCATCCCCGCAACTCCAGTACACAATCAACCTCGTAGCTTCTATTCTTCTTCTACCGATCACAACAAGCACCAATATCACCGACTTGCAAACTGTTCCCGAAGATCATTCTACCATTACCATGAACTGATGGCAAAGCAACATCATCTTCATACTGTATCCTCCATCACCAGCTCCATTTCCTTGTTTCCTCAACTATGCCTCAACTCGGTTATTTCTGTGAAAACCACCACCTTGAACTAGACACAACAACCGCATCTCCTCATACCAAGAACCCATACTGCAATTCCAACTTCACTATAATCTCGGTACCACCAAAGATCACCAGTGCCTTCAATTTCATCTCCACCCATCTCTGACTGTCTGAATCAGTCACAGTACCACTTTCACCTTCCATCTGATAAGCTGCACCCACCTATTCCTTGAAATCACTGTTCAAATCCAATTCATCCATCAAATTCACACAGAACCCTTTCATGTTAACCCTTCCTGAGTTCTAAAACAGCCAGAGATTCACAGTCTTCAACAACAAGATTCAAACCCACAAACTCACTTCCACTCTCTCTGTGTTCATCAGAATTACCTCAAATCTTTATTTCTTGAATCCCAGGGTTTGAAATCAGCACAATAAACAAATCCCAAGCTTAATCATCTCATCTCTCGATCAATCACTAACCTCATTAGATGCTTCAACCAATCGTCTTTCACAAAACCCTAATTTCTTCTTCTGTTAGAACATAGATTCAACATCACAATCCCCCCATCTTCTTCTTCACATCATTTACAGCAAACCCTTCCTTCTCCAATTCAAGTACAGTCTAAATCCCATAAATCTCTCGATCTCTTCACACAATAGCAAATCTTCTCTCTAAATTTCTCTCACTCTCGAACAACAGCTCTTCAATGATGAATTTCTCTGAGTTTTAGGTTTGTGTAGGAAAAGAAGTTTATATTGGCACCCCATGGCTAGGATAAAGGCTGATTAAGATTATTTGCCTGTCGGTTTTTGAACCGATCGCCTACACTCTTCCTTTCTCAATCGTCGGTTGTGGAACCGACAGTTCATTCTTCACCTCCTTCTTGTGCAGCCTAACCACCTATGAATTGACTTTTTGCCATTTACACTCCAAATGGATGGTTTCTCCTTCTTTTTCCCCAAATGACTCCAAAGTACCTAAACACTCAAAAGTAAACATAAGATACAAAATTTACAAGAAAAGTAGCAAAGAAAGCATAAACAATAGATAAATATCAAGGTGTTTACAACACCTATCAAATTCCCCCACACTTAGACTTTGCTAGTCCTCGAGAAAATCAAACAAAATACTTATAAAACATACATACAACTCCGTGTCGTCGAGGCTACGGTTACTCTTAGCATAAATAACAAGCCTTTAAACCCTTAGGTGTCCCTAGTGGACGAGTTATAGTCTCGTGAGGGTTTACTAGAGATATACCCACAAAACCTATATTTCCAACTTACTAGTTCTCCGTAATGATAGCATCCAACGCGCTAAGAAGACATAGAGATTCTGCACACTAGTCATAAGAAGTTAGACACATAAATGAACACAATCTCATTCTTAAAAGTTGATAGAGAAATAACCATCCCTTCTCGAAAGAAATTCGGGTTCGAAGTGATCAAAAGTCTCGACTCTGCCTCACAAGAAAGGGTTTTATGAAATCGCTCTCAATAATAAACAACTTTTTATGGGTCACACATGTGTCCAGGTAGGAATGAAGAAATAAATCCTGCGACACGTTGAATGGTAGGAAGGCAAAACCCTCCAAATCGTTTTGAAAACCCACATCTTGTATTCATTTTGAAAACCCATTTTTATGACGATCTCTAAGAAAGGAAATCAACCACTTAACGAAGGTGGGAATATGCTTACTTACCTCGTTATCCGTTCGACGTGCAGCTAGCACCACTCGACAAAGCATCCATAGAAACGTCTTCGGTCTTGATCGGTGTCTTCATCTTCGTCTTCGGTCTTCAACTCTTGATGATAACTCTTGAACTTCGTAGAATCTTGACAATATAACTCTTTTCCTTAAATTCCTTGTTGCTTGAAACTTCATTGTAGATATTCCTTCTTCCATTGGCTTTATTGAAAAAAAATACATAATTAAAAACGAACTATACAAACCCTAAATATGATACAATGAATTTTTCTTGTCGATTTTATTTTTTTTATGAGACAAGAAAAATAAAACAAATACAAAATGAAAACGAAACAAAACAATAAAACTAGTAATGAACCTAAAGAAATTTTCTCTTGCCTTTTTTTTTTTTAAATATTTTTCTTTTCTAATTTTTTTTTTTGAGACAAGAGAAAATAAAATACAAATAAGATAAAATAAAATAAAAATATAAGTACAAAGGACATGGTGTAAGTACTTTATCGCTTAATTCTTCACAACTTGTATGTCTCGATATCATAAACTTCTTGAACTCTCATCTTAATAATCTTCGCTCTTGTACAATAGTCTTCAACTTGTAAATTTCCGCTCGTTGTCTTGTTGCTTTACTTGAATCAAATCTGCTCATTTTTGTATTGTTGCTTGTAAACCTTGAACATCTTCAACTTTCCTTCGAATTTGTGATGCTCCTCTTGTTGATGATGATGGTGTTTCTATGGACCCGTTGGTGTAGAGAGAGATAAAGTAGATGGTGCTAAGCGAGAACAAGATTACAAGTGGTATGTAAGTTAGCAATTCGATGTCACCATCATGATTGGTAAAATAACACTCAAGAGATCAAAGTAGTGCTTCTATTGGTGGGAGGTTGGGCAGCTCACCATTCTGCCCGGAATTTACGTACGGTGACACACACTCTAAAAGCACAAATTTAGACAGGTACAAAGAATTGAAGGTCGGTGCCTCTCATGATGTAACATGGGTAGTCTCCACTATAGGGGATCACTATTCTAATACCGAATTCAGTCTTCACCTTATTTGCCATTTGGCATGGTTAAATCCAACTTTAACTCCCATACAAGTAAGAAACCCGATCATGTTCTATGTCATCTCTAAGTTCAGTCACTCTTATGAGATTCTCGATGTAATCTTAGCGACATGTATACTATGTGACTCTAAACTAACCACAAGTTGGAATTTTTTATTCACTATTTTACACAAAAGTTGAAAAATTTGAAAATTTTACAATGCAAATGCTTATCCACTCCCCCACACTTAAAATTTACATTGTTCTCAATGTAAATTGAATCGTCCAAAGAAAGTCAAGGTGGGAAATACGACATGATATGCGACAAGAAATTAGAAAAAATAAATACAAGACAAGAAAAATAAATCAAAACAAGACAAGAAATACTCATCGTATGGGTTGCCTCCCATGCAGCGCTTGGTTTAAAATCGTCAGCCCGACTATCAAGACGAATTCCCCATACACCAATAACCTGATGTTGATGGTGGATTTTCATTTAAGGTTAGAATTGTAAAAGCCAGAAAATTATACGCTAACATCTTGTAAAAGATAAAGCCATTAATAAGTGTTGGATACTTCTTCACTTAATTTACTAATTCACCTAGAATGGAGCATGTGACAACAATCCCATTCTGTGAATTAAATACACGAAATTCATCCAGGTTGGAGCATGTAGCAACAATCCCATATACCACGTGAATTTACAACATTATTAATTAATGCGTAACCAGACCTTGTATTTCTGTACTCATTATCGATTCGGCATGACGACCGAGTATTACTCTCAGAGAGCAACACGAATCTCCAAGCATTATAATGAAAGCATGTACGAAATACCTGCATACCAGTCTGCAACTCTCGGTGTGTTATACTAGCCCGATTGAGCATCCGGACTGTCCGTATCGATCTGAAATGATCACGATCATCCAACTTCACCAAAGCATGATTGGATGGCCCGGAGTCAATTCCATAACCCCAAGCGGGTATGGAATATTCGACATTTTGCCGAACCAACGCGGCCCCGCATGGTCGGCCTCCCCCAAAAGATTGGCATAGCTTGCCAAAACGTCCAAACCAGTATGGACGGAAAACCCTAAATTAGGGTTTGCGGCACATTACATGTGTCGCAAAACAGTCTCAACCATCCATCTTCGCAGGTATAGATGAAGGGTGTAGATGTAGATTCAATGGGCCCAGAGCATGTCAACACAATCACCGTGGGCTCGCCTACATACCTGACCAATCGGTCAGGACCAACCATGGTTGGTCATCCCGATTCGTACGCCCGAATAGAGCATGACGCACGGCCGTGAAACCCAAAATTAGGGTTTTTGAGCATCACGAGCGTTCATCTTCTCCGGCACGAATGAAGGGTCCAAGATTAGATTAAGCAGGTCCGCTCATACCAACATGACCACCGTGGACCCATCTATCCCCTCACCTGATCGGCCAAGGCATACCATGCCTGGTTATCCCAAATCATCCGCTCAAACTAGCATGGTCACACTTCCCAATTGCAAACTAATCTCGACCACTCAACTTCGTCGGACGATTTGAGTGGCTTAGATCACGTTTTCATGGGACAGTCGGGTATAGGCGTGAACACCAGCCTACCACCTACACGCTTAGACCGATCGGCCAAGACCGACCAAGATTGGTCATCTTGGAACGCGCGCCCGAAGTTGGCACGATGCGCGGCTTTTGCGGCACTAGTTTTCTGTCACAAACTGATCTCGACCACTCAAATTCACCGGACGAATTGGGTGGCCCAGATCACACTTTCGTGAGATAATGGGATATGGGCGCCTACACCGTCATGCCGTCTATATGCATGTACGATCGGCCTGGCCAAAATCGTATCCCAAACTTGGATTCGACCAGGCTGAAGAGGGATGCTTGCGCACCTCTTCTAAAACCCTAATTTCATTAACAGTCGCAGATGAGTGTCTCAAAGATCATCTTGTCCGTCCAACTTCACCGGCTTGGATATACAGCCATGATCGGAGTTAATTGGTCAGTGCGGCATCATGGTGATCACCATCCGTCACTCTACCACATCATGTGGTCGTTCAAGGGAGGATTTGCTTGCGCAACTTCCAAACCATCACATGAAGTAGGCTGGACATAAGGCTATTTTGAGACACTCAAATAGTGATGCTTCATATATGCTGAGTATACTCGATGCAGTACCTGCATAGAATACACACGATACTTCACAAGTATCAACTTCCTGAATAACGCAGTTATTCAATTTAACATTACATGCTACCTTTTGTGGGTCCCACGATCCACACATTCCAGACATCAATCATGTCACAAACTGGGGGATACATACTGGGGTATTGGTCTGGAGGTTTACAGCATGCTCACAACGCGCCATCACAAGAACGTGTCAGGAAGTCATGGACGGTTAAGTGATGATGGGAGGAGTGGGAAAGCCTGGTCGTGTGACACTTACACATTACTCCACTACTCCATCACTCCACTTTCTCCACTTCCCACGAGATACGAGGGTTAGGCTAAAAGACTTGTATAAATAGGTTATACATCCTATTTTTCAAATAAGTCCAGACAACATCGGCAAGTATTGATACCATCGTATTCAAACACCGGAACTGGTAGCTTACATCCTTCAAGCCAGTTCAGCTTTCTGATACAAGTCATACATAGCCAACACCTTCACATTATCAACACCTTCTTCGCTTCCCTCCCTAAGATCAACCCTATCTCCTTCACTTTGTGACCGAAACAAATCTGGAACGGCCATTTCTTGGTTTAGGCCGGATTTGCACAGATTAATTTCTCGAATCTACAAGTATTCCCGTGTAGTGCATTTGTTTAAGGTTTAGACTCATTTCTCATCCACACACCCCAAATTACCAAAATCGGCAAAAATAGTTTTCACCCATAAACAATTGGCGACCACAGCGGGAGGTTAATCTCGGTTGTAAAGTCAATTTCTCCAAAATCCGATTAAATTTTATCAATTTCAAAAAGGGTAGATCTTAGGACCAATTCAATCATCAATCCATTTCAAGATGGTAAAACTTAGGTATGGATCAACAATCAATTCTGATGGAGCTAGTATGGATAACACTCCCGATGTTGATGTACCTGTCAGTGGAGCTACCGTGTTCAATACATCTCGTGGAGCCGTCACTTCTACCATCAACGCCAGCGTAGCAGCAAATATTCCAGAAAGTATAACACATCCCATCACCAGCGCCAGAGCAGCCGCAAATCCCAGCATCTCCTCAAGTGTAACACCTCCGGTAGTCACCGAGCAACAACTTTCACTCCTTCATCGGGACGAGGAGCCTGGAGGGATAAGAGGAGGACCACCGCCCATTACTATTGCAGACTTGATGGAGAAGCGTGAAGTTCTGGCTAAGACTCAAACGGATATGGCCGCAACTCGAGAAAGAGGTACTCACTTTCCTCAAAACTTTGATCGAACGATTACCACAAGGTTCACGACAACCTGGGAAACATTTCCATCCCGGCCCACACGGATGAAGAAACTAGCATTTCTCCCGAACGCCCAAGAGAAAGGAATCAACCGTCCAACTTCATCACACGCGAGGACCGGGAACGACTTCTCCAAAATCGAGGAAAAGGGGACCGAACGGATGTACACCAATATCAGCCACCGTACCCTCAAGATGTGCAACGAATTCCTCTTCCAAGAGGTTACACCTCTCCCAGTTCTCCCTACGATGGTGCATCGGTAATGCTCGTGAACACATCTCTCGATTCTTGGAATCCTTGGGGAACATGAATACAATCATGTTCTACGCCTAAAAGAATTCTCAAAGTCACTTACGGGGAGGGCGTACACAGTACAACAACGTCGCGCCTATCATCATATCCAATTGGAGCGATATGGTCAGTACTTTCTACAAAAAGTGTTTCTTCGTGTCTGAGCAGATCACCTTTTCAGATCTGGGAAGAATTCTTCAGCGGAACAACGAACATCCCAATGACTTCGTTAAAAGGTTCAGAACCCAAGCCCTAGATTGTCACGACCCGAACATTACTGAAATACAATCGGTGGAGTTGTGCATCAATGGGATGATACCCATATACCATGCTCTATTAGAGAATATGGGCTTTCAAACGTTCTCTGAACTCCATGAAGCTTCTAAACGTTCAACAACAACTGCACCAGCATTGCTAGAAAGAACCAGAGTTGTTCAAAGTGAAGATTCACGTGAAAGTCGAGGAATCAGGCGTCTCACGAACAAGCAATACAACACTGGTCCTTCCGTAAGTGTAGTGGGCGGAGAAAAAAAAGGAAAGCTTCAGCGACGAAACAACAAACCAAGCGGGCATCCCCGGCACACAAGACTTCGTCTCGGAAAGGAGCGGAAAAAACTCCTGCACAAGATACCGAAGATACAGGTTTTCCTTTCCCCATGAATGAAGTGATAGAACTCTTGGAAGCGTGGATCCAAGACGGTGCCATCAAGCTGCCTCCTATCATACGTCCTCCAACTGAGAAAGACATGGTAGATCCCAAATATTATTGCTACCACAGATTCTTCCATCATCAAACCAAATATTGTAACAGGTTGAAACAAATATTCGGGGAAAAGATAGAGACAGAGAACTCCATCTTGGAAACGAAGGTGTTCATAGAGACCCTCTTCCTATTAGGAATCGCATGATTTCTCGGGGATTCATTGCAAGACTGTACAATCTATGATGGAGCACTTGTGTGAAATCTTATATTTCTCCAAACGACAGCGTCAAGACATATTTATGGTTCTCAACCGCGTTGTGTCGTGCAGACGTTTGTATCCGAGCGATCCAGAACCCAGTCTTTCCCGAAGGACGCGAGCAAGGGAAACTGGGGACTCCTAACTGTCACTCGTTTGAGAGACGTTGAGTTCGATAGTGCGTTGATTGATACGGCTTCCGAATTTAACATCATTACTGTCAAGACCTTGAGAGCAGCAAAGATTTTAAAGCAGGAAGCTACTCGTCACCCAACTGTGGTTAAAGATTCAGAAGGAGAACTCAGAGATGCATATGGAAACATCGATCTTGAAGTCAAATTGGGTGATGCCTCGACACAAGCAAAGTTCTACATAGTCAAAGATCATCCCAAATACGACATGATCCTAGGACGCTCTTGGATGCATGACAACAAAGCAATACTAGAAGTCTGTCCTCTACCGGTTTCGATACCTGAAAGAATATCCAACACGCCTTCTGGACCTGATGACTGTTTGTTGCCGCACCAGCAACTTGCCAATGTGACACAACTTCCCGGAGAGAGCCTGTCAGCATACATTGAAAGGTTCCGATCTCAAGTAAGTTTCATCACTTAACCCTCTTTACAACCTACCACCCCTCATTCCGACAAGTCCTGGGGACTGGCTCTAGCTAAAAAACCAACCTTGGCTAAGAGATGTGAATGGGAGGCCGGCCCCTTCAAACAGTTTATCAGGAGTCTAGAAGTTGTCTCGATCAAAGATGACAAAACCAAGACCCCGATATCCAAACGCCCAAACCCGTTTGGAATTGGGGACCTAGTAACGAAGACAACCACATTCAAGGTCGGAAGTATTACGGTGAGAATGGCTACCTCACCCTGATTCAGCCACCGAGAAGGAGGATGAACCATACACGGTAGCAGATGTCATCCTAGGCGGCTACCGCAAACTCATCAACGCCCGACAAGCTAGAAGGCGTAACAATTCACTCACGGTGGCTCAAACCCTACCGTACTTAAGACGTTGTGCTATCAGGTTTCAAAGCATCCTACACGCTTTAAGACGTCTGTGCTACTTCCTCCGGCGTGTTTCCCTTTACAATTTCACATCATATTTGTAATTCCTCTAGAGAATGATTGCAATACTTGCATTCATAATTAGGGTTTCAATTTTCGATTTTCAAATTAATTGAAATGTTATTTCCATCCGAGAACCTCTTTACCCCTAAAGACACAAAGTCCAGCCCTAAATCAACCCACTAGAGCAGGTCAGGAAAGAAACCCTAAGCAAAAAAAAAAAAAAAAATCCTGAAAAGAGTTGAGGGAAAAGATATGAGCGGGAAGGGAAGAAGCTTTGAGCCACTCACCCCAGCAAGGCCAGGAAGATCTTGCATCAGGAACACAGGTCCGTAGGTAATCCATTATGGCATTATTTATTTTATCACAAAGAATTACGTGTGAAGGCGCACCCTTGCGCCTGAGAAGTTTCAGTTGCAGTCTTGACAAAGGGTTATAAAAAAAAAAAACTTTATTCAAACAATCAAATAGAAGAAAACCTTGAACTCGGCTGCCACTGAGTACAAAAGAAGATGTTCAAATGTACGGAATATACTTGGAAAGAGGAAAAAAGAAGAAAAGAGGTTTTAGTCGCCAAGAGGGTCGACCTCGCCTGCACCACCGTTAGGTTCTGGTTCAGTGCCATCACCTATTGATGCTCCTCCCTTCGGATCTACCTCAACTTCTACATCAGACATCTCCGCAGCAGCGTACTCCATCCCAACATCATCAGCGGGAGCATCAAAGGGCATAGGAACATTTGGAGTCGTGCCGATTGCTTTCAAATGTTCAGGTTTGTCTGTGTCAGAATCAAGAATTATCACGCCGTCCTGGATTGGGTAATCGCACTTATCTTCATTCAGAGGTCGTTTATGCTCAACCCTCCGCCTCTTCAACCGCGTTGCAAATCTCTCTGCCCTTGCGCTTACTAGTGCTTGCAACGCTTCCTCGCGCCTCCACCGCTCCTCCATGTCAACCGCAGCTGAAATTGCACAGATGCGTCCCCTGGCAATACGCAGGTGCAAAATAGACATCCCCTGTATAGCACATCCGACTTCGCGAAGTGGAAGATCGATCTTAGCCATTACTTCTTCGTGCGCATGGGTTTCGGGCTTGTCAACTTCGAAGCTTCTTTCTGGAGAAGTGACAGAATGATCGTCCACCGCTTCCATGATAAACTGCAAAGGAGAAGAAGTTATGAGCACAAAAAAAAATCAATCAATCGATCAGTCAATCAGAAGATCAGATAAGTGTGGAGCAGTACCTGAGATATAGAATAAACGACTACGTGAGATGATTCTTTATAATCTCGCAAGTCGACAGAATCCCAGGAGAAAAGAAGTCTTTACTTGCCACATATAAAGGCTACTAATTCGGGATAGCAATCAACGATGCTTATCAGATACATCTGAGGAAAGCTGTTGTGTGACGAAAGGGAGTACACCTGACCCAAGGAAGGGGCCAAGCTCAGATATGTACAAGGGGAACCAAAGCGACTCACCAGATCAAGTCCTGCTTCCTTCACAACCTTAATCAGGACTAACCAGTTCCAGGGCAACGCCTGACGATGTCGACCTATCCGGTAAATATGTATTCACTTTAGCTTGGTCATTTCAGTATACAAATTTGTCACCATCTCATGCCTACCCCACAATAGTGTAACCATTATGTGCTAGGCGGGGGACTTAATGTTGATGGTGGATTTCCATTTAAGGTTAAAATTGTAAAAGCCGAGAAAATTATGCGCTAACATCTTGTAAAAGATAAAGCCATTAATAAGTGTTGGATACTTATTCACTTTACTAATTCACCTAGAATGGAGCATGTGACAACAATCCCATTCTCGTGAATTAAATACACGAAATTCATCCAAGTTGGAGTATGTAGCAGCAATCCCATATACCCTGAATTCTGACATTATTATTTAATGCGTAACCAGACCTTGTATTTCCGTACTCATTATCAGTTAAGCATGACGACCGAGTGTTACTCTCGGCAGAGCAACACGAATCTCCAAGCATTATAATGAAAGCATGTACGAAATACCCATACAAGCCGCAACTCTCGGTGTGTTATACTAGCCCGATTGAGCAACTCTCGGTGTGTTATACTAGCCCGATTGAGCATCAGACCAATGCTCAGATCGATGCAGGGAAATGATCACGATCATCCAACTTCACCATCATGATTGGATGGCCAAGATCAATTCCATAACCCCAAGCAGGTATGGAATCGCCGCGAACCAACGCGGCCCCGCATGGTCGGCCTCCCCAAAAGATTGGCATAGCTTGCCAAAACGTCCAAACCAGGGCAGTATGGACGGAAAACCCTAAATTAGGGTTTGCGGCACATTACATGTGTCGCAAAACAGTCTCAACCATCCATCTTCGCAGGTATAGATGGAGGGTGTAGATGTAGATTCAAAGGGCCCAGAGCATGTCAACACAATCACCGTGGGCTCGCCTACATACCTGACCGATCAGTCAGGACCAACCATGGTTGGTGATCCCGATTCGTACGCCCGAATAGAGCATGACGCACGTCCGTGAAACCCAAAATTAGGGTTTTTGAGCATCACAAGCGTCCATCTTCTCTAGCACGAATGGAGGATCCAAGATTAGATTACAGGTGTCCGGTCATACCAACATGACCACCGTGGACCCATCTATCCCCTCACCCGATCGGCCAAGGTATACCATGCCCGGTTATCCCAAATCATCCGCTCAAACTAGCGTGGTCACACTTACCGATTGCAAACTAATCTCGACCACTCAACTTCGCCGGACGATTTGAGTGGCTTAGATCACGTTTTCATGGGGACGATCGAGTATAGGCGTGAACACCAGCCTACCACCTACACGCTGCACCGATCGACCAAGACCGACCAAGATTGGTCATCTTGGAACAGGCGCCGAAGATGGCACAATGCGTGGCTTTTGCGGCACTAGTTTTCTGTCACAAACTGATCTCGACCATTCAACTTCGCCGGACGAATTGAGTGGCCCTGATCGCACTTTCGTGAGATAATGGGATATGGGTGCCTACACTGTCATGCCGTCTATACGCATGTAGGATCGGCCTGGCCAAAATCGTATCCAAAGCTTGGATTCGACCAGGCTGAAGAGGGATGCTTGCGCACCTCTTCTAAAACCCTAATTTCATTAACGGTCACAGATGAGTGTCTCAAAGATCATCTCGTCCGTCCAACTTCACCGGCTTGGTTATACATGTAGGATCAGAATATCGCAACACCAATACCTTGCGAGATTAGTAAACGACAGCATTGCGAAAGTGTCACAGGGAAGAAACATAAATGACGCAATGGATGACGACAGCCAGAACATGAGAAATGTGTGAAGACTTAGCGAGATTTAGGAGTGTTGCGAGATTGCATACTTGTACACTTGCGATATTTCGCAAGTCATTCCCGAAAATAAAGGACAGCTTAGCTGTCATCCATTATGTAATACCCTATATAAAGAGTCGAGCAAGTCTGTTGTAAAGAGAGTTCTTTTTGAATTATTAAGCAAGTCACTAGGAGAGAGAAAATTTGTAGTAGTTGTAATTTCTTTGGCTCTGTTCTATCTTCTTTTGTAAATATTTCAAGGAACTAATCAATAAAATTCATAATATTCATCTTCAAATGGATTAGTTGAGTTAATTCTAGTGAGGGGTGTAGTGTAGGATTTCCTACAACTACATAATGGCGCTAGAAACAGGGAGAGAGTGAGGATCAGTATTGTGATTTGGAAAAATTTGGAGTAAAAAAAAAAACAATTTCATACAATTTTTCCGCAAATTGTCTTGAAATTAAGAAATGGCTAGAAGAAGGAATGCATCGAACAACCAACAACTGTTAGAAGAAGCGGAGATTAGCTAGAGAAAGGAGAAATGAAGTAGGTGAACCCTCAAGAATAAACGCAAGAGATAGAGAAGAAGGTCAAATTCAACCACCAATTCAACCAGCACCGAATAGAGTAATAGATTATGATAGGGTGAGTGTGCATACATGGAGATCAGATTCTATGGAGGTAAGAGAAGAAGTGCAACAATTGATAAATAATGGACAAGAGGAGAGAAACCGAGAAGAGATGGGAGAAACATTTCATGTAAATGAAGAAATCGCAGCATTAGAAACATTGAGACAAACAATACATGAAGAAAGGCGGTTAGAAGCGGAGGAACGCGCAAATTTAACAAGGCAAAACCATGAGTTAAGAATGGAAAATATGAGGTTGCAGAATAGAAGGTCAAGTTCAAGATCGTTAGGGAGGAAAGATTGAGAATTTTACCTACAGAAAATGCTGATGAAGAAAACCAAGAAGAAGCACAAAATCCAGGCACGGAACGTTGCGAGAGAAGAGAAGAGATAGAAGATCGTTATATTCTGCATCCCGAGAGTCTTCAAAATGAGCATAATGGGGAAAATCAAGGAAATAGGCAGCGTCAAGGGCAAAATCATCCAGTTGGTGAAAATCAGGAAGAAGGAAGAAGAATATTGCATGGGAGAGAAACGCGGAGGAAACAAAAAGAGATTGAAGATGACATTGAGAGGCATTATGTTGAACAAGCACGTCTAGCTCGCGAGAGGGAAAGATTAAGAACAGAAATGGAAAATCAAGAATTGGAAGAGGCAATTCGGCAGAACAATCATGATAATCGAGAAAGAAGGCGAGAACAAAATCGCAACAATGGAAATATCGATGAAGAATATGAAAGAATACAAAGGAGAACCGATAGACAACCAATAACAGAAAATGATAGATATAATGGCGTGCGAATTCGTGAAAAGACGAAGGAGAAAGTCGCAGAGAAAGAAGAGAAGAGAATGATGAACAAGAAAATCAAAAAGAGACATGAACGCAGTAAGGAGAGAGGCAAAACTAAAAAGACCAATAGATTCGAATTTTGATGTAAATGAACATATCTTGAGAGAGTTGGCAGAGATGAGAGGAATGCTGAACAGTAGAAGGGGAGGAGGAAGAAGACAATTGGATGAAGCCATCGCAGAGGCTGCGAAAAATCCTTTTACATTAGAGGTGCAGCTAGGAGGAATACCCCCAAAGTGCAATTTACCAGCATTAACCAGCATTTTTGATGGAACAACTTGTGCAATACAACACATTAAAGCTTATGTGAGATGTATGTTACAGTGGGAAAATCATGATGCTATATTGTGCAAATACTTTGCATCGAGTTTGACTGGAGAAGCATTGAAATGGTTTGAAGGTTTACCAAGGAACACAATCACGTCATTCAACCATTTACAAGCTATATTCTTAGGGGCATATATAAGTAACAATTCCTCGCGACCCGGTATTGAAGATGTATTTGGGCTAAAACAAAGAGTTGGCGAAAGTTTGAAACATTTAACTGTGAGATGGAAGACAATGTGCAGCGAAATGGCTGGACGGGTGGATGAAAGATATCTCATCATGTCGTTCATAAATGCTATGTTCGCAACCAATTTGTTATATGTTCAAATTTTTAGAGTCAAGAATACAATCACAATGACTGAGTTGCGAGAACTCCAGGAGGAATATATTGCTCTATAAGAAAGGCAAAATGAGATGGAATCATACCCAGCTGTGAATACAAGTTCAAATGCTGCGAATACAAGTTTATTACCCAAATTGATAAACACAGTGGCGAGCACTTCGCAAGGGCAACAAGAAAGGATGATAGATGATGGACAGCCAAAATTAGTAGCCATGGGAAGTCGAGATTAGGAAGAATTCGAAAGAGAAAGGAACTATTACAACCGTGGCGGAAATAACAAGATCCAAAGGCTCGATCACTTGTAAGAAACTTATGGAGTTCGAAGGCAGAATTATCATGGAGGGCAGCGAAGTCACAGAGTAGTGTGGGAAGAAATCAAAATGCCACCACTAAATACTAGTGTGGAAAAAATATGGGAAGCTATACTTTTGATGGAAAACATACTTGCACCATGGAACATGGGAAGTGAACCACCACCAGGTGATAGAAGTCATGAATTTTGTTCTTACCATCGCTTTCATGGACATCTAACAAATGATTGCAGAAACATAAAAAGAATCATTCTCAGGATGATTGATCAAGGAAAACTGAATTCATTTCTTAAAAAGCGAAGAGAAAACTCAACTGTTACCACCACCACCAGAAATGCACAGAGCAAACTCAACAAAAGGGAAAGAAACATTTGTAGTAGAAGTTAAAGCGAAAGCTAAAAATTTGTTTTGCAACTCCATTGTACATTCGTACCGAACAATTGAAGATTTTCATGATAATGTTCTCAGTAGAGTTTTTTCGAGGGATGCTGATAATAGAGAAGTAATGAACATTGCGAAGACATCGCAATTAAAAGAATGGCAAATGCAGATTATTTCTTTCACCGCAGAAGAGGTACCTGAAGGCAGGGAGACGCATGATAGCCCATTGGTCGTAAAATTGGAAATCAATCCAAAACATGTTGATGGCGAAGATGATGAAGCAGAAAATTCCTGGGCGATCAATAGAATCTTAATTGATACGGGGAGCTCAGTAAACATCCTTTTTTTACCATACTTACAAGACCATGGGAGGGAAGGATGAAGATTTGATACCTTCACCGTATAAGATATATGGTTTCAATGGTACAGCGAACAAGCCTAAAGGAGAAGTACATATGAGGATACCCTTGCAAGGATTATCAACTGAAATTTTGTTATGTGTAGTAGATGTGGAATCCCCTTATAATGCATTGATCGGGCGGCCATGATTGCATGAAAATCTGGGTATAGCGTCAACTTAACATCAGTGTATAAAGTTTCCTCATCCTAGTGGTGTTGGAGTTATAAAGGGAGACTGGATGGAAGGACAAAAATGCTATGAGATTGATGTGGAGAGTTGCGAGGAAAGAGCTGCAAAAAGGAAGGGCTGGAAGAAAAATATAAAAGATGAACAAAGAAGAGAAAGGTTGATGGTGGATACCATAGATACAAGAGGTGAAGATACATTACGAAGCAAGTGCATGAAGCCAGTTGAAAATTATGATGGAAAGGAACCATTAAGAGGTTTGAATGGTACAGAGGCAGAGAGCAGCAGGAGCAAAAGGTGTAAGAAGTGAATAGTGACAAAGGCATATCAAGAGTAGGAGGAAGAAATAATAATTGAAGAAGAAATGCGCGCGAATCTCGCTATCAAGAATGTATGAAAATCGATTGAAGAATTGAAATGAAATTACAACAAACAAAGCAAGATTGTGCGATAGCTTCGCAAACAAAATAACAAGAGATAACCAAAAATGAATGATTGAATGAATTAACAAAAATGAAAGAGTGAGTGAATGGGACGAACCTTTATGGCGTACACCCTAGTTCGCGAATGATATTTCGCAAGAGGCAAATGTAATACCTAAAGTGCGTCATATAAGGGGGTATCTCTTGACATGGCTTAGGGAAAGGTTACACCGCTCATGGAACCTGAGTCATGGAGATTTAGGGCCCATGAAAGCCTATCCGGGAGAGATACCTTGGATTTCCAACTATATATATAAGGTTATACCCTGGTTGGACGCCCCGAGGGTCTCTTCAAGGAGTCGATGTATGCTCAAGGCGCCGAGGTACACGGTTGAGCCAAGAGTGCCTGGGGCATTTGAAGTGTCTCGACCATTCTTGGCAAGTCTTGGCACATCGCACTCGGCCCGAAGAAAACTCCACTTAGGGTGCAGTCTCGTAACCATAAACCCTATAGGTATAAGGGATAAGAGTCTGCGAAAACAACTGGCTGTTGTTAAGACCGGATGGGAGGAGCTAGTCTTGTATGGCCGATGTACGCCTCCTTGAAGGGGCAACCAGGGGAGATGATAAGGCGGCACCCTCCATTAGGGAGCTGATAAGTGTCAAAAGACGCAAATGTCATGAGGCTTTATTTTCGCAAGGAAATTTAGGCTTGTCATATTTGTGCGATGATCCTGAAGAGGCAAAAATACTAATGAAAAGATAAGACGAGATCAATGGGTTTTTACATGAAAATGTAAAAACGTCCTGCGATTTCGTCGCAAAGACGGAAATATCATAGGGCTTTACGTTCGCAAGAATATTTAGACTTGTCATATTGTCGCAAGTAAAATATCCTGCAGAGGCAAAAATACTAAAGAAATGATAAGACAGGGTCAATGGGTCAATACATGAAAGTGTAAAGACGTCCTGCGACTTTGTCGCAACGAGGGGTGGCAAAATAAGACCTTTAACTAGGAAGGCAAAATAAGACCACACAAAAAATGCTAAGGCAAGATCAATGGGTCATTACATAAAATCGTAAAGACGTCCTGCGATCTTGTCGCAATGATGAGCTTCAACATAAATAAAGATAAAGCCACACAAAAAATTGAGGAAGCAAATAAGCTTGCGAAAATGATTATAAACAGTGGCAAAACTCAGAAGTTTCATTATTCAGAGATGACTGATCAAATCTCTCATTTGAAAATAAATAACAGAGGCAAGTATGGGAATGAATAGGATAAAATCTTGTTATTTATTTTCATATGATAGATTTATGCATTCATAATGCTGGTCAATTGTATTACAAGGAAGAATTGCTTGATATGTGCAAATAAAGGAAACAAAGGTTGAATTCATATTTAGTAATCATTCATATTTAGTAATCCAAGAAATTTACAATAGGGGGTTACAGAAATGGAAGATTAAAAGGGTATATGTACAGATATTACAAGAAGCAAAAGAAGAAAAAGAAGTTATTTCTCTGTTGATTCTTCTTCTTTGTCAGATTCTTCGATTCCGTCATTCTTTTCGCCAGACTCTTCTTCTTCGCTAGCTTCACTATCAGAAACATCTGAGAAAGGCATATTTTCAGGAATTTCATCAAGAAGACAAGAGTATGAACTAAGAGGAATGTGGTGATCATTGCAAACTGTCTCAATAGTTTGATTGCGAAAACGAACAACATCGTTATTGAAATTCGCTACTGTAGCTTGCAATTGTTTCTTCAACTTGGAATACTTGTTGTTGCGAAGAGAGAGGCCCTTTGCGAGTTGCTCTTTTTCAGATTCAAGTTCTTCAATCCTTGTCTGAAATCTCTTCTCGGCTCCTGCAAACATGTGACAATGAGTTAACAATTTAATAGCAATACTACAGAAAAAAGGAGTAATAAAGTAAAAAAGAATAATAAACAACCTTCTCTGTCAGATATCATATCTTTAACCAAAGCAGTATGCTCAGCGCGAAGGCTAACATCAACACCTAAGTTATTTCTGGCATTATCTAGAACTCTAGCAGCCCAAGCAAATTCATCATCATTATTTATGACAAACAGAGAACGGATTTGATTTTCCCGTTCATTAAGTATGGCATTTTGACGAAGAGACTCATCCCGTTAAATTTGAACCTCAAGAAGTGTCTTTTGGAATCTCACTAAAGCTTGGGCACCTTGATTAGCAATACGATCTTTGTCATCTATAAGGCTACTAATTTTCTTTCTTAAAGTATTGGTTTTCTTATGGGAATCAAGATATAAACGTTTAAATCGGTTGGCTAAACCTAAACTAGATCTATGCTCAATTTCTAAGAGACGATATTTGGTTTGAAGTTCATCCAACGGAAGAAAATTAATTTTATTTGACGAACTACTTAAAGATTCGTTAAGATGAGCGAGAAGAACATCATTATCCATAGGCTCGGGAAATGAATGGAGGAGAATGGCTTCTTCAGAAAGATTATATATGTCTGCGAAAATGATAAGTCAGGCAAAGAAAAATAAATGACAAAATGAAAACAAGGAAAAAGGAAGAATTTTGTACCATAAAGTTGTTGATTAGCGCTTTGAAGAGTAGAAATTTTGTTCTTCTGAGAAATCGAATCAATTTCCAGTTGTTGGATTCTTTCGCGAAGAGCAGCAGTCTCATCTTCATTCTTCTTGCGAGATGTCGCAACCTCAACTTCTAATTCTTCGCTCTTTTTGCGAAGTTGAGCATTCTTTTTCAGTTGAGTGTTGCATCTCTTTTCAAGATCAGAGGCAACAACAAAAGAAGCTCTCCCAGCCTACAAAGAAAAGATAAGGAAATTGTCAAGATAAAGTTTAAAATTAAAATTATGAGAAAAAATAGAAATTTAGACGTACCAAGGCACTAAGTGCATTTAAAAAGCTGGGAGATACAGATCTGGAAACTCCTTTAAAAGAATCATTGTTCTCAAGCAAGGTAGCATCACATATATTTGCGAGAGCCTCGCATGTACCGGAAAGGTGATCATCCCCAAGGCCTTGCATGGAGTCGGAAAAAATATTGGATAACTGCTCCATAGGAGATTCACTTGATTGATCTTCTTCCGCATTGTTATCATCCTCATCAGAAGTTTCATTGGGAGAAGGACTTGAGTGAGAAGAAGATTGAATTTTTCGTTTTTTGGAAGATGGGGCAGTGGATTTCCCCTTGCGAAGAGGATCTTTGCCTTTTCCTTTGACCTTCGCAACCTCGGGAGATTGTTCTCCTTCAATAATTTCAACACCAACCTATGCACACGAATGAAGATAAGAAATAGAGGCAATAATATTGTTAAAACTAACAAAAGAAAGTATTTCTTACTTCATCCGTGATTGATCGGAGTATCGCCAGAGTACTCGCCTTTGGACGTCTTTCATAACTCCTTCTCAATTTGATAATCTGAAAATTTTGCAAGCCTAGTAAATATAAGAAGAAGGAAATATCGCAAAGAAAACCTGAAATAGGAAATATACCTCTTTTGCCTTTTCGGGCCACTTAAATTCCCAAGGACGATAATCTGCGAGATTCGCAGGGAGTATATGAGAACCTGCAATGTAAGGTCCGCTCAAAAATAGAGGAACAACCCACCACTTCTCATCTTTGGAGTATCGAGGAACATTATTTTTGCCCGAGTGCCAGTCAATATCTTGCATAAGCAGTTTCTCGCTAGGAATATTATCTTTTCTCTTTAATAGAGCACCCCAGCGAGATTTATCATTTCTCATATTTATCACTTCGTAATTTTCAAAAAAGTTTTCTACGGTATACTTCTCAGCAGCTATTTCTAAATTTGCGAATTTAGGATTTTTGACATTATCAGGATATAAAGACCCCTTACCAGCGCCACGATTGGCGAATTCAAGCATTAGACGGATACAATCACCACTTAATTGATAAATAGCTCGCGAGAATTTCTCATGAGCAAGAATTTCATAGAATAAAGGCATCTCGGGATTGTAGAGAGGAATGGGAAGGCCTGCGAGGATTTGACCTAGCGAGATTATGATTTTCTGATCATCACATTGATGATCAGAAAAACAACTTTGTAGAAAGAATAGGTGAAGATCCTTGATTTGGAATGGTTGATAGGGTGAAACCCTTCTCATGTAAATTCTTTTGAGCTTCGTTAAAAATGGGTTTATATTTACGACCAGGAGGAGTCATTTTTAGAGTATGGGAATGGTTGAAGGATTGAGGATCAAGAGAAAGAAGAAAAGGAAGAATTGCAGTAGCAGAAGCGCAAATTGCGGAAGAAGATAGTTGAAGAAAAGTTGCAGAGAGAAAGTAAAAATAAAAAGAGGAAAATAAGAAAACTATATATAGAGAAAAGAATTCTCGAGAAGATAAATGCATTTAATACGAGAAGGGACGTGAATGGTTAAGAAGAAACGGTTGAAAGAGACGTGTCAAGAAAAGAGTGGAAAAAGAAACGTATGTGATAAATTCTGTGTAAGAGTACGGGGTCATCGCGGATAAAGATGAACGATTTTTCTCAT
Source organism: Papaver armeniacum (assembly GCA_023531295.1). NCBI lineage: Eukaryota > Viridiplantae > Streptophyta > Magnoliopsida > Ranunculales > Papaveraceae > Papaver > Papaver armeniacum. Next base: position 284,763 of record JAJJWW010003692.1, read on the forward strand.
GACATTCTCTTCTTCGCAGAGAAGACATGAGAAGAGGCAAGATGTAGGATCAGAATATCGCAACACCAATACCTTGCGAGATTAGTAAACGACAGCATTGCGAAAGTGTCACGGGGGAAGAAACATAAATGACGCAATGGATGACGACGCGAGAACATGAGAAATGTGTGAAGACTCAGCGAGATTTAGGAGTGTCGCGAGATTGCATACTTGTACACTTGCGATATTTCGCAAGTCATTCCCGAAAATAAAGGACAGCTTAGCTGTCATCCATTATGTAATACTCTATATAAAGAGTCAAGCAAGTCTGTTGTAAAGAGGGTTCTTTTTGAATTGTCAAGCAAGTCACTAGGAGAGAGAAAATTTGTAGTAGTTGTAATTTCTTTGGCTCTGTTCTATCTTCTTTTATAAACATTTCAAGGAAATAATCAATAAAATTCATAATATTCATCTTCAAATGGATTAGTTGAGTTAATTCTAGTGAGGGGTGTAGTGTAGGATTTCCTGCAACTACAATACAGCCCTGGTCAGTAGTTAATTGGTCAGTGCGGCGTCATGGTGATCACCATCCATCACTCTACCACACCATGTGGTCGGTCAAGGGAGGATTTGCTTGTGCAACTTCCAAACCATCACATGAAGTAGGCTGGACATGAGGCTATTTTGAGACGCTCAAACGGTGATGCTTCATACATCTTTGAGTATACTCGATACAATACCTACATAGAATACACACGATATTTCACAAGTATCAACTTCTTGAATAACGCAGATTATTCAATTTAGCATTACATGCTACCTTTTGTGGGTCCCAAGATCCACACATTCCAGACATCAATCATGTCACAAACTGGGGGATACATGCGAGGTATTGGTGCGGCGGTTTACGGCGTGCGCAACGCGCGCCATCACAAGAACATGTCGGGAAGTCATGGACGGTTAAGTGATGATGGGAGAAGTGGGCAAGCGATCGTGTGACACTAACACATTACTCCACTACTCCATCACTCCACTTTCTCCACTTCCCACGAGATACGAGGTTAGGCTAAAAGACTTGTATAAATATGTTCTACATCCTAATTTTCAAATAAGTCCATACAACAGAGGAAAGTGTTGATACCATCGTATTCAAACACCGGAACTGATAGCTTACATCCTGCAAGCCAGTTCAGCTTTCGGATACAAGTCATACATAGCCAACACCTTCACATTCTCAACACCTTCTTCGCTTCCTCCCTAAGATCAACCCCATCTCCTTCACTTTGTGACCGAAACAAGTACGGAACAACCATTTCTTGGTTTAGGCCGGATTTTTGAGAGTAATTTTCGAATCTACAAGTACTCCGTGTAGTGCATTTGTTTAAGGTTTAGACTCATTTCTCATCCACGCACCCCAAATTACCAAAATCGACCGAAATAATTTTCACCCATAAACACACGAAAAGTTGAGGATCCTTCCATAGAACCTGTTTTGGAAACACTAGCTTCACATAAATATCAATAATATAAAACAGAAATGAAGCTATTAACCAATAAAAGTTTCCCCCACACTTATTCTTGTCCACACTTGGAAGTGTATAAAGAATATAAAAGTCGGGGACTACCACGGTTTCTTGTTCCAAAACCTTCATAGTATGAGAATCAAATGTTTCTAATGGAGGAAATCGAGAAACAAAGTCATTCAACAATGTTTACGAAGCACATACATTCAAACCAATAATAGGTAAAGGAGAAGAAACAATAGGCAACGGGTTAGACAAACCTTGCACAATCTCTTGTATTACGGAATCCTCTTCATCCTTGAAAAACTCAAGTGAATTACTCACCTCTTGTATATCATGGTCCTCTATCAAACCATGCAACCATTCTTCGTCCGTTTCTGCCTTAACCACAGTCTCGACATAAACATCATCATTACAATCATTTGCAAGCTCAACTGGGTCTTCCATAATATTGGTCATAGCGGTCACATTCTCAACATATTTCTCCTTGTTATAAGGCACATACTCTTTTGCGGATCCAAATCTCGCTATAAGGAACTTTTTTAGAACACTCGAAAATGCATCATCCTCAAGCTCCACCCTTTGAATAGGCACTTGATCATTATTAAGATCAATGCTTGAGTAATCTACACAAGTGTCGACATATTCCTCTTCGTCTTCATCTTGGTCCCAAAGAGATTCCATTGTACACCCTTCGTAGATGTCACCATGAGTTGGTTCAAGCAATGTATCATAATCACCGTCACTATCATAGTCAACATAAGATTGGTCCTCGCTGAATTTAGTGTTGCTAATCTCGAACTCATCCTTTTGAATAGGTGAATGATCATTATTACGATCAAGAGTTGAGTTAACTACACAATTATCAACGAAAGTCCCCAAAGGTTTTCCTTTTTCAACATAATTATTCATTTCCTCTATGTATTCATATTCATCAATGCCCTTTCTTACGTCGGAAACACCTCTTTGAAGCTCTTGGAGTGATCCATCCAAATTATGGATATAGTGTTACATTTGTTTGTAAAGCTCATTCGACAAGGCAATAGTAGAATTGCTCACTCGGTATTGCTAGGCCAATTATCTTCCCTTTGAATGGGTGAATGATCATAACTACGATCAGAAATTGGGCAAAACATACTATGAGCACATTCGGTTGATGAAACTTGTTCCACGCTTGGTTGTCTACGAATTGACTCCATGCTCACCATAAATTGTTGCATTTCATGTACCAAACTAGAAGAAATATTAATAGGAGCACAAGTATCATCCTCTCTTTGTGGTTGCTCACTTACATACCCATAGTAAAAGGTTGATATGTATGAGAATAACTCAAAGGGTATGTGGAATATTGACCATAACCAAATGATTGGTTTTGATTGTACTCCCCATAAGGGTGATATTTGTCATATTGTTGAGGTTGAAAGCCGTGATTGATTGCTCCAATATGCTCCGTCCATAGAAATTGGTACCAAACGAGATTCTCAAAACTCGGTTAAGAACCAAAGAATAAGAAAAAGTAAAACAAAACTAAAAACAAAAATAAGAAACCAAAAACAAGTGACAACCGCTTTGCCTCCCGGCAACGACGCCACTATACACCTAATCAAACACCATCATCTTCATCTACTTCAACTAATCATTCTTCACCTGGATTTCAGAAAACTACATTCAATCCTGCACAGAAGCAAATCATTGATTATGGAGAAATACCTTGTCAGATATGTCATAAGGATGGTCATCAGGCAAATCGTTGTAGATTTTGCTATTCTGCTTCTAGAAACGAGTGCTACACCACCGAGAAAGAGCTTTTCTTGGTCTGGATATTAATGCGGGGAAGTAGTTCTACTTCACCTTGGGATTCCCAAAAATTTGATTATAATGTTCGGTTTCCCTCGACTTTGCTTATGAATGTGGAGGCCATTGGATTCATAGTAACTCGGGACCAATTTGGATTCTCGACTCGGGAGCATCTAGTCATATGACTAATGATGCATCAATTCTGAGAATCCTACTCCTCACTATGGACAAGTACAAGTCATGGTTGGTGATGGTAAGTTAATTCCCATCTCATTAACAGGTTCTTCTACATTATCTGCTTCATCCAATCATTTTAATCTGCACAAGGTTCTTTATGTGCCTCATTTACAACACAATTTAATGTCCGTGGCTCGGTTTACTAAGGATAATAACTATGTGTTTTGTTCTATCCTTGGGGATATGAAATAAAGTCATTGAGGAGCAATATTATTCTTGCTAAAGGAAAGATGAAGGATGAATTATATCCAATACTATACGGTTCATCTAAGCCACACAATGATGCTTCAAAATTTTCTCCTACTTCACTTCATAGTTCTGCTTTCTTGCTTTGGTAGCTTCTTCATCTTTATGGCACTCAAGGCTAGGTCATCTGCACAAAAGATTCTTGAAACTTGATATGGATACTTCTATCAAGATATCGGCAAAATGTTCTTCTACGAGTCCGTGAGTCATGTCAGCTAGCTAAGAATAAATGTATACCTTTTCATTCTTGGTAGGCTTTGAAAGTGGTTTGATTTTAATGCCTACTTGTTATAACCGTAAGTGCACGGTGTCTACTATGCAAAACTGGGCAAATACGGGTCGAACCACAGAGACTTGTCGTCTTTGTATCTTTGATCTATGGCTTTACTTAAGCGATTCCTACAAGAGTAACACAAATGTTGGTTGATTTGGTGTCTAAAGCGACAAGTTGAAGATGTTGTGACTCTAAACTAAGGCAATGAATGACTTGTAGACAAGTTGTTGAGTTACTAGGATGGTTGATTCCACCACCTGACCCTAAGCTAAGGCAATATCTAATCAATTTATGCTCTTGATTCCTTTCAGGGAAGGATAAAATGGAAGATGTATTATCTATTCTTGCTAACTCACTCCTAGTATAGCTTGTCTTCTTACAGTACAAACTATCACAAGTTAATTAGTCTCAACTCGATAATTCATTCATCCTAAGACATTAAAGCACTCCAAGAACACAAATATGAACAAGGATTAACTCAACATATGATCAGGGGTTTCATCAAACACCCTAGCTGATGGAATTAGAACATGATAAAAACAAAATACAAATTAGACTAATTGGTGCTCTGGCTAGCCAGGCATAAACTTCAAACATCCTCTCCTCACCATATTTATACATCTTACATCTTACATCCTTTCTAACACTCCAAACTTGCAATTAATGAAAACCCATACCTCTTTCTTCCCTTACTCGTCTCTGAATCGACCATGCGGGGGTTGTTGGTGAAACCCTAACTCCAATTATCTCTAACCTAGATTCTAGGGTTGGAGAAGCTATGAGAGAGATGATTCGAGATAGAGAGGGAGAGCAAGCGGCTACGATGATGACAGGAGATGGAGTGGTGGTGATGATGATCTCTGCACTGGTATGGGAGGAAGGTGAAGGTAAGGGTTTCTCTGTGGAGTTGGTGGGGAGAAGAAAGAGAAGAAGAAAGAAGAAATGGATTTGCTCGAATGGGGGTATAGGTGTAGGAGGTTTCGTTGTGAAGCAGGCGCAGCGACGGACGATGAGGAAGCTGTAGCGAGCATTGGATGTGGCGAGTGAGATCTGAACGGCCGAGGGAGGATTAGGGTGATTTGGTGTTGAGCGGAGGCATCGAGAAATGATGTGAGTGATGGAGCGACCGTAGGATGCAGTGGGCGAGATCTCAACGGCTTGGAGTGGACGGGCTCGGATCCGGGTCGCGGGTCTTGGATAGCTTGGGCCCATGTCTTGTAAATGGTTTGCTCTGATGCGCGCGCGGGCTTTGGCTTTCTGCTCCATAGACGCTTGTCTCCAATTTTCTGCTCCTTTGGCTCCTCAGATTCTCCGAACTTTATTTATTACCTAAAAATACAAAATTAATTAATACAAATATTTATTCTTGAAAACAAAGAAAATACAGAACGGGATAATATCGATTTCGAGCACAAAAGATGAGTTAAATGCCAATAAATAGATGTAGAAATATGCAATATTCGGCACTCATCAAATACCCCCAAACCTTAATTTTACTTGTCCTCAAGTGAAGCGAGAAATTAAGAAATCCTAACTATACCACTTGTCGCTGGTCTCTCGAATGCATTTAGCGTATGCACTAAGCCTTTAAACCCCTAGGTGTCCCTAGTAGACGAGTTGTAGTCTCGTGAGGGTTTATCGGAGGTGTACCCACAAAACCTTCTCCAACCGAGTGTAAAAGAGTCTCAAGCATCCTAGGAGCTATGAGGACATAGAGTTTCTGCATGCTAGTAACACGAAGTTAGAACTACCAAAGAACGCATTCTCATCCTTAAGAGTTGAGCGAGAAGTAACCATACCATATGAAAGAATTCGGATTCGATTGTGATCATAAGCCTCGACTTCTGCCTCACCAATAGGGTTTTATGATAATTGCACTCAAAAAGACCGCTTTTTAGTCTCTCATGTGTGCGAGGCAGGAATAAAGAGAGAAATCCACGCACACGTTGAAGGTAAGAAGGATAACCTTGAAATAATTTACGGAGACTCCACGAAGTGTGGACAAAAAGAATCTCTAAGAAAGGAAATCAACCATTAGCAAGGATGAGAGTACTCACTTACCTTCTCACCCGATCGGCAATTAACATCATTCTATCATAGGAACCATAGAAACGTCTTCAATCTTCGGTCTTCGGTCTTCAACTGTTGATGATGAACTTCTAAATTTCACAAAAACTTGACAATTTATAACTTTTCTCTTCAAATTTCCTTATTGTTTGGAATTTTCTTCTTGGACTCTTCTTTACCATGGTGGTATCAAAACTAAGAAAATAAACTACAATATTTTTTTTGATTTTTTTTTTTTTTTTTAACATAAATTGAAATGAAAATAACAATAAAACAATAAGACTCAATTTTTTTACAACTTGTATTGTCTTGACTTTGTAAATTTCACTAATTCTCATCTTATTTCCTTTTCTTGTATGTAACCTTGGACTATATCAACTTTTCTTCAAATATTCGATATTGCTCCGCTTCGCGACGATGATGTGTTTCTATGGGTCATTTGATTGAGAGAGAGAGTGATGCTAGCTTCGCAAATCGATATTTAGAAGGAGTTTTCATCTTTAAACGTCACCCTCATGATTGACAAAAATTAGCACTCAAGAGATCAAAAGTAGTCTTTGAAAGTGGTGCGAAGTTGGGTAGCTCACCATTCCTACCAGGAATTGACGTGATGACACACACTCTAAATGACTTTTCTAGAAAGTTGCAAAAAATTGAAGGTTGGTGCCTCACTTGATGTAAAATGGGTAGTCTCCACTATGGGTGATCACAATTCTACTACCGAATATCTAAACAAAGCACCTAATTAAGCCCTCCGGCATGGTTAAATCCAACTTTAACGCTCTAATCAACTAAGAAACCCGATTGTGTTCTCCAGTACTTCCAAGTTCTGTTATTTCGGTCAGACTCTCTATGTAAACATAGCTAGAAGCATGCTAGTGACTCTAAAATTTCTAAAAGTTGGAGGTTTTTATGCAAGTATTTACAAAAGAGTTTTTTTTTTTTTTTTTTGAAATAAAAGACTAAAAACTCTATATGCAAATGTACCCCCAAACCTAAATCAAACATTGTCCTCAATGTGTTGACAGATAGAAAAAATTTAAACAGTCACATACCAAGAAAACTATCTTGATAAGAGAAAAGGGAAGAGATTCCGGATGTCGGCGGGAGCAAGGTTAGAGCTTCATTTGTCAAGGCTAGAATCCAACATTCTCGGTGGAGATCATATCGGATTAGCATAATATATGCAAAGAAGACTCAAACCGATTCAAAGAAAGAAAAATTTAACAAGTCCTACTGGATTATATACAATGAAAATTCACCATACACCAACAATCTAAAGAGTTGAGGATCAACCCAAAAGACGGTATGCAGAAACATCAACAGTCTTACACAAATATAACATGAAAGTGCAGGAAAGATTGCATACATGAACAAGTTACCCCAAAACCTAAACTTGTAAACAGATGTGTTCTTGAGCACAAAATCTTGCAATTTTAAATGTACATCATGCAAAAGGTCTAACTCAAAATGAGTTTTGCTAAGAACAGCGAGATATACACATTCCAACTGTGGCTCCTTAAAGGTGTTATACTTTGATGCAAAATAGTCCATGAGGACTTGGGAAGCACAAAGCTCTAGGCCTAAATTAGGCATTTTCAGAAAAGTTGGTTTTGCAATTTTGTTACAAACTACACCTAGGTTTGGTGGAGGAGTTTCAATCTGTGCCTTAGGAGAGAGATTAGGTACATCTAAGTTGTTTTCATGTATAAGATTATTTGCACCATCACACACTTTCCTAAAGTCAGACAAAGGTAAATCATGCTCACTTGCATAGAACAATTCATCAATCTCCATGTCATAATCATCAGAGGAGGCAACATATTGTGACATGGGCAGGGAATCAGACACAAAAATAATATCATGATCCAAAAGAACATTAGTGTCAACAGAAGATTCATCCTTTCTTAAGTCACAAACAAGTTGTGTAGCATGCTCACTTTCATGAAGAATTTCACAAACCCAAACTCGAGTCAACATCGCATGGATGAATGTTAGAAGAAGTATCATTCATAGGGTTCACGGAAGAGACGCCTAATGTCTACGAACCCAAAGATTCCATCATATTTTCAGCATGCACATGCTCTTCTAACATATCATATTCATCATCATCATCATCATAACAAAAATGCATTTCCCTATTCAAACTTGTAGCATTTCTAGTGTACTCATTTACCTCTAGATTAGGTTCATATTCAGTGTTAGTTGCATGAGTAGGAATAGAAACACTATTTTCAAAATTTTCTTTATTAGGGACAACAATCATCCTATCATGAACTTCCCTCCATTCTTCTTTTTCTAAATGAATCAGGTTCATCTTTAAGAACATGTGACATTGTTCAATGGAAGGAGAGTCTTCAATAGTGGGTATGCATGTTTCATATGAATGATCATTATATGGTTGTGCACAAGGTTCACTAGAGAAGGGATGATCATGCATTTTCCATCCAAGTATATCATTGTTTTGCTCTATGAGCTCTTCCATTAGTGATTGCATACAAGGAGTTGGGGGAGTATAGAATTGTTCATCTCCCCACTGTGGTTGATGATACATGTGATCATAATGATTAGGGTGTGTGTATTCAAGGTCAGGGCCCTGAGAAGGCTCATAATATTCCCTAAAATCATCATGGACTGTGGGAGTTCATCTTTTGTGAGGCATGCCCGTAAGCAAGTTCTCTGATGGATTTGTTCCCATCCCCAGTTGCAGACCAAAATCCTGACATGATCTAGCAATTCAATGTGAACTCAAAAAGAAACACCCATAGCCTAGCACACATCAAATCATGTATAACCAATGATGTCTCAAAACAGGGGAAGCTAAGCCCAAGTGATGCAAAGCCCAGTTGTCATGGAAAGCCTAGTGGACAGTGGGCTTTGGTTTTAAGTGGGCTTTGTTTTGGTTTATGTGGGCTTTGGTTTGTTGGGCTCAGTTTGGTTTATGTGCAGCCCAGGATATGTGGGCTTCAGGCTATGCAAAGAACAAGTTGCACAGCCAGGTGGGCGGGTTTATTGATTTGGTGATTCGATCTATCTCACACGGAGTTTAAGTGCGGGTTGTGTGCATAGAACAACACGACTAATCAGTTTTCGACAGATAACCCAAAAATGAAACACCAATAAAGCACCATAATTAAGGATTCAAGCACGGGGAGTGCTTGTTGTTCGGGCATAAAGACCGGCAACACTCAGATAGTAACTTGTTCACATATGCAATAGGGCTACACAGATGGTAAGCTAATCAAACATGAAATTCTGGCACCCTTGACCTGCACAGATCGATGCTTGCAGGGTTCGATAAGGCTATGCGAAACAACTAGTTCAGCAGGCATTCAAGGTATTAGTCAAGGTAGAGCAATAATCAACTTTGTTACGATTATCGAGACAACTAAGCAATGCACAAGGTCACGGGAATCTAAAGATAATTCATGCAATTAGGGCCAAAATGCTGTCGAGACTAGATAGTTTATAGTACACCACAGATTCAAAAGGTGAACAAACCAAGGAGCCAAACTCGCTGAAATGGTATAGATACACAGAAGTATGCACACAGGACACAAAAAGTTGTGTTAATCAGACAAACAGCAATGTGCAGAGCAGGGTCTTATGTGACAGGGTATCTAGACTATGCAAACATGTATGAAGCTCTCCAAAGTTCGGAGATCGACTGTTGAGCAAGCATACAGCGGAGACAAGCGACTGTTGGACAATGAAGTTTGAGGTTAAAATCACGGCTACGAGGGGGCTGGAGGTGAACACAAGGTTTGTCGAGGCCTAGGGTTTAAAGCACGAGGCCTTGTAGAGGCCTAGATTGCACTGACAACTTATACAAACAAAGACTGACTCGAGATAGCTTATGCATAGATCATGTCACTCTCAGCTAGCATGTGGGTAGTTCAAAGATCATGGAAATTCAAATGAAAACCAACAATGTGTATTTGCAAGGCTCAAGTTATCATGCAATCAGGGTATGCAACACAAGTAAGCATAACATCAGGTTTTAACATTCTTGTCAACAGAATAGATCATGTAAGGGTCTGTCAACAATTTAAGCTCAACAGGGTCAGTTGCATCAACTCACTCAGTTGATGTCAACGGTCGAGTTGATGTCAACTATCTCGATTGACTTCAACTGGGGCTTTAAGATGGTTCACCAACTTTGAATCACTAACACACTCATCCAACCAATGGTTTTGTCAAGGCAGGGAGGCTAAACTCAATTGCATCAAAATTTAGTTTTCGAGTTTGTGCAAATGGATTCCAAATGTTGCACTTTGATTAGCCAAGGTGCAATTTCACATCTCGAGAGGATAGCAACTAGTCGGGGTTATGCATGCGAGACACGGGGTGTGCGAGTTGTTAGGTCAGCTGGTTGAGTTGACGTCAACTATCTCGGTTGATATCAAGTGAACTTGGCCAAAAAATCCAATGCGGTGGTTATGCAAGCATGTGAAAAGGTTCACGAGTTTGTCGGCAAAGGTAAGAAACTAATCCTTCATGTGAGCATGGTATTCAACACCCAAGGTTCACAGTGTCAGCGGATCTGTGATGAACAAAGTACTGACACATTTGAAAACACAGGTTGCACAATGATTAATCACTCAAGGTTGTCTTGGGGCATGTGCCTTAGCATCCTGCTGCTGGTGGTCATACAAGTCATCATGAGACTTCGGTTAATGAAACAGATGGCCGAGGTACGAGCTTGGTTTCCACAGCTATGCTCAAGGTTGTGAGTCAATCGGGCTATGCACCAAAGGTGTAAGGTAGATGGCTCGCAAGGTTTAGGCACAAGGTTAAGCAAGCAAGCATGCTATCATTCATTCTTTCATTCATGTGAGGAAGGTTGAGACACAATACCACCGTATAGCACAGGTTTATGCAATTCCACCTTTGTCTGCGCTTTTCCTTATCTTCTTTGGGTTGGCTCGGCTACACCACGCAGTAGCACGGGGGTACCTGCTAGCTCAACAAAGAGTTTTAGTTCTAGGAGTGTGAAGGTAAAGCAAAGACAGGGGAGCACCAGCTTGATTTTAAACAAGCCGAGACGATTTTCTGACATGAAAGAGTGATGTGAATGGTTACTTGGGTGATTGGGGAGGGGTTGATACAATATACTTGATATATCGGGATGATGAAATGTAATTACTTAACATGCTAATTTTGAGATGCTTAGCTATAAATGCCTGACTAACAATAATATGATTAAAACTAAGTTGCACTAATAAGGTAATGATGCATTTGAGATGGAATGACAGTGCATAGAACGGCTAAGTTACATTGATGAAGATGGAATGACGGTGAAAACAAAAGGATTAACATTTGAAGATGCAAAACAGTGAAGATGCAAACAAAAGAGAAACAGCTAAGTTACACTAACACATGGCTAAAAATAACAATGCAAGGTGAGTATATACGGGGAGAAACGGAAATCGGTTAAGTGCTGCCAAAAATCGACCTGACACATGCCAAGTCCCGCTGAGCCGCCAAAAACTTGGTAGGCTTTGAAAGTGGTTTGATTTTAATGCCTACTTGTTATAACCGCAAGTGCACGGTGTCTACTATGCAGAAGCTGGGCAAATACGGGTCGAACCACGAGAGACTTGTGGTCTTTGTATCTTTGATCTATGGCTTTACTTGGCGATTCCTACAAGAGTAACACAAATGTTGGTTGATTTGGTGTCGAAACGACAAGTTGAAGATGTTGTGACTCTAAAATAAGGCAATGAATGACTTGTAGACAAGTTGTTGAGTTACTAGGATGGTTGATTCCACCACTCCGACCCTAAGCTAAGGCAATATCTAATCAATTTATGCTCTTGATTCCTTTCGGGGAAGGATAAAATGGAAGATGTATTATCTATTCTTGCTAACTCACTCCTAGTATAGCTTGTCTTCTTACAAGTACAAACTATCACAAGTTAATTAGTCTCAACTCGATAATTCATTCATCCTAAGACATTAAAGCACTCCAAGAACACAAATATGAACAAGGATTAACTCAACATATGATCGGGGTTTCATCAAACACCCTAGCTGATGGAATTAGAACATGATAAAAACAAAATACAAATTAGACTAATTGGTGCTCAGCTAGCCAGGCATAAACTTCAAACATCCTCTCCTCACCATATTTATACATCTTAGATCTTACATCCTTTCTAACACTCCAAACTTGCAATTAATGAAAACCCATACCTCTTTCTTCCCTTACTCGTCTCCCGAATCGACCATGCGGGGTTGTTGGTGAAACCCTAACTCCAATTATCTCTAACCTAGTTTTTATGGGTAAAAATTGTTTCTGCCGATTTCGGTAAATTCGGTAGGTGAGTGAGAAACTGATTCAAACCCTAAACAAATGTGCTGCACGTGAGCACTTTATAGGTTCGAGAGATCGATACGCACAAGTCCGCCTAAACCAAGAAATGGCCATTCCAGACTTGCTTCGGTCACAAAGTGGAGGAGAAGGGTTGATTTGGGGAGGAAGCAAAGAAAGGTGTTGAGGAGAGTAGTATCTCGACTTGTATCGGAAAGTGAAAACTTAGGAAGCTTGCAAGAGATGGAAGCTTTTTGGGAGAGCTTGCAAAGTTGCCTTTCCGAGAGTGTAAGTGTAGTATATTTCTCGGACTGAGACTTGTTATGCGGTGGAAATAGGTAAGACCTATTTATACAAGTCGAGATTGAAACGTACCCTGGCCTCATGAAGGAAGAGAGTAAAGGGTGAAATAATGGGAGGAGGTGGTAACCGCATGGTTTAATGGTGAAAAACGTTTTCACCATTATTTCCTCTTTTATTTGACCGCTTTATTCCTTTTCACGCTTTCTTAATGTGAGCGTAGTGTACGCTGCTGCATCTTTGTGACCGCCAAACCAAAACCCTAAAGAAACATCCCCGGTTTGTGTCGATGTCTCGAGTGTTGGTTGCATCTTGAGTGCAAGTGGCGCTGCTAGTGGCGCGTGTGGCATGTGCCAATGGCATGTGCGGAATGCCTTGGTGGTAAGTTGCACGGTTTGCAAGTTAGGTTACCAGCATGTGAATTGGCATATGCCAATGGCATGTGCGGAATGCCTTGGTGGTAGGTTGCACGGTTTGAAAGTTAGGCTACCAGCGTGTGTGTTTGGCATGTGCGGAATGCCTTGGTGGTAGGTTGCACGGTTTGCAAGTTAGGCTACCAGCGTGTGTGTTTGGCATGTGCCAATGGCATGTGCGGAATGCCTTGGTGGTAGGTTGCACGGTTTGCAAGTTAGGCTACCGGCGTGTGTGTTTGGCATGTGCCAATGGCATGTGCGGAATGCCTTGGTGGTAGTTTGCACGGTTTGCAAGTTAGGCTACCAGCGTGTGTGTTTGGCATGTGCCAATGACACGTGCGGCCATGTTGACCTAGTTGCAAGTCTTGCAAACCTAGGGCGCTATGTTGGGCGTGGTCCAAAGGCATAGCGGCTTGGAAATATGGCTTACGGCACGTGTTGGCATGTGCCAATGGCACGTGCGGCCATGTTGACCTAGTTGCAAGTCTTGCAAACCTAGGGCGCTATGTTGGGCGTGGGCCCAAGGCATAGCGGCTTAGAAATATGGCTTGCGGCACGTGTTGGCATGTGCCAATGGCACGTGCGGCCATGTTGACCTAGTTGCAAGTCTTGCAAACCTAGGGCGCTATGTTGGGCGTGGGCCAAAGTCATAGCGACTTGGAAATATGGCTTGCGACACGTTTTGGCATGTGCCAATGGCACGTACGGCCATGTTGACCTAGTTGCAAGTCTTGCAAACCTAGGCGCGATAGCGGCTTGGAAATATGGCTTGCGGCACGTTTTGGCATGTGCCAATGGCACGTGCGGCCATGTTGACCTAGTTGCAAGTCTTGCAAACCTAGGGCACGATGTTTGGGCGTGGGCCAAAGTCATAGCGACTTGGAAATATGGCTTGCGACACGTTTTGGCATGTGCCAATGGCACGTGCGGCCATGTTGACCTAGTTGCAAGTCTTGCAAACCTAGGGCGCGATTAGCGGCTTGGAAATATGGCTTGCGGCACGTGTTGGCATGTGCCAATGGCACGTGCGGCCATGTTGACCTAGTTGCAAGTCTTGCAAACCTAGGGCGCGATGTTTGGCGTGGGCCAAAGGCATAGCGGCTTGGAAATATGGCTTGCGGCACGTGTTGGCATGTGCCAATGGCACGTGCGGCCATGTTGACCTGTTGCAAATCTTGCAAACCTAGGGCGCTATGTTTGGGCGTGGGCCAAAGGCATAGCGGCTTAGAAATATGGCTTGCGGCACGTGTTGGCATGTGCCAATGGCACGTGCGGCCATGTTGACCTAGTTGCAAGTCTTGCAAACCTAGGCGCGATGTTTGGGCGTGGGCCAAAGGCATAGCGGCTTAGAAATATGGCTATGCGGCACGTGTTGGCATGTGCCAATGGCACGTGCGGCCATGTTGACCTAGTTGCAAGTCTTGCAAACCTAGGGCGCGATGTTTGGGCGTGGGCCAAAGGCATAGCGGCTTAGAAATATGGCTTGCGGCACGTGTTGGAATGTGCCAATGGCACGTGCGGCCATGTTGACCTAGTTGCAAGTCTTGCAAGCCTAGGGCGCTATGTTTGGCGTGGGCAAAGGCATAGCGGCTTGGAATTTGGCGTTGTTGCCATGGTGCGCGGGTGCGGCTTGGCTTGGCATAGTTGCCATGGTACGCAGAGTGCGGCTTGGTTTGGCATGGTTGCCATGGTGCGCGATATGCGGCTTGTTTTGGCATGGTTGCCATGGTGCGCAGAGTGCGGCTTGGTTTGGCATTGTTGCCATGGTCGTGATATCGGCTTGGTTTGGCATTGTCGCCATGGTGCGATATGCGGCTTGGTTTGGCATTGTCGCCATGGTGCGCGATATGCGGCTTGGTTTAGCATTGTTGCCATGGTGCGCGATATGCAGCTTGGTTTGGCATGGTTGCCATGGTGCGCGATATGCGGCTTGGTTTGGCATTGTAGCCATGGTGCGTAGTATGCGGCTTGGTTTTGGCATTGTTGCCATGGTGCGCGGTATGCGGCTTGGTTTGGCATTCTTTGCCATGGTGCGCGTGGTGCGGCTTGGTTTTGAAATTAGGGTTCGTGTTGAAAACCTAATCGGTATTTTGAAAAAATACCCCTATTAATTATTTACACTGAGTTAAATGCTCTTAGTTAATGTGTTGCGGGTAACACTAGGTCATGGGGTTTTACGATTTTACCCCTTGTCTAAAAACCACCATCAACATTAAGTCCCTGCTTAGCTCGGAACGGGGGCTTTGTTGCGAGGTAAGCATAAGATGGTGACAAACTATTAACGACAAACCGTAAAGAAAATTGAAAGGAGGCTCGTCGACCTTTTATAAATAAGATTTGGAATCTTTGCCTGCAGGTGATTTTTGCACAAGTCGGGGAAGGCTGGCACAATTGGTGTGCCGATGCGGCTTAAGCGTAGCTGGGAAGTTGGCGTGAGTTTGGAAACTGAGTGGGATAGCTGGTGGGACCGGCGCAATTGGTGGGGCCGGTCCAACTTGGAAACCATGCTTGCAGGCGTGACTTGGGCGGCATTGAGAAGTCGCAATTGGTGGGGCCGGTCCAATCTTGGAAACCACGCTTGCATGCGTGACTTGGGAAATGGCGTGTGTTGGCTAACTGAGTGTGCTAGCTGGTGAGACCGATGTAAACAAGGAGGGAGTTTCTTCCGATAGCAAAGTTTCCTTATCTTGCTTTCCTTCACGTGCGGCTTCAATTAGGGCATTATTCATGCTAAAATGCGGAAGCGTTATGTCTCTCATTGCTTCCTTTCCCTTTTTAAGGTTCCGTATTCATATCCAAAAAGTAATAGCATCGTCTCCTCGTTTGAGAAAAGGGTTCTTCTTGTTGGTTCCCCTTTTCCTTTGCTTTCCCGGTGCGTTTTCTTCTTCTTCCCTTTTTTTTTTTCGCCATCCTCTTTTATATGCGTGTAGACAGGATGGAATTTGATCATCTTTCCATTTCTTGCAGTGTATGATGGGATCTTCCAGAGACGGCCGTGCCTTTAAACTTTTGGAAGAGGACTTCAGAATCGGCGGAGATCGATCTTCTTCTCTTGAGGAGGTATCGGTTGGGGTTGAATCTTTGTTCCATGAAGCTAATGAAATTATTAAGGACCTCCCTCCCATCTATCCCCACGAAGAAGCAGTGCATGTTCGGACTCCCTTGGGTTCGGTGGACGCGGAGGAGAACGCCATGATTCTCGATTTTGATGTGGATGAATCAACAAACTTTCTTGAGCGTAAATGAGAAAACTTTCGAAAGAGCATATGATAGGAGCGAGACAACCTTTGAAGTTGATGCCAAAGGTGTTATTGACGATACCGGAGGCTTCATGGTGGCGTATGCTGGAATAGTTGTCGGGGAGGACACTGCTGCTGCTGTGGCTGCTTCGGGATGGGATGTTGAGGTTGCTTGCATTTGCTAAAGCCGCCTGAGTGGAACCTTTGTTGCCCGAAGGATTCTTTGGGGAAATGCTTGAAGATAGCTTTGCCCGAAGAGACTTGCGCTCCGTCCTTCGAGGGCTATTTCCTCCTTTTTTTTACATTTTTGTTTAGTTCCACTGATGTTTTTCCCTTCTCTTTTTTTTGTGTAAACACATCTTTCCTTCTTCTTCATCAGTAAACCTTTTGCTTCATATATATATATTTTTGAAAGGGGTTGTGGTATGATGGCTGCAATGGTTTTCCGGGTTCTTGATGTATTTCTCGATATCGAAGGTTCGCTCGGGAAGAGATATTTTTATTTTTATTTTTTGTTTATTTTTTTTTGACAAAAGGGTAGATCTCCGGGGAAAAAATACAAACGGTGTATTCATCTGGGAAGTACGGCTATTAAGAGGAAAGATTCAGGAAATACCGAAAAGGGGAGTGATTGGGAAATCTGACATTTTAGGGATTGGATTCCTTGAGCCATCGCGAGTGAACTATCACGCCTTCAGTGTGTCGGTATTGATGAGCTTGCAATATCCTCCCAAAAGGGTATCCGCAACCGTGTATAGCTCGCCTTCACCTTCCTCGGGCAAATCCATCTTTCTTGTCATCCTCCCAACTTGAAACGAGCTTTCCTTAACCACTACATCTCCGATTGAAAACGGGTTCCAGGCGTCGTGTAACCATTTGAGCCTTGGCTTCGTTGGTTTCGCCGAAGCTTCCAAGCTTCTTGCAAAGTGTTCGAATGGTCCAGCTCCCCATTCACATTTTTTGACGGCGTTCAGGCCGGTTGTTCGCGAGTCCCCATGTCAGAATGGGGAAAGAAAAGGTCGGTTGCAGAAAAGGTTGCTCGGTCAGACTTACTTGCATTTGAAAATCATGGGCTAGCGCCAACGGGTCCTCTTCGGACGCTTGGGTTCCTTCAATAGCTCGTTGATGTGATAACCCGTGGGACGATTTGTTGGGAATCCCTTCGGGCAGGGATGTCGGCGAGAGGTGTACGCCCGTTTTGCCTTATTGTCGAGTGCCCATAAGCGTCCCAAAATCATGTCATGATCTAGTTCTTTGACAATGTGGAACTTCTTGTGCGTTATAGCGTCTCCCATCTCGATCTCTAGGTTGATGTAGCCATGCGCGTTCAAAGCCTCTCCTCTCAAGCTCTTAATCACAGACGGGGAAATAGGTAGCGT
Source organism: Papaver armeniacum (assembly GCA_023531295.1). Classification (NCBI taxonomy): domain Eukaryota; kingdom Viridiplantae; phylum Streptophyta; class Magnoliopsida; order Ranunculales; family Papaveraceae; genus Papaver; species Papaver armeniacum. Next base: position 302,530 of record JAJJWW010003692.1, read on the forward strand.
CTTGTTTTGTAAATCCAGCTGCCTTTAGTGTCTTGAAAGTGATGATGTTGTGGTCGAGAGGTCGTGTCGATGAGCGTGTCGTCGAGTTCGGTACCTCTTAAACGGGACGTGGTCAGCAGTCCCCAGTTCTCGCTTCGCTTGTTTGGGAAGCTTGGGCCCTTGGCGTGGATTAGAGGGGAGAAAAGACGTTTGCCGGATACAACACGATTGAGAGCTGCGAAAATATCTTGGCGCCGAACCTTGGAGAGATAGAGAATTTTGCATATATGTCGCATCATGGATTGCACAGTCTCGTGCACGGAGTCCCCATAGGAACCACAGTTTCTTATTGGGAGTGGGTCTCGATGCACTCTTTCGTCTCTTAGCTGGAGTTCTCCTGCTTCTATCCTTTCCTTGAAAATATGCTTTAATCTGTTGCAATCGCTAGTCGGGTGGTGAACGAACCTGTGGTAATGGCAGTATTTGGGATTCGCCATCTCAGCCTCAGTTGGTGGACGTCTAGGCGGTGGCAGTCGATGACATCATCTTGAACCCCAGGCGTCTAGGAGGTTAATCACCTCCTCGATGGGGAATGGGAAATCAAGGTCATTTCCTTCGGTCCCACGATGCTGCACGAGAGTTTTAGTGGCGATCTTCCGTTGCGAGGGCTCCGTTGCGCCGGCGCTTCACGTTTCGGGTGGTGGCTCGTAGTTGCGGCTTTCCTTTTCCCTCTTTCGTTCACTATGTTCACGGAGGATGAGCCCGGCATTAAATTGTTTGTGATGAGGCGCTACTCGCGAGTTTCGCGTGCGTCTTGATTCGAGTTGGCCTAGTCCTTTCGAGAATGCTGGTGCTGTTGTTGCGAGATCGTCGGCGGCCTCATGGAGTTCGGAGAATGTTTGGAAACGCAAGTTTTTCTAGCAGTGGCGCGGTAGATCGGGACCATACCATTGATGCATCGTTTACCAATTGTTGCTCGGTCACGTTTGGGTCGTGACAATCGAGTCTTGAACCCTGAACCTTTTGACGAAATTATTCGGATGTTCGTTATCCCTTTGGTACATTCTCAGAAGTGCGAAAAGGTAACTTGTTCGGACACGAAGAAATACTTCTGTAAAACGCGGTGACCATGCTACTCCGGTTGGGAATCTTTGTTCGGTGGGATCTTTGTTGTACCATGTATACGCCCTTAGGTAAGTGATTTTGAAAATTCCCTTAAACGAAGAACGTGATTATATTCATGTTCACCCAAGGATTCAGAAACGAGAAACATGTTCGCGTGCATTCCGGTACCATCATACGGGGGTAAATTGAGGGGAAGAGTACCCCCTTGGGAGAGGGATTCTCGTATTTCGGACGGGTAAGGGGTTGGTGATGATGTACATCGAACTCATCATGATTGATTCGGTCACGTAGGAGTTGTTCTAAATCTTCTCTCGTGACGAAATTTGGTGGTTGATTTCTCTCCAACGGGACTCTAGTGCGAGTTTCTTCATCCGTGGAGGCGTGCCCTGTCGAGGTGCCAGCGTCAGGGTTGTTGGAGATGTTTCTAGGCGTCTATGGAGGATGCGACTCACGGGGTAGTCGCTCTGTCAGGGTTTTGAGAAAGGTGAGCACCTCCTTTTGTGTTGAAACCATGTCTGTCTGGGCTCGGCGGCGTCTCTGTCGTTCCATCAAATCGGCGATGGTGACGTATGGGCGACTTCCTCTAGTCCCTCGGTCTCTCGTCCGTCGGCGGGGGTAATTGGAGCCTTAGTTGTCGGAGGCGCCATCTTTGGAAGAAGCATTCGGGGTCGCGGTGGCGACCTAGCCCTGATTGGGGGGCGTGACACACGAAGTGATATTCTCGTTGCCGTGATTAGAGGGTTGTGCGAGAGACGCTAGAGGAGGCAGCGGCTCTAAGCCACAGTGATAGGCGGTGTTACACTTAAAGGAGTGCATTCGATGTTCTTTGTTGTCGGTGGTGAAGTAACAATGTTATGGGGGAGACGCCAACATCGGGGATGCGTTCGCATTGATGTTCTCTGCGGCCGCTCCAGATCCGAGTTCCACCATGTTGGGTTTGACGTTCGGGAAACGAAATCGGGAGTTGGAGTTGATATTGTAGCAGATAGATCAATCCTCCGCCGTGGTCGCCAATTGTTTATGGGTAAAAATTGTTTTCGCCGATTTCGGTAAATTCGGTAGGTGAGTGAGAAAGCTGATTCAAACCCTAAACAAATGTGCTGCACGTGAGCACTTTATAGGTTCGAGAGATCGATCTGTACGGGTCCGGCCTAAACCAAGAAATAGCCGTTCCGGACTTGCTTCGGTCACAAAGTGGAGGAGAAGGGTTGATTTGGGGAGGAAGCAAAGAAAGGTGTTGAGGAGAGTAGTATCTCGACTTGTATCAGAAAGTGAAAACTTAGGAAGCTTGCAAGAGATGGAAGCTTTTTGGGAGAGCTTGCAAAGTTGCCTTTACGAGAGTGTAAGTGTAGTATATTTCTCTGACCGAGACTTGTTGTCTGGTGAAATAGGTAAGACCTATTTATACAAGTCGAGATTGAAACGTACCCTGGCCTCATGAAGGAAGAGAGTAAAGGGTGAAATAATGGGAGGAGGTGGTAACCGCATGGTTTGATGGGCGCGTTTTCACCATTATTTCCTCTTTTATTTGACCGCTTTATTCCTTTTCACGCTTTCTTAATGTGAGCGTAGTGTCGTTGCATCTATGTGACCGCCAAACCAAAACCCTAAAGAAACATCCCCCAGTTTGTGTCGATGTCTCGAGTGTTGGTTGCATCTTGAGTGCAAGTGGCGCTGCTAGTGGCGCGTGTGGCATGTGCCAATGGCATGTGCGGAATGCCTTGGTGGTAAGTTGCACGGTTTTGCAAGTTAGGTTACCGGCGTGTGGGTTTGGCATATGCCAATGGCATGTGCGGAATGCCTTGGTGGTAGGTTGCACGGTTTGCAAGTTAGGCTACCAGCGTGTGTGTTTGGCATGTGCCAATGGCATGTGCGGAATGCCTTGGTAGGAGGTTGCACGGTTTGCAAGTTAGGCTACCAGCGTGTGTGTTTGGCATGTGCCAATGGCATGTGCGGAATGCCTTGGTGGTAGGTTGCATGGTTTGCAAGTTAGGCTACCAGCGTGTGTGTTTGGCATGTGCCAATGGCATGTGCGGAATGCCTTGGTGGTAGGTTGCACGGTTTGCAAGTTAGGCTACCAGCGTGTGTGTTTGGAATGTGCCAATGGCACGTGCGGCCATGTTGACCTAGTTGCAAGTCTTGCAAACCTAGGGCGCTATCTTTGGCGTGGGCCAAAGGCATAGCGGCTTGGAAATATGGCTTGCGGCACGTGTTGGCATGTGCCAATGGCACGTGCGGCCATGTTGACCTAGTTGCAAGTCTTGCAAACCTAGGGCGCTATGTTGGGCGTGGGCCCAAGGCATAGCGGCTTAGAAATATGGCTTGCGGCACTGTTGGCATGTGCCAATGGCACGTGCGGCCATGTTGACCCTAGTTGCAAGTCTTGCAAACCTAAGGCGCTATGTTGGGCGTGGGCCAAAGTCATAGCGACTCGGAAATATGGCTTGCGACACGTTTTGGCATGTGCCAATGGCACGTGCGGCCATGTTTGACCTAGTTGCAAGTCTTGCAAACCTAGGGCGCGATAGCGGCTTGGAAATATGGCTTGCGGCACGTGTTGGCATGTGCCAATGGCACGTGCGGCCATGTTGACCTAGTTGCAAGTCTTGCAAACCTAGGGCGCGATGTTTGGGTGTGGGCCAAAGTCATAGCGACTTGGAAATATGGCTTGCGACACGTTTTGGCATGTGCCAATGGCACGTGCGGCCATGTTGACCTAGTTGCAAGTCTTGCAAACCTAGGGCGCGATAGCGGCTTGGAAATATGGCTTGCGGCACGTGTTGGCATGTGCCAATGGCACGTGCGGCCATGTTGACCTAGTTGCAAGTCTTGCAAGCCTAGGCGCGATGTTTGGGCGTGGGCCAAAGGCATAGCGGCTTGGAAATATGGCTTGCGGCACGTGTTGGCATGTGCCAATGGCACGTGCGGCCATGTTGACCTAGTTGCAAGTCTTGCAAACCTATGGCGCTATGTTTGGGCGTGGGCCAAAGGCATAGCGGCTTAGAAATATGGCTTGCGGCACGTGTTGGCATGTGCCAATGGCACGTGCGGCCATGTTGACCTAGTTGCAAGTCTTGCAAACCTAGGGCGCGATGTTTGGGCATGGGCCAAAGGCATAGCGGCTTAGAAATATGGCTTGCGGCACGTGTTGGCATGTGCCAATGGCACGTGCGGCCATGTTGACCTAGTTGCAAGTCTTGCAAACCTAGGGCGCGATGTTTGGCGTGGGCCAAAGGCATAGCGGCTTAGAAATATGGCTTGCGGCACGTGTTGGCATGTGCCAATGGCACGTGCGGCCATGTTGACCTAGTTGCAAGTCTTGCAAGCCTAGGGCGCTATGTTTGGCGTGGGCCAAAGGCATAGCGGCTTGGAATTTGGCGTTGTTGCCATGGTGCGCAGGGTGCGGCTTGGCTTGGCATAGTTGCCATGGTGCGTAGAGTGCGGCTTGGTTTGGCATGGTTGCCATGGTGCGCGATATGCGGCTTGTTTTGGCATGGTTGCCATGGTGCGCGAGTGCGGCTTGGTTTGGCATTGTCGCCATGGTGCGCTTGATATGCGGCTTGGTTTGGCATTGTCGCCATTCGCATTGTTGCCATGGTGCGCGATATGCGGCTTGGTTTGGCATGGTTGCCATGGTGCGCGATATGCGGCTTAGTTTGGCATTGTTGCCATGGTCGTGATATGTGGCTTGGTTTGGCATTGTTGCCATGGTGCGCGATGTACGGCTTGGTTTGGCATTCTTGCCATGGTGCGCGGGTGCGGCTTGGTTTTGAAATTAGGGTTACGTGTTGAAAACCCTAATCTGGTATTTTGAAAAAATACCCTATTAATTATTTACACTGAGTTAAATGCTCTTAGTTAATGTGTTGCGGGTAACACTAGGTCATGGGGTTTTACGATTTTACCCCTTGTCTAAAAACCACCATCAACACCTAGCTTCTAGGGTTGGAGAAGCTATGAGAGAGATGATTCGAGATAGAGAGGGAGAGCAAGCGGCTACTGATGATGACAGGAGATGGAGTGGTGGTGATGATGATCTCTGCACTGGTATGGGAGGAAGGTGAAGGTAAGGGTTTCTCTGTGGAGTTGGTGGGGAGAAGAAAGAGAAGAAGAAAGAAGAAATGGATTTGCTCGAATGGGGGTATAGGTGTAGGAGGTTTCGTTGTGAAGCAGGCGCAGCGACGGACGATGAGGAAGCTGTAGCGAGCGTTGGATGTGGCGAGTGAGATCTGAACGGCCGAGGGAGGATTGGGGTGATTTGGTGTTGAGCGGAGGCATCGAGAAATGATGTGAGTGATGGGAGCGGCCGTAGGATGCAGTGGGCGAGATCTCAACGGCTTGGAGTGGACGGGCTCGGATCCGGGTCGCGGGTCTTGGATAGCTTGGGCCCATGTCTTGTAAATGGTTTGCTCCTGATGCGCGCGCGGGCTTTGGCTTTCTGCTCCATAGACGCTTGTCTCCAATTTTCGGCTCATTTGGCTCCTCAGATTCTCCGAACTTTATTTATTACCTAAAAACACAAAATTAATTAATACAAATATTTATTCTTGAAAACAAAGAAAATACAGAATCTGAGATAATATCTGATTTATGAGCACAAAAGATGAGTTAAATGCCAATAAATAGATGTAGAAATATGCAATATTTGGCACTCATCAATTCTACTAGTAGTATTTCTAGTTTACCTTTTATTTTAGTTCACTGTGATATTTGTGGCCCTGCCCCTGTGCAATCTCATTTGGGATACAAATACTATATTCTCTTTGTTGATGATTGTACAAAATTTTCATGGATCTATCCAATGAAGCATAAATCGAGATAGTGTTCATTTCTTTAAGTTGTTCAAATCTCTAGTTGAGAATCTTTTTTATGTCAAGATAAAACATTTTTTGTGTGATGGTGCTCTTGAGCTTATCAAAGGTTCTTTTAGAGATTTACTTGACACAAGTGGTATTGCTTTGAGAATCTCATGTCCTCATCTTCATCAACAAAATGGTTCAGCGGAAAGAAAACATAGGCATGTCACAAAAATGGAAAATACCTTATCTTTCATGCTTCTCTTCCTAAGAAGTTCTGGTTTGATTCATTTTTAGCTGTTTTTTCTTATAAATAGACTTCCAAGTAAACTTCTTGCTTACAAGTCTCCTTATGAAGTGTTATATCAGATTAACACTTCTTAAAGTGTATGGGTGTTTATGTTATCCAAATCTTGTAGCTTATAGGAAAGATAAGCTTAGTCCCAAATCAGCTTCTTGTGTATTTTTGGGATACAATATTCATCACAAGGGCTACAGATGTATGGATCTGCAAACACACAGGATCTATGTCACTAATCATGTAGTTTTTGATGAAGCTAAGTTTACTTTTGCTACTACTGCTAAGTTGCTTACTTCTGCTCCATCAATGGTACCAGTTTCTTCTTCAGTTTTGCCTGAATCTCCATCAGCTACTGAAGTCTCTACTTCACCATTGTTGGCTTCTTCTCCTGCAGTACCACCTACTTCTAATATTCATACAAGGTCAAAATCAGGTATTCATGTTCCTAAACCCCCCTCTAAGGACTTTTAGCAAATAATACATTGAAACATCATGTTCCTATTGCTCTTGCTACTTTGCTTAAACCATCACTTGAACCCAAAACTTTTAATGAAGCTTTGTAAGTTACCAGTTTGGGTTAATGCCATGAAGAATGAATATCTTGCTCTCCATGAAAATGACACTTTTATTCATGTTCCATAACATCCCTCTATGAATGTGTTGGGATGCAAATGGGTTTACAAGACAAAATTACATCCGATGGTACCATAGATAGACATAAAGAAAGATTGGTTGCTAAGGGATACCACCAAGTGGATGGTATTGACTTTGATGAGAATTTTAGCCCTGTGGTTAAAGCAACTACCATTAGATGTGTATTGAGCTTAGCAATCTCAAACAAGTGGAGCATTAGACAATTAGATGTAAGCAATGCTTTCTTACATGGAAATTTGAAGGAAAAAGTTTATATGGAATAACCACCTGGTTTTGTTGATCCATATCATCCTACTCATGTATGTGAACTTAAAAAATCCTTGTATGGACTCAAACAGGCTCCTAGAGCCTGGTATGAGAGATTTAGTGGATATCTCCTTAAGAGTGGTTTCAAAAATTCCAGTTGTGATAGTTCTATGTTCATTTATCACAAGAATTCTGAGAGGATGATTCTTCTTGTCTATGTTGATGATATTATTCTTGTTTGGACTTCAGATTCTCTATTTACTTCTTTTATCACATCTTTTAAGTTAGAATATACAATGAAGGATCTTGGTTCTCTACATTATTTTTGGGTATTGAAGCTACTTTTGATTCTTCAGCTAACAAAATGCTCCTCACTCAAAACAAGTATTCTATGGATTTACTTAGGAAGCATGATATGCTTGGTTGTAAACCATGTAAAACTCCGATTGGCTCCCGGTCCAAGAGTTTCTGCTTATGATGGCACTCTTCTATCAGATGCTGCTTCTTACAGAAGCTTAGTAGGTGGTCTTCAATATTTAACCCTCACCAGACCTGATATTAGTTTTGCAATTAACTATGTGAGCCAATTCATTCACAGGCCTCTTGGTATTCATTTGCATCTTGCCAAAAGAATTCTCAGATATATTATGGGTTTTTTGGGTCAAGGTCTTACTTTACAAGATGCTGATTGTTCAACCTTAACAGCTTATTGTGACAGTGAATGGGCTGGGTGTCCTGATACAAATATACATCAGGATATTGTGTGTTTGTGGGTGGCAACTTAGTGTCCTGGTCCTCAAAGAAACAACACACAATCTCTCGTTCTTCCACAGAAGCTGAGTACAGAGGTCTAATAAATGCAGCTGCTGAAATTTTGTGGCTTTCCTACTTATTTGAAGAGGTATCTGTCTACCTATCTCTCCCTTGTCATTTATATTGTGATAATCTTGGTGCAGGCAGTCTCACTGAAAATCCAATTTTTCATGCCCGCACAAAGCATATTAAAGTAGACTATCATATGTTTCGTGATTTGGTTATCTCTGGATTTCTGAAGGTTTCTTATATTCATATTCGCAGTCAGATTGCCGACTTGTTTACCAAAGGATTGTCTAAATCGCAGTTTAGTCTATTGAAGAACAAGCTGATGCCTGCTTTGTACGTGCATCTCTGTTTGAGGGGGATGTTAGACTTAGTCATGCATCCGTACGCTGTACATTTGCTTTCTTTATCGTTAATCATAGCCACAGGATCTAGATTTATTACAGATGTTATTTGTAACTGTATTAATTACAGTTTGTCGGTCACCTTCTGTAATGTGTGAGTCACCTCCTGTAATGTGTGAGTCACCTCCTGTAATATTTCTTCTCTGTTGAGTTCGTGAGTCTATATAAGACTCAGTCCTGTACTCTTGATTAATAACATTATTGAATACATCAATTTACATTTCTTACATGGAGAGTAACATAGACATGTCAGTTGGTGTATACCATACCAGTTTTAGCAAACCCAGATTGCTTTAAAGAAAGAACAAATTAAGATAAGGTGGGAGAAGCTTTCAGTACTAATGGTTGACGATAAAACTTCCCTAGTTGGAAGAATAGATCAAATGTTTAGGAATCATATCTAAACTCCTTAATTCATTCTAGATTGGAGCCATATATAGTATTCTTCCCTTCAGATCCTGCATTTCAAAACAAGTTTGTGTTAGCAGACTTGACAGTGAAGTTGACAGAATTGGTCAAAGTCCATACAAGCATGTCTTGATCATGATGCATGCTTTGGAAGCAAGATATTAGAATTTACCAGTTCACAGGAAAAGTTATAAGAATAAGAGAAGACTCTATAGGTATCTAGTATCCATCTAGATTCCAGATATTAATAACAGCGCCCCTTCCTAAATGCCATGAGTTATGCCTCTTTATGTTAGCAAAGTCCAAAACTTATCTACCAGGTTGAGTCCTTATAAAAGTTTGAGTTCAAGATCTAAATTTCTAACATTTCTACATCTATCAAAAATGTACGCCAACACTTTGTCATGTCGTGCTGATGTAAAAAAATTTATGTTCTAACGTATGGGACCATCTTTGCTAGCTTAATGTGCTCTCCCGCACTTGATAGCACTAATGCCTCGGATTACTAGTCACGGACACTCCACTATTCTCCAATTCAACCTTCCTTGAAGGAAACCTCTGTTAAATAACCTTGTCAAAATGAAGGTCTTTAAGATCACAACTGCCAATTCGTTAAACAACAGTTAATAGTGTTGAGGAAAATTCATGAAAGTTCACTAGCATTATGTCGTCCTCTTCCCAATTACACAGTTCTACTAGGACTAACTAAAATTGTTTGTGCCACATTTCAAGTGCTAAATTCTGCATGTCATGGGTATCTTATATTTCTACAACTAATACCGCAACATTGTCAAATCTGCAATTTTGCACCAAATGATCATGAATAGTAGTTAACAACAGAATGGGCAGAAATTGTTACGAACTATCAATTTGGTTATCTATCAAATATTATTTAAATGTAAGAACAAGATATATTCCCTCGATACTACTTGGGAAAGCCCTCACTTTCCCCAATCGTGTCGACATTTAGTTATTCGACTCCCATTCATAAACGAAAAAAGTTACCAAAATGTAGATCAGACTCTCCCTTTCAGATAAGGTCAAGTCACTAACAAAGTGCAAAGTTCATGCAGAAATATAACTTTAACCTAAAACAAGAAAGTACGAAAACACTCCCATATATTAGTCATGATGAAAATGTGATTAGCATTTAGGTTAACACAAAGTTTACTTGATACCTAATTTCAAAATGAATCTCAATTACCCGTTTATAAGTAGGAATCCAGGGTGTGCTTGTTGAAAGGATGAGCAAGGCTTTCTGTTTCCTCAATTTCAACTGACTCCATCATCTTCGTATCTTCTTCCCCTAATTCTTTCAACGAAACAAAGGTGTTCTTGTGAGAAAATACTCTACTAAAACGTTCTTCAAGATCTACAAATATTTTCGAGGTTAAAGCTTCTAAGTCTTGATTTTTAAAATGTTTACTCCAACCCAATGGCTGATTATCAACCTTCTTTTTCAATATCCACGTGTTCCAACAATCAGCTCCATTGACAGTAGATTCATAGCACAAACCAAACACCCATCCAAACTCCGTAGTTTATAATCACCAAGCATTGTCCTCGGTGGTACAGGAAATGACAGAGGTTCACAAAACTTTTCCTCATCTAAATAGAAGGGAGCAATCATGTATGATTCATACCGTAGTTGTAGGAAATCCTACAACCACACCCTTAGTAAAATCTAGAGAATAATCTAAGTTAACTCCATGATAATCACAAGAACATTCATTAAGATCTTCAAATTGGATACAAAGTAATAAAACAACCCTAACTTGGGGAGCAAATAATCTTTCTCTCTCCTAAATATCTTGTATAGACTCTTAAAAAAGCTCTCTCTCAATACAAGGTAGTGGAGGACAGCTAATAAAGCCCCTATTTTCGGATCTGGCGTGCGTCATTAACGCATGCTTACATTGACTCTTCTCGCACATACTCTATAACATCGCATGGCTCTTCACACTTTACTCGTGATTAAGTTGACGTCATGTGATGCGTCATTCATGATAAGCTGTACGCGGTTGTCTTCGCTCAATCTTGATGATCATCATTTCGCATACTTGATTGGTGTGCGGTATTTTGTATCTACATTTTGCCTCTTCTCATGTCGTTTCTTTGGAAAAGAGAGCGATATGAGAAACTTCAATTTACTTTGCCGCACCCGTTCACCTTTTCGTATTCTTTTCTGCAGACATATTTCCCTAATTTAGGCATGACAACTTACGCGTGTCCTCTCAACCATCTCTTATAACCGCCTCTTCCTATCCGTTCACTTTCAATCATCGCACTAATGAAGTAAATATCTTGGGAATCGGGAGTAAATCTTTTATTTACTCTCAAACGTCTTCTCCTTTCTTCTTTTTACTCTTTCTCCTTTTTCTCTTGGATTCTTGTTTTCTTCTACTGCTACTTTTCTGGCTTGGTTAAATCTTCAAGTTGATTATCGTCTTTCCCGGTTTCATCATTCTTATCACTGTTTCATCGTCCTGATCTTGATCAACTTAATCATCTTTGATTATTTTTCTATTATTCCTCATTCCCATACTAAAATGCCTCAAGCTGGTTGGAAAAATGAATGAGAATTTAAAAGATTGCAAAAAGAATTTGGTGCAAGAAGCTTCACACTATCCGTCCCTCTTGGATCAAAACCTTCATCTACGCTCGTACCTGAGTGGTTTTCTCTTGAAGAATGGAATGACCAGAAAGTCATTATTTCTGTAGGATAGCTTCTCGCTGGTCTTCCTATTCCTCTTTATAATCCGCAAATTCCCATGTTTTATGAAATTCTATCAGATGCGAAGTTTTCACGGGGCATCTATCAACTGAGCGGTGATTGCATTAGAATAGTCATTGTAGTTGCAGGAAATCCTACACTACACCCCTTATTAGAATCTATCTAATTACACCATTTTAAGAGGAACAATCATGAATTCTATTGATTAAATCTTTAAGTGTTTACAAAATGAAATAGTAAGCAAGCACAAGAATTACAATTACACCTCACTTTCTCTCTCTTAATGACTTTCTCGATCCCTCAGAGAAAAGATCCCCCTTCAATAAGCTTGTTCGGATCTTTATATAGGGTATTACATAGTGGATGACAGCTAAGTTGTCCTTTATTTTCGGGAATGACTTGCGAAATATCGCAAGTGTACAGGTGTATGATTTCGCGACACTCCTAAATCTCGCTAAGTCTTCACACCTTTCTCATGTTCTGGCTGTCGTCATTCGGTGCGTCATTTACATTATTCTTCTGCGACGCTTTCGCAATATTGTCTTTTGTTGTTCTCGCAAGGTATTGATGTTGCGATATTCTGATCCTACATCTTGCCTCTTCTCATGTCTTCTCTGCGAAGAAGAGAATGTCATGAGAATCAGTATTATTTGAAATGCCGTAACTGTTCGTCCTTTTCTGTTTTAATACGGTTCCGTACTTTTATACAGAATTCCTTACACGTGTTTCTTCTTCCACCCATTTCTTGACACGTCTCTTTCAACCGTTATTTCTTATCCGTTCATGTCCCTTCTCGCATTAAATGCATTTATCTTTTCGAGAAAATTTCTCTATATATATACTCTTCTCCCCTTCTTCTTCTTCTCTTTTACTTTCTTTCGAAATTTTTCTGCAATTTCTCTTGAAATTTCCTCCGTAATTTCTGCACTCTATCTGTAAATCTGCTTTTTCTCCTTTCTTTTGTTCTTCACCTTCTATTCATTCCCATATTCTCCAAATGGCACCACCAGGTCGTAAATATGAAACTCTTTTGAGTGATACTCAAAAGAATTTACAAGAGAAGGGTTTAACATTATCTACCATTCCTGATCAAGAATCTTCATCTATTCTTTCTGTGAATTTGTTTTCCAATCATCTCGTGTGATGATCAAAAAATCATAATCTCGCTAGGTCAAATCATCGCAGTCTTCCCATTCCTTTATACAATCCCGAATTGCCCTTATTCTATGAAATTCTTTCTCACGAAAAATTCTCATGAGCTATCTATCAATTAAGCGGAGATTGTATCCGCTTAATGCTTGAGTTCGCCAATCGAGATCTTTGGTAAGGGTCTTTATATCCTAATACAGTCGGGGATCCTAAATTCGCGAACTTAGAAATAGTCATTTGAGAAATATCAGCAGAAAATTTCTTTGAAAACTATGATGTGATTAACATGAAGAATGATAAATCTCGCTGGGGTGCGCGGTTGAAGAGAAAAGACAATGTTCCCAACGATAAGCTACTCATGCATGATATTGATTGGCACTCCGGCAAGAACAATGCTCCTCGCCACTCCAAAGATGATAAGTGGTGTGTCTTTCCACTATTCTTGAATGGACCTTACATTGCAGGTTCCCATGTACTTCCTGCGAACCTTACCAATTATCAACCTTGGGTATTTAATTGGCTCGGAAAAGCAAAAGAGGTGTACTTCCTAACTTTCACTCATTTTGCAATTTTTATTTTCTTAATTTTTCTTCTAATCATCCGAAATTTTCAGATCACTAAACTGAGAAGAAGTTATGAAAGAAACCCAAAACCAAGTATTTTGGCGATACTTCGCTCAATCACGGATGAAGTAAGAAATATTTTCTCTTGTTATCCACAATATTGTTGCCTCCGTTTCTTATCTTCATTCGTGTGTGTAGGTTGGTGTTGAAGTTGCTGGAGAAGAAGAAACTCCTAAAGCTGTGAGGGTCAAGGGAAAAGGGAAAGGTCCTCTTCGCAAGGGGAAATCCACTGCCCCACCTTCTAAAAAACGGAAGACTCACTCTTCTCCCAGTTCAAGTCCTTTTCCTAATGAAACTTCTGATGAAGATGATAACGATGTGGGATCTTCTTTCGAAAAGGAGAGTCAATTAACTGAATCCCCTATGGAGCAGTTATCTAATATCTTCTCAGATTCCATGCAAGAAATTGGGGATAGTCGTCTTTCTGGTACATGCGAGGCTCTCGCAAATATATGTGATGCTACCTTGCTAGAAGGAAATGATTCTTTTAAAGGGGTTTCTAGATATGTAACTCCTAGCTTTTTAAATGCGCTTAGTGCCTTGGTACGTCTGAATTTCTATTTTTCCTCATAACTTTAATTTTAAATCATATCTTAACAATTTCTTTATCTTTCTTTGTAGGCTGGGAGGGCTTCTTTCGTTGTTGCCTCAGATCTTGAGAAAATATGCAACACTCAATTGAAAAAGAATCTTCAACTTCGTAAAAAGAACGAAGAACTAGAAATTGAAGCTGCGACATTTCGCGAGAAGGATGAAAATGAATCTACCGCTCTTCGCGAAAGAATTCAACAACTTGAAACTGAATCTTCTACCCAGAAGAATAAAATATCTACCCTTCACAGTGCTAATCAACAACTTTATGGTATAAACTTCTTCTCTTATTCCCTATTTTTTATTTTGTCATTTATTTTTCTTTGCCTGACTTATCATTTTCGCAGACATTTATAACCTTTCTGACGAAGCCATCCTTCTCCACTCATTTCCTGAGCCTATGGATAATGATGCTCTTCTTGCTCATCTCAATGAATCTTTAAGTAGTTCGTCAAACAAAACTAATTCTCTTTCCTTAAATGAACTTCAAACCAAATATCATCTCTTAGAAATTGAACATAAATCTAGTTTAGGTTTATCCAACCGATTTAAACGTCTGTATCTTGATTCCCATGAGAAAACCAATATTTTAAGGAAGAAAATTAGCAGCCTCATAGATGACAAAGACCGTATTTCTAATCAAGGTTCCCAAGAGTTAGCGAGATTCCAAAAAACCATCCTTGAAGTCCAAATTGAGCGGGATGAATCTCTTCGTCAGAATGCCATACTTAATGAGCGAAAAAATCAAATCTGTTCTCTCCTTGTCATAAATAATGATGATGAATTCGCTTGGGCTGCGAAGGTTCTAGATAATGCCAGAAATAACTTAGGTGTTGATGTTAGCCTTCACGCCGAGCATACTGCCTTGGTTAAAGATATGATTTCTGACAGAGAAGGTTGTTTATTGTTCTTTTTTACTTTACCGCTTCTTTTTTGTAATATTGCTATTAAATTACTAATTCATTGTCACATGTTTGCGTGTTTGAGAAGAGATTCCAAACAAGAATTAAAGAACTTGAATCTGAGAAAGCACAACTTGCGAAGGACTTCTCTCTTCGCAATGACAAATATTCCCAGTTAAAGAAGCAGCTACAAACTACTGTAGCGAATTTCAATAATGACGTTGTCCGCTTTCGCAATCAGACTATTAGGACGGTCTGCGATGATCACAATATCCCTCATTCTTCATATCCTTGTCTCCTTGAAGAGATTCCTGAGAATATATCTTCTTTGTATGTCTCTGATAGCGATGTTAGCGAAGAAGAGAAGTTTGATGAGGATGACGAAATTGAAGGATCTGGCGAAGAAGAAGAATCAACAAAGAAATAACTTCATTTTCTTCTTTTGCTTCTTGTAATATCTGTATATGTATTTTTTTAATCTTCTATTTTTGTAATCCCTTATTGTAACCTTCTTGGATCTTCAGATATAAATTCTACCTTTGTTTCTCTTGTCTGCACATATTAGACAAGCAATTCTTCCTTGCAATGTATAAATCTATCATATGAAAATAAATAACAAAATTTTGTCCTATTCATTCCCATACTTGCCTCTGTTATTTATTTTCAAATGAGCGATTTAATCAGTAATCTCTAAGTAATAATATGCCTCTGTTTCGCAATTGCTGTTGCCGCATCTTTGCAAACAAATTTTTCTTGGTTATTTCCACATATACATTCACAAACTTGTTTGTTTGTATATAATCATTTTTGCAAGCTTATTTGCTTACTCATTTTCTTGTGTGGTCTTATTTTTCCTTCCTAATTAAAGGTCTTATTATGCCACCCCTTATCATTGCGACAAAATCGCAGGAAGTCTATACACTTTCATGTAAAGACCCATTGATCTTGCCTTAACATTTTTTTAGTATTATTGCCTCTGTAGGATTTTTTCGTTGTGACAATATGACAGGCCTGTAAGTTCTTGCGAATTTACAACCCCATAACATTGTCGTCTTGCGACGAAATCGCTGGACGTCTTTACACTTTCATGTAAAGACCCATTGATCTCGTCTTACCCTTGCGTTAGTATTATTGCCTCTTCAGGATCATCGCACAAATATGACAAGCCTAAATTTTCTTGCGAAAATAAAGCCTCATGACATTTGCGTCTTATGACACTTATCAGCTCCCTAATGGAGGGTGCCGCCCTTATCATCCCCCTGGTTGCCCCTTCAAGGAGGCGTACATCGGCCATACAAGACTAGCTCCTCCCATCCGGTCTTAACAACAACCAGTTGTTTTCGCAGCCTCTTAGCCCTTATACCTATAGGGTTTATGGTTACGAGACTGCACCCTAAGTGGAGTTTTCTTCGAGCCGAGTGCAGCATGTGCCAAGACTTGCCAAGAATGGCCGAGACACTTCAAATGCCCCGGGCACTCTTGGATCAACCGTGTACCTCGGCGCCTTGGTCAAACACTGACTCCTTGGGAGAGACCTTCGGTCGTCCAACCAGGGTATAACCTTATATATATAGTTGGAAATCCAAGGTATCTCCCGAATGGGCTTTATTGACCCCAAATTTCCATGACTCGGGGTTCCAGGAGCGGTGTAACCTTTTCCCTGAGCCAGGTCAAGAGATACCCCCTTATATGACGCACTTTAGGTCTTACATTTGCCTCTTGCGAAATATCATTCGCGAACTAGGGTGTACGCCATAAAGGTTCGTCCCATTCGTATAAATCACTCGTTTTTGATTATTTCTTTTCATTATTTCTGCGAAGTTATTACATAGCTTTGATTTATTGAAATTATTTCTTCTCATTTTTGGAATTTCGCTACACTTCTTTGACTAAATTTCCATATATTCTGTCTCACGAGACTTTCGCATACTCCTTCTTTGATTGTCACATTCCTTGTACTTTTGATTTTTTTTTTTTAATCTTCGCAAACGTAATATCAACTATTCACTTCTTACATCTCTTGCTCCTACTGCTCTCTGCCTCTTCATCATTCAAACTTCTTAATAGTTCCTTTCCTTTTCCGAAACCATCATAATTTTCAATTGTCTTCATGCATTTGCTTCGCAATGTATCTTCATCTCTTGTCTCTATGGCATCCACCATCAACCTTTCTCTTCTTTGTTCTTCTTTTATATTTTGCTTCCAGCTCCTCCTTTTCGCAACTCTTTCCTCGCAACTCTCCACATCAACCTCATAACATTTTTGTCCTTCAATCCAGTCTCCCTTTATAATTCCAACACCACTGGGATGAGGAAATTTAATACATTGGTGATAAGTCGACGCTACACCCAGGATCTCATGTAACCATGGTCGCCCGATCAATGCATTATAAGGGGATTCCACATCGACTATACATAACAAAATTTTAGTTGATAATCCTTGCAATGGTATTCTCATATGAACTTCTCCTTTAGGTTTGTTAGTTGTACCATTGAAACCATATATCTTGTATGTTGAAGGTATCAAATCTTCATCCTTCCCTCCCATAGTCTTGTAAGTATGGTAAAAAAGGATGTTTACTGATCTTCCCAGTATCAATTAAGATTTTATTGATCGCCCAGGAATTTTCGGCTTCATCATCTTCATCGTCAACAGGTTTTGGATTAATTTCCAATCTTACAACCAATGGGCTATCATGCATCTCCCTGCCTTCCGGTACCTCTTCTGCAGTGAAAGAAATAATCTGCATTTGCCATTCCTTTAATGGCGAAGTATTCGCGATGTTCATTACTTCTTTATTGTCAACATCTCTTGCAAAAACCCTACTGAGAACATTGTCATGAAAATCTTCAATTGTTTTGTATGAGTGTACAATGGAGTTGCAAAACAAATTTTTGGCCTTCGCTCCAACTTCCATTACAAATGTTTCTTTCCCTTTTGTTGAGTTTGTTCTGTGCATTTCTGGTGGTGGTGGTAATGGTTGAGCTTTCTCTTCACCTTTTAGGAAATGATTCAACTTTCCTTGGTCAATCATTCGGAGGATGATTCTTTTTATATTTCTGCAGTCATTTGTTAAGTGTCCATGAAAGCGGTGGTAAGAACAAAATTCATGACTTCTATCACCTGGTGGCGGTTCACTTCCCATGTTCCATGGTGCAGGTATGTTTTCCATCAAGAGTATAGCTTCCCATATTTTTTCCACACTAGCATTTAGTGGTGGCATTTTGATTTCTTCCCACACTACTCTATGACTTCGCTGCCCTCCATGATAATTCTGCCTTCGACCTCCATAAGTTTCTTGCGGGTGATCAAGTCTTTGGATCTTGTTATTTCCGCCACGGTTGTAGTAGTTCCTTTCTCTTTCAAATTCTTCCTGATCACGACTTCCCATGGCTACTAACTTTTGCTGACCATCATCTATCATCCTTTATTGTTGCCCTTGCGAAGTGCTCACTCTTTGTGTTTATTAATTTGGGTAATAAGCTTGCATTCGCAGCATTTGAACTTGTATTCGCAACTAGGTATGATTCCATCTCATTTTGCCTTTCCTCTAGAGAAATATATTCCTCCTGAAGTTCTCGCAACTCAGTCATTGTGATTGTATTCTTGACTCTAAAAATTTGAATATATAACAAATTGGTTGCGAATATAGCATTTATGAATGATAGAATGAGATATCTTTCATCCACCCAGTCCGGCCATTTCATTGCACATTGTCTTCCATCTCACGGTTAAATGTTTCAAACTTTCGCCAACTCTTTGTTTTAGCCCAAATACATCTTCAATACCCAAGTCGCGAGGAATTGTTACTTATATATGCCCCTAAAAATATAGCTTGTAAATGGTTGAATGACGTGATTTTGTTTCTTGGTAAACCCTCAAACCATTTCAGTGCTTCTCCAGTCAAACTCGATGCAAAGTATTTGCACAATATGGCATCATAATTTTCCCATTGTAACATACATCTCACCTAAGCTTTAATGTGTTGTATTGCACAAGTTGTTCCATCAAAAATGATGGTTAACGCATGTAAATTGCACTTTGGGGGTATTCCTCCTAGCTGCACCTCTAGTGTAAAAGGAGTTTTCGCGACCTCTTCGATGGCCTCATCCAACTGCCTTCTTCCTCCTTCCCTTCTACTGTTCATCATTCCTCTCATTTCCGCCAATTCTCTCAAGATTTGTTCATTTGCATCAAAATTTGAATCTACTGGTCTTTTTAGTTCTGCCTCTCTCCTCCTGCGTTCATGTCTGCTTTGATTTTCTTCTTCATCATTCTCTTCTCATCTTTCTCTGCGACCTTCTCCTTCATCTCTTTCACGAATTCGTACACCATTATATCTATCATTTTCTCCTCTTTGTTGCCTATCAATTCTCCTTTGTACCCTTTCATACTCTTCATTGATATTACCATTGTTGCGATTTTGTTCTCGCCTTCTTTCTCGATTATCATGATTGTTCTGGCGAATTGCTTCTTCCAGTTCCCGTTCTTCCATTTCTGCTCTTAATCTTTCCCTTTCGCAAGCTAGACGTGCTTGTTCAATATAGTTTTTTTCAATTTCATCTTCAATCTCCTTTTGTTTCCTCCGTGTTTCTCTCCCATGCAGTATTTTTCTTCCTTCTTCTTGATTTTCTCCACCAACTGGATTATTCC
The DNA here is from genome assembly GCA_023531295.1 of Papaver armeniacum. NCBI lineage: Eukaryota > Viridiplantae > Streptophyta > Magnoliopsida > Ranunculales > Papaveraceae > Papaver > Papaver armeniacum. Next base: position 321,914 of record JAJJWW010003692.1, read on the forward strand.
GCCTTGACACTGTATATTTCCTTGATTTCCATCATTTCGACTATCCTGTAGAATCTCAGGACGTGGGATGTAACGATCTTCTATCGAGTTCTCTTCTTTCGCAATGTCCTTCACCAAGATTTGGCTCTCTTTCTTCATTAACGTTTTCTATAGGTAATGTTTTCCTTATTTCCTCTCTAACTGATCTTGATCTCGACCTTGTATTGCTTCTCGACCTTCTATTTTGCAACCTCATATTTTCCATTCTTAACTCATGATTTTGCCTTGTTAAATTTGCACGTTCTTCCGCTTTTAATCGTCTTTCTTCATGTATTGTTTGTCTCAACGCTTCTAATGTTGCGATTTCTTCATTTCCATGAATTATTTCTCCAGTCTCTTCTTGATTTCTCTCCTCTTGTCCATTGTTTATCAATTGTTGTTCTTCTTCTCTTTCCTCCATAGAATCCGATCTCCATGTATGCACGCTCACCCTATCATAATCCACAGTTATGTTCGGTACTGATTGAATTGGTGGTTGAATTTGATCTTCTTCATTATTTCTTGTGTTTACCCTTGAGGATTCACCTACTTCATTTCTCCTTTTTCCAGCAAGTCTCCTACTCCTTCTAAAAGTTGTTGGTTGTTCAAATGCATTTCTTCTTCTAGCCATTTCTTAATCTTAGTAAATTGTTGAAAATTATATGAAATTCTTTCCCTATTATTCCCAATTCTTCCAATTCACAATGTTGATCTTCACTCAATCCCTGTTTCTAGCGCCAATATGTAGTTGCAGGAAATCCTACACTACACCCCTTATTAGAATCTATCTAATTACACCATTTTAAGAGGAACAATCATGAATTATATTGATTAAATATTTAAGTGTTTACAAAATGAAATAGTAAGCAAGCACAAGAATTACAATTACACCTCACTTTCTCTCTCTTAATGACTTGCTCGATACCTCAGAGAAAATATCCCCCTTCAATAAGCTTGTTCGGCTCTTTATATAGGGTATTACATAGTGGATGACAGCTAAGCTGTCCTTTATTTTCGGGAATGACTTGCGAAATATCACAAGTGTACAGGTGTATGATTTTGCGACACTCCTAAATCTCGCTAAGTCTTCACACCTTTCTCATGTTCTGGTTGTCGTCATTCGGTGCGTCATTTACATTATTCTTCTGCGACGCTTTCGCAATATTGTCTTTTGTTGTTCTCGCAAGATATTGATGTTGCGATATTCTGATCCTACAGTCATGGAATATGCTCGTTGCACGGCAGGACTAGAATCTCTTTACCATGTAGAAGTACGAAACCCTAAACATTCCCATGAAGAAATCAATCCTGCAGATTATACCGTTTAGAATTTTTTCAAGAACTACGATGTTGTTATTATGAAGAATAGCTCATATAAGTGGGGTATTCGCTTGTCAAGAAAGGATGGCCTCTCAGAGAATGAAAGAATCATGCGATATGTTGACTTCCATGACTCTACGAATAATAACCGCTCGTAGGTCAAATGACACTCGATGGTTGGATTATCCCATCATTTTAGTGGGCCCCTACATAGCTGGTATAAGGGGAGATGGCTCAAATCTTCCCCTTCCCGCGGGATTACCTTCTTACAATCCCTTGGTCTTCAGATGGCCTGAAGACGCTAATGTGGTATGTTATCTTCAACTCTCTTATTTTAATTCTTTTGCTTTTCACTTCTCTTATCACTTTCTTTGGTTTCAGATTGCTAAACAGTCAAAGAAGGCTAAAAATTTGCCTCATGCGTCACCTTCCCACGATAATGAAGTAAAAAATACTCCTTATTTAATTTTAACAATATTGGTGCCTTTGTTTCTTATCTCTCATTATTCGCGTAGGTGGAAGTTGTGGGCGCTAAAAGCAAGGGTAAGGTTAAATTCAGATATAAGAAAACCACCTCCAAATCCTCCTCCAAGAGTCTGTCTAAAAAGCGCAAGGAATTTTATCCCTCTTCTTCAAGTTCTCAGTCTAGCGATGATGTTATTCTTCTCACTGAAGACCCATCAATCATATCTTCTATGGAGCAGTATCTTCTTTGACTCCATGTCAGCAATTGGAAATGATGAACTGACTCGCACTTGTGGAACAATTTCGAAGATATGTGATGCCCATTCTCTAGATCACGAATCCCTTCGAGGAGTTGCCTCAGCGTTAAGTCCAAGCTTTCAATTTTTATTTGGCTCTTTGGTAATCTTTATACTTTTGCGCTCTCTTTGATGACGCTTTGATGTTTTTGACGATGTCTAACATTCGCCTTGTATCTTCGCAGATGGCCCGCATGTTTTATGTTGTTTCTTCAGACTATCAAAGAAGACTTCGCAAGCTTGAGCCTGAAAATATTAAACTCAAGACCCAAGTTTCCACTGATGCAAATGATGTCTCTTGTCTTCGCAAGAGGAATTAATAATCAGTTAGCTGGTGCGTAACTCTTTATCTTTTTCGCCTCCTTGTTTGCTCGCTTTTTGTTTTTCGCTCCATTTTAATTGCGTATTCTTGCAGAAATTTATAATCTATCCGTGAAGCAGCTTCCCTATTTCGCTCCTTTCATCATCTTGTTGATGATGATACTCTCTTTGAGCATCTTAATGTTTCCCTAAATAATATTTCGATAACAAATTAAGAACCTTTTCTTTGGAGGAACTCCGGGCAAAGTATCAACTTATCAATGGTGATCATAGAGCTGCATTATCTACTGTTAATAGCTTTAGACGCCAGTTTTGTGAATCCAAAGAAAGGATTAAGGTTTTAGAGGCAAGAATTAACACTCTTATTACCGAGAAGGATCAAGTTGCTCTTAAGCTAAATCTTTGAAAGAATTTCAAGAAACTATCCCCCAAGTTCAAGTGGAGCGGGATCTTACCATAAGCGAAAAAGACGCACTTATTGAGCGAGGGAATTTGATCCGTTCCAGACTTCTTATAGAAAGCGATGTTGAATTTGAATGGGCTGCTAGGGTCTTAGATAATGCCAGAAATGATTTAGCTGTAAATGTTAGCCTTGAATCTGATCATGCTGCATTGGTTAGAGATATTATTTCCAAAAAAGAAGGTTGTTTATAATTCTTATTCCTTTGTTATTTCCTGATGAGTGTTCTCACGCAACTTTAACCTTCTTGTCCTTCTTTCAAAGATGACGAAAAGGAATTTCGTGAGAAAATTGAGGATCTGGAGGCGAAGCTCACCACTCATGATTCTAAATACCGCAGGCTCAAGAAAAAGCTTTCTACCACTATTTCCAACCTGAGCAAGGATGTTGTTCGCGTTCGTGATGCGGCTATTAAGAAAGTCTGTGCGGACAACAACATTCCTCTTTCAACTCATAGATTCGCTGAAGTTCCTCCTAATGAAGATGACTCTGACATCTCTGACAGTGAAGGAGAATATGAGTATGAGGAGATTGACGAGGAGGGCAATGGTTATGATGCTGATGAGATCAATGAAGAAGACTTGGGTGGAAAATAGTTATTTTTTTTTTGAAGATCCTTTCTCACTTTTTGCACTTGTAAATCTTTTACCAATTTCTTGTATATTGAACTTCTCCAATGTAAACTCTTAAGCATTTGAGGCTTTCTTAGTGTATATTCTCCTTGTGTTACACCTGTATTTAAAAAGTTGAAATGATGTTCTCTCCAACAATTGGGGTTAATCCAATGATAATAACATGTGCATATTTATAAAAGTATTGTATTCATTATCATGTGCGTGAGTCTATCATATGGAGGCGAATAACACTCCTCTATATGCTTTCATTCCCATACTTGCCTCTCGTTAGTCATGTCAAAATGATTGGGTCAAGCACACATACATATAAGTTCATTTTATCTTTACCTTATATTATCTTATGTGTGCGTCCTTGTCTCCTGCCTCAGCTATGTCTTGTTTTACCATTTGCGCGTCTATTCATAGTGTCATCATTCGCATGGAGAAAGACTTCATTCATGTTTGTCCCTCATATGTCTTTTTATAATGCCTCAGCCATGTTCTGTACTATCGGCTTTTCGCGCCCATACACTCTGACTGCAAGAAATTTCCTTTGTCTTTTCTTTATGTTATTGATGAATTCGCACGTTTAATTGCTTTTACCTGCAAAACAATAAGAAATTTCCTTTCTCTTTTCTCATGAGGTCTTATTTTGCCTTCCTAAGTAAAGGTCTTATTTTGCCTAAGATTTGATTTCATTTTTGTGCAATGAGATCGCAGGCGGTCTTTACACTTTCATGTAATAACCCATTGATCTCGCCTTAACGTTTTATTGTATTATTGTCTCTGCAGGTTTTATTAATGCGAAAATACGACAAGCCTTAATACTCCCATAAGTAACAAGCCTCATGATATTTGCATCTTTTGACACAATTCAGCTCCCTAATGGAGGGTGCCGTCCTTATATTCCCTCTGATTGCCCCTTCAAGGAATCTTACCCCTACCGGGTTAGGGTGGGCTCCTCCCATCCAGTGATGCAATAACCAGTTATTTTCGCGGCCTCTTATACCTCCACCGATATGGCTTATGGTTACAAGACCGCACCCTAAGTGGGGTTTCTTCGGACCGAGTGCATCATAGTCAAGACTTGTCAAGAGTGGCCAGGTACGCTCCAGACGCCCCAGGCACTCTTGACTCAACCGTGTACCTCGGCGCCTTGATTGAGTTTCTGCACTCCTTAGTAGAGAGCTTCCTACCTTAGTCTTTCAACTAAGGTGCTCTACTGGATGGGTTTTTGCTTCACCCCAAATCTCCATGACTCAGGCTCCAGGGTCGGTGTAGCTTTCACCTGATTCATGCTAACTAGGTTTTCCCCAATATGACGCGCGTTAGGTCTTATTATTGCCTCTTCTTTGTATGCGAACTAGGGTGCACGCCATAATTGGATACCTAGCCTCCCTAATTGGAGTCTTTACTTTTGTTGCCTTCTATTAAGGTCTTATTATAAGGTATTATTTTTGCCTTTTTCTGGTATGACATTATCATAAAGAAATAAAAAATTTCATTTGTATTCATACTCTTGATTAATACAATCTTTGATATTTTCTCCTTTTGCTTATTCGCCCATATGATAACTATTTTCTTAAATGATCTCATATACGAGATAACTTGCTTGTTTCTTTCGCCTTCGTACTTCATTAAGTTCATGTATGTTTTCCAATACATTGATTCACATACGTTCTACAGACTTATGATGTGCTATGACTATCGCATGGGCCATATTTCGCAAGTACACTTGGCTCCATAGTTCATCGAGATGGTTCTCCTTCCTTCTCACCGCTAACTTATACATTTCATTTCCAACTATCTTCCCGATTCCGTATGGCCTTTCCCATATACTCTCCATTTGTCTCTTACTATTTTTCCGATAGGCGATTTACGCCTCAACACCAAATCTCCTTCCTTGAATTCGCTCTTACTAACACACTTGTCATGTCTCTTTCTTGTGCGGTCGTTGTCGCCGCCCGCGGAAGTCTTTCTTATTTCACTCTCCTTGTTCACAGCATCCACCATTAATCGCTCACTTCTCTGGCTATCTTGTATCTGCTTCTTCCAATTTCTTCGCTTGCTTGTGCATTTTTCACATTTGTCAACATCAATCTCATGGAAGGTTTTACCTTCATTTGGATCTCCTCTTTTGACTCCAACACCTTGAGGCAGAGGGAACTTGATGCATTGGTGGAAAATTGAAGCCACTCCTAGAATACCATGTAACCATGGTCTTCCTATCAGAGCATATAGGGTGATTCTACGTCCACGACGCAAAATACTATTTCTGTTGATATGCTTCTTAAAGGAATTCGCATCGTTCTCTCCATTTGGCTTGTTAGCTATTCCGTTGAAACCATAAATCTTGTATGTTTATGGGATGAGTTCTTCATCTCTACCACCCATGGTCTTGTATGTGTGATAAAACAGAATGTCAACTGAACTGTCGGGATCTATTAGTATTCTGTTTATAGCCCGTGTGTTCGCGTCCTGCTCTTTATCTTCATCAGCTTTTGCCTTTGGATTGATTTCTAACTTGACCACTAATGGGCTCTCGTGCTGTTCTCCACCTCCTGGTACTTCTTCTGCATTAAAGGAAATGGGTTGCTTCTGCCAATCCTGCAGTGGCGATATCTTCACAAGGTTGAGTATCTCTCTTCCATCATTATCTCTTGCATAAACTCGACTGAGGACATTATCATGGAAATCTATTATGCTCCTGAATGAATGTACTATTGAATTACAATAAATTCTTTCCCTTCGCCCCTACTTCGATCAGCTATATATTCTTTCCTCACTCTCTGTCTTTTGCATGCCCTGCAGGTGGTGGTGGTAGATTCTGCGGCTGTTGTACTAGGAAGTGGTCTAGATTTCCTTGATCAATCATTCTCAATATGATTTTCTTCACATTTCTTCAGTTGTTAGTTGTGTCACCGTGGAAACCATAGTAGGCGCAAAATTCGCTACTTCTCCTCCCTAGTGGCGGTTCATCTCCCATATTTGGTGCTGCTGGAATTTTTTCCATAAGAATTATCGCTTCCCAGATTTTCTCTACTGTGGTGTTTAGATGCGGCATCTTTATATGTTCCCAGACTACTCTATTTCTTCCTTGGCCTTGGTTATAATATTGCTTTCGCCCTCCATATCCTTCTGGCTGGTAATCGAGCCTCTAAATCTTATTTTTTCCTCCGCGATTATTGAACTGTCTTTCTCTTTCAAATTCTTCTTGATCTCTACTACCCATAGCCACTAGTTTTTTCTCTTTCTCCACTATCTTCTTTCCTTTATTTCCCTGGGATGTACTTGTGACTGCATTTGTTATTCTTGGGAGTAGACTGGTATTTCCTGCGTTTGTTATCGCTACCGGGTATGATTCCATTTCTTTTTGCTTTTCTTCAAGAGCGATGTACTCCTCTTGATACTCGCGTAATTCTGCCATGGTTATCGTATCTTTGATCCTAAAGATCTGTGTATATATACAATAAATCCATTGCGAATAGTGTGTTGATGAAGGCTAGTATGAGGTTTCTCTCATCTACTCATCCATCCATTTCACTACACATTCTCCTCCAACGCGTGGTTAACTTTCGCAAGCTTTCATTGGTTCTTCTATGTAAGCTGAACACTTTCTCTATTCCGGGCCTTAACATATTATTGCTGATGTATTGTCCTAGAAAGGTGTTTTGTAAGTAATGAAATGATCGGATGGTACCGACTGGTAAACCTTCAAAACATTGCAAAGCTTCTTTGGTTAGGCTCGCAGGGAAATATTTACAGAGTATCGCATCGTTTTCTTCCCACTGTAAGAGAGATCGGCTGTACGCTCTTATATGTTTCACCGCACATGTACTTTCATCGAAAATGTTAGTAAGCACAGGGAGGTTACACTTAGGTGGTACGACTGCACATTGTATTCGTCTTGCAAATGGTGTTCTTCCGGCTTCTTCTATTGCTTCATCCAGTTGTCGTCTACCTCCATCTCTGCTAGTTCTCTATAAATTTCCTCTTTCATGGTTTGATCTGCATCTTCTTGTACAGGTATTTTCAACCTTGCTTGGCTTATTCTGTTGTCATGCCTATTTTGACGTATAGCTTCTTGTATCTCTCTCTCTTCAGCTTCTTCTCTTCTTTGTCTGCGTCTTTCTCTTTCATCCCTTGCATGCATCCGTGCGGCATTATATCTTTCGGCTTCTTCTTCGCGGTCACGTTGATTTCTTATCATTTCTATTCCTTGCAGTATAATTCTTCCTTATTCTTCATCCTCTTCCTCTTCTTGGTCATAATGAACGCAATGCCGCTCGCCTTGTCGTTCGCGTTTATTGCCTCTGTTACCTTCTTGCATGCGGTGATCGTCGCCTTGTTGTACATACCGATCATCAACTGGTTGTTGTTCTATGAAATGTTCACCACATTGATCCTGTAAGTCGTCATTTACCTGAAAGTTTTCAGCAATATTATCCAAAGGTGGCTCCTGTCTAGTATCTCTTCGACTAGATTGGCTACGTATTGACGTACTACTGCTTGTCCTTGACCTTGAGGTCTCACGTGTGGTGAGTCTTGATCTTTATTCTTGTAGTATCATGTTATCTTCTCTTAACTCATGATTCTGTCAAATTCGCACGCTCTTCATCTTCTCTCTTCTTTCGCAATCAACCTTTGCCGAAGTTCCTCGATTGTCATGTTCTCTTGATTTCCTTCTATGAGTCCTGGAGCTCCAGTTCTTTCCTCTTCTTCTTCTGTTGAATCTGTATTTGCGGTATGAACGCTTACTCTATCGTAATCGATAATGTTATCCCGCACTGGTTCGTTTTGGATCTGAGTTTGGGCTTGATTTCCTCTATTGTTTCTTTCTCCCATCCTTGAAGATTTGGCAATTTCGCTCCTTCTTCTACCAGCGATTCTTCTTCTCCTCCTAGTTGCTATTGCATGTTCTGCTGCAGTTGTTTGTCTCACAATCTTGTTTATCTGTAAAAATTTTTTCACTTTTCAAAATTAAAAATACTCTCTTAAGGACCAAAGATTTTTCTAGTGAAGATTGTTTTTCTGTAACAAAAAGATATTGACTGAATATTTTAGATCTAAACTTCCAAATTTTTCCAAGACTATGAATATCTTCTAACTTGTTTTTAAAGAATTCCATCAACAGGGTACATCATTCCGAGTTGTATTCTAGCGCTAAAATGTAGTTGCAGGAAATCCTACAACCACACCCTTAGTAAAATCTAGAGAATAATCTAAGTTAACTCCTTGAGAATCACAAGAACATTAATTAAGATCTTCAAATTGGATACAAAGTAATAAGAAAACCCTAACTTCGGGAGAAAATAATATTTCTCTCTCCAAAATATCTTGTCTAGACTCTCAAAAAAGCTCTATCTCAATACAAGGTCGCTCGGCTCCTTATATAGGAGTTTACATAGTGGAGGACAACTAATAAAGCCCCTATTTTCGGATCTGGCATGCGTCATTAACGCACGCTTACATTGACTCTTCTCGCCATACTCTATAACATCACATGGCTCTTCACACTTTACTCATGATTAAGATGACATCATGTGATGTGTCATTCTCGGATAAGCTGTACGCGGTTGTCTTCGCTCAGTCTTGATGATCATCATTTCGCATACTTGATTGGTGTGCAGTATTTTGTATCTACACATAGTCCATCCAATAAAGAACTCCGTTAACAAAGATACCTTCTTCCAAATATGCTCCAAAATTGAACTTTCCAAGGTTTCTCCACCTATTTCCACTCCCTAGAGTGTATATGTAAGCTTCCACAAACTCGGTATGGTTCCTAAACGTTATTATTCTTATAACTTTATATTCATTAGTTGAAGAAACATAACCAAATCCTCTTGTCTCAGCATCCATGGGTGATACAAAGGTTAAGTGATACCAAGGTATCAGACAATAATCCGCTTCTACAGTATGTATGATCTTGGGAAACTCTTTATATGAGATCTTGGTGTAATTTGTTGTGTGGAATTTTTCTAAGTTTGGAGAGATGACTTACGAGAAGTATCAAGCCGTTAAAGTAGCTAAATATGAGAAAACTGAAGCAATTCATGATTTGAACTCTACATCATCATATATGTCGGTAGAGGTTGTCGAAGATGTTTGTTCCGTTGCTATTCTTCGAAATAACATACACAGTAGTCGAATACGGAAGAAAAACAAGTTGTAGCTGTGTCGAGATCAGACTTTGAGGTCAAAGTCCTATTTAAGGAGGGTGGAATTATACGATCACATGTGGATCCTGTATCCATATATATAGTGGACTTTGAGGGCAAAGTCCCATTTAAGGAGGGTGGAATGATAAGACCACATCTTATCGTTCTTGCCAACATTGTTGACTCGGTACGACACTTGAGCATTTGTGGTCTTCCTGGTCCATTATTCAGGTCAAGCTTATCAAAACTATGGAAGCCACCTTGGATAATCATTGCAGAACGTGAGAACAACATTATTTATGTTTTAATATTTAGTTATTTAATTTATTAATAGTTTTTATTAGGAAAAATGAGTATGTTATTAAAATTAGGATTTATATTAAAAGTAATCTTTTTAGGGTTTGTTTTCTTATTTTCCAAGTAATGTAGCCTATAAATAGGCCTTTTCCATTCATTGATAATTAATCACAAAAATATTAAGAAAAGTGTTATTGTTTGGTTTATTGGTTCTTCGAATCATGAAATTTTGAGCTTGAGTTGCTGGTCGTGAATAAGAAACAAACTGTTTCTTATCAAAATGTTTTAAACTTTGCTGATCAGTATAGATAGTAAAACGCTTACCTAAAATATACGGTCTCCATTTAGATACTGCATGTACTATCGCAAGCAACTCCTTTTCATAAGTTGATAAGGTGAGATGGCGAGGTCCAAGAACTTTACTTGTATAGGCGATTGGCTTTTGGTTCTGCATTAATACTGCTCCAAGTCCATGTCCACTTGCATCTGTTTCAATGACAATATTCTGATCAAAGTTGGGAAGTGCTAATACCGGTGTTGTCGTCATGGCATTTTTTAAGGCTTCGAATGCATTGTCGGCTTCCTCTGACCAAATGAAGTTGTTTTTATTTAACATCTGAGAATGGGGATATGATATAGTTTCGTAGTTCTTAACGAATTTTCGGTAATACCCAGTTAATCCAAAAAACCCACGGAGATCTTTTACTGATTTAGGCTTAGGCCCACTCAACATGCTCTCAATTTCGGAAGGATCGGCGGAAACTCCATTTGCAGTAACGATATGTCCGAGATACTGTGTCTCTTCTTTCCCAAATGAACACTTACTAAGCTTTACCACCAGTTGATTCTCTAATAGAATTTGAAAAGCAATCTGTAGGTATTTTAGGTGATCCTCCCATGATCGACTATAAATTAATATATCGTCAAAGAAAACCAAAATATACTTGCGCGAATGAGGTCGAAATATCTCATTCATCAGGTGCTGAAAAGTTGATGGTGCGTTAGTTAAACCGAATGGCATCATCAGAAATTCATAATGCCCATCATGAGTGCAAAGGCGGTTTTGAGTATGTCTTCAGCGTCCATGCGAATTTGGTGATATCCAGAATGCAAGTCCAATTTAGAAAAATAACCCGCCCCATGCAATTCATCAAGAAGTTCATCAATAACAGGAATAAGAAACTTATCTTTAACCGTGAATTGATTAAGAGAGAGGTAGTCGATACACATACGCCATGTTTCATCCTTCTTTTTGACCAAAAGGACTGGTGACGAGAAGCTGCTTGTACTTTGCCTGATCAAACCAAAATCCAATAGTTCTCGAACTAGTCGCCCAATTTCAGCTTTTTGACAATGTGCATAGCGATAAGGTCGTACATTCACCGACGTAGAACCTGGTAATAACGGAATCTTGTGATCGTGAGCTCGCACTGGTGGGAGGTCGGTAGGTGTTGCAAAAATAGGACTATATGAATCAATCAGTTGTTTGATTTCTTTAGGTATACGTGAAGTTAAACTTCCCTTCAACTTTTGCACCTGGAGCATAAAAACTTGTGCGCCCTTTTTAATTAATTTCACCATAGTGTGCATAGATGCTAATTGATTAATCTGAGACTGTCTTCCTACAAGTTGTACGTTTTGGTTATCTGTTTCTAATTCCATTGTCAAATTCTTAAAATCCCATCGAATTGGCCCTAAAGTTTGTAGCCATTGAGCCCCTAACACCATGTCACAACCACCCAATGCCAACACATGAAATTCACCTGTGAAAGGGGTACCCTTAAGATGAAACTCTAAATTGGTGCAGCGTCCTAAACACGGAATTCGGCTTCCATTAGCAATCATAACCTCAAATCGCTCATCTTTAATTAACTCAATATACAAATGTTTTGCTATAGACGGATCCAGAAAGTTTTGAGTACTACTCGAGTCTATAATAATTGTTACTTTCGCTTTTTTATTTCCCCCACAATACGCATGGTTTGTGGTGTTGTCGACCCTGCTAAAGCATGCATAGAAATTTCAGACGTGTCTTCCACTTCAGTGTATGCCGTAACATACTCATCCTCTTCGTTAAAGTCCTCTTCACCTTCGATAAGAAATAACGTCTTTGACTTGCATCGATGACCTCGAAAACATCTCTTATCACAATTATAACATAACTGTTTCTTCCTTCTTTCCTCCGCCTCCTCAGTAGTAAGCCGTTTGATTGGAGGGATAGAATTGGTTTTAGTTGTTGGTGTTGTGTTCATGGTATTAGGTTGCACCGCAGGTCTTGAACCTTGTCGTCTCAAGTTAACGTTTTCATCTTGCAAACGAGCTAGCCCTATAGTCTCAACTAAGGAATCTGGACTCAATGCTTGTACTTCTAATCTGACCTCGGGTTTCAATCCACCAATATAACAACTAACTAAAAAATTCTCTGGAATATCACTTACCAAGTTTGAAAGTCGCTCAAACTCTTCCTGATATTCTCTCATTGAATTAAAACTAGTTCGAGTGATCTTGGCTAAAGCCGCCGCCGGATCATCATATTTTGTACGTCCGAAAAGCTTCAGAAAAGATGCAGAGAACCCTTCCCAATTAGGGTTAGGAGATATCTTTTTCATCCACTTAAACCATTGTAACGCCTTTCCTTCAAGATTAATACCAGCCAACTGAACCTGTTTTAACGGTGGTATTTCGTAAAATTCAAAATATAATTCAGCACGATATAACCAACCTTCATGATCAGTACCTTCAAACCGCGGAAAAATCACCTTCCCATCATTCTTAGGTGTATTACGAGCTCCGTTATTTTTTGTTGCATCTTTCTCCAACAACTTCTCCAATTGTTCCGTTAATCGGTGGCTTGATGTATACATCGCAGTAACTTGAGCTTTCAACTGCTCCATGAATAATTTTCTTTTTTGTGATCGAGTTAGATTCATACAAGGAGCGAAACCGCTCTGATACCAGTGATAAGAATTTGATTCTTATCACGGCCAGCAGAAGCGAAATCGTTTGTAGACTAAAGAAAGAATTGATAAACAAAAAAAACTTGATTTCTAAATGAGTAACAAACCGACCTGACAAAGTGCTTAAATATAAAAAAAAATATAAACGACTCCTAGCCAAACTCCTATTCCTAACGTTAGTAGACCTTGGGGATAAAAAAACTCCATAGATAAAAACCTTCCAAGACTCCTAAATAAACAAAAAAGTAAAACTAAATCCTACAGGAATTCTATTTATGTTCCAACTCTCATTAGGAGAAGGTTTATGCGGCTGTGCCGCAGCCTATCTTTCTCGTCTCGGTAGAACTGATTTCTATCATTCCATCCTCCTTTGAAAAAGCCTTGTCCTCAAGGCATAGTACCGCTATCTTGCCAATCTTCTATGGTTGGGTTCGGCAGCTCACTGTAAACCTTCATATTAGGTAGTAAAGCATGTTTGAGGTAGGAAACATGAAACCTTTGGATGTATTCGGGATTCACTTGGTAACTCAAGCTCATACGCAACCTTGGCCAATTAATCCTTCGGATCACCTTAAACGGACCATAATACTTTGGTGCAAGTTTTTGATTACCCCTCCTTGCTGTGGATTGTTGCCGATACAACTGCAACTTCAAATATACGAAATCCCCAACCTGAAATTCTCTTTCTGTTCGCCATGCATTGGCTATTTGTTTCATTTTATTTTGGGTTATCTGTAAGTTCTCCTTAAGTTGTAACAAAAGTTGATCTCTTCTGCTCAAAGCTAGCTCGACTGGGGTACTCTTTGCTTCTCCAGGGATGTAATGCTGCATAATAGGAGGGGGTGTACCATATAACGCCTCAAATGGAGTCATCCGAGTAGACATGTGGTATGTTGTATTATACCAATATTCTGCCCAATGAAGCCATGCTGAACAACTCTTGGGTTTGTCTCCAGCGAAGCAACGGAGGTAAGACTCTAAACAACGGTTCACTACTTCAGTTTCACCGTCCGTTAGGGATGATAAGAAGAGCTTATTTTCAATTCCGTACCCTGAAGTCTAAATAGTTCCTTCCAAAAAAGCCTGGTGAATGCAGCATCTCTATCCGAGACTATAGATTGGGGAAACCCATGTAACTTCACAACCGATTCTAGAAAAACTTTTGCCACTAATCTTGCTGTGTACGGATGCTTCAAGGCTATAAAGTGTGCATACTTAGTTAATCTATCCACGACGACAAAAATAACAGTCTTCCCATGCGAGTTAGGTAAACCATCTATAAAATCCATGGATTTGTCTACCCAAATAGTTTCAGGGATAGGCAATGGTTGCATTAATCCAGCCGGTGACACAGTCTCATATTTATTCTTCAGGCATATGTCGCAGTGTGCTATATAATTCTTAACATCATGCCTCATTCCCTTCCAGTAGAATAACTTTGACAATCTCTTTATTGTCTTTAAATACCCTGAATGTCTAGCTGCCGGTGATGAGTGAAACTCTTGCAACAATAACTCTCTCCATCGGGATTCGGGACTTAATACCCACTGTTGATGATGCTTCAACATCCCATCTTCTACAGAATAGTTCTTCTCATTAAAGTTGGACTGGTGTATCTTCGTTACAAGCTCTTGCAACCATGGGTCAGATCTCAATTCCCTCTTCAAGTCTTCCATCCAAGTACAACTAGCATATGTTATAGCATTACATTCTGGGTTCTCGTTCATCCTTGATAATGCATCAGCTGCACTATTTTCCACTCCCCTTTTATACTTAATTTCATAATCATATCCCATTAATTTCCCCAACCACTTTTGTTGTGAGGGACTAGTGGATCTAGCTTCCAAGAAATGTGATAAGATCACATGTGGAGCCTGTATCCATATATATAGTGGACTTTGAGGGCAAAGTCCCATTTAAGGAGGGTGGAATGATAAGACCATGTCTTATCGGTTTTGCCAACGTTGTTGAATCGGTACGACACTTGAGCATTTGTGGTCTTCCTGGTCCATTATTTGGGTCAAGCTTATCAAAACTATGGAAGCTAATCATTCCAGAATGCGAGAACAACATTATTTATGTTTTAATATTTAGTTATTTAATTTATTAATAGTTTTTATTAGGAAAAATAAGTATGTTATTAGAATTATGATTTATATTAACAGTAATCTTTTTAGGGTTTCTTTTCTTATTTTCCAAGTAATGTAGCCTATAAATAGGCCTTTTCCATTCATTGATAATTAATCAGAAAAATATTAAGAAAAGTGTTATTGTTTGGTTTATTGGTTCTTGAATCATGAACTTTTGAGCTTGAGTCAGTTTGACCGTGAATAAGAAACAAACTGTTTATTATCATTCGTATCAGAGCCAGGTTTAGCTCCTTGTATGACCCTAACTCGATCACAAAAAAGAAAATTATTCATGGAGCAGTTAACAGCTCAAGTTACTGTGATGGCTACATCAAGCCACCGATTGACGGAACAATTGGAGAAGTTGTTGGAGAAAGATGCAGCAACAGACAGCGGAGCTCGTAATACACCTAAGAATGATGGAAAGGTGATTTTTCCGCGTTTTGAAGGTACTGATCCTGAAGGTTTGTTATATCGTGCTGAATTATATTTTGAATTTTATGAAATACCACCGGCAAAACAGGTTCAGTTAGCTGGTATTAATCTTGAAGAAAAGGCGTTACAATGGTTTAAGTGGATGAAAAAGATATCTCCTAACCCTAATTGGGAAGGGTTCTCTGCATCTTTTTTGAAACGGTTCGGACGCACAAAATATGATGATCCGGCGGCGGCTTTAGCCAAGATCGGTCAAACTAGTTTTAATTCAATTGGAGAATATCAAGAAGAGTTTGAGAGACTTTCAAACTTGGTAAGCGATATTCCGGAGAATTTTTTGGTTAGTAGTTATATTGGTGGATTGAAACCTGAGGTCAGATTAGAAGTACAAGCATTGAGTCCAGATTCCTTAGTTGAGACTATACGGCTATCTCGTTTGCAAGATGAAAAAGTTAACTTGAGACAACGAGGTTCAAGACCTGTGGTGCGACCTAATACCACGACCACAACACCAACAACTAAAACCAATTCTATCCCTCCAATCAAACGGCTTACTACTGAGGAGGCGGAGGAAAGAAGGAAGAAACAGTTATGTTATAATTGTGATGAGAGATGGTTTCGAGGTCAAAGACGTTATTCTTTATCAAAGGTGAAGAGGACTTTAACGAAGAGGATGAGTACGTTATGGCAGACACTGAAGCGGAAGACACGGCTGAAATTTCTATGCATGCTCTAGCAGGGTCGACAATACCACAAACCATGCGTATTGTGAGGAGATAAAAAAACGAAAGTAACAATTCTTATAGACTCGGGTAGTACTCATAACTTTCTGGACCCGTCTATAGCAAAACAGTGCATATTCGAGTTAATTAAAGATGAGAGATTTGAGGTTATGATTGCTAATGGATGCCGAATTTTGTGTTTAGGACGTTGCACCAATTTAGAGTTTCATCTTCAGGGTACCCCTTTCACAGGTGAATTTCATGTGTTGGTGTTGGGTGGTTGTGACATGGTGTTAGGGGATCAATGGCTACAAACTTTAGGGCCAATTCGGTGGGATTTTAAGAATTTGTCAATGGAATTCGAAACAAACAACCAAAACGTACAACTTGTTGGAAGACAGTCTCAGATTAATCAATTAGCATCTATGCACACTATGGAGAAATAATTAAAAAGGGCGCACAAGGTTTTATGCTCCAGGTGCAAAAGTTGGAGGGAAGTTTAACTTCACGGATACCTAAAGAAATCAAACAACTAATTGATTCATATAGTCCTATTTTTGCAACACCTATCGGTCTCCCACCAGTGCGAGCTCACGATCACAAGATTCCGTTACTACCAGGTTCTACGCCGGTGAATGTACAACCTTATCGCTATGCACATTGTCAAAAAGCTGAAATTGAGCGACTAGTTCGAGAACTGTTGGATTCTGGTTTGATCGGGCCAAGTACGAGCCCCTTCTCGTCACCAGTCCTTTTGGTCAAAAAGAAGGATGGAACGTGGCGTATGTGTATCGACTACCGCTCTCTTAATCAGGTCACGGTTAAAGATAAGTTTCATATTCCTGTTATTGATGAACTTCTCGATGAATTGGATGGTGCGAGTTATTTTTCTAAATTGGACTTGCGTTCTGGATATCACCAAATTCGCATGGACGCTGAAGACATACTCAAAACCGCCTTTCGCACTCATGATGGGCATTATGAATTTCTGGTGATGCCATTCGGTTTAACTAATGCACCATCAACTTTTCAGCACCTGATGAATGAGATATTTCGACCTCATTTGCGCAAGTTTATTTTGGTTTTCTTTGACGATATATTAATTTATAGTCGATCATGGGAGGATCACCTAAAACACCTACAGATTGCTTTTCAAATTCTATTAGAGAATCAACTGGTGGTAAAGCTTAGAGCAGTTCCTATGGGATGAACAAACTCAGAGCTTGTTCATTTTGCTCCCACTATGGCATGAACAAACATGAAAAATAGATATTCAAACCATCAAATCTGTTGGTTTGAACATTGAGTCGGGACATCCAACGCGCGTCTGTGGTGACGACGGGCGATCTTGGTACGAACGCGCGTTAATGCCAATAACGCCAGCGTCATTACCAATGACGCCAGAGATATTACCAATGACACCAAGTACAATCCGTGAATAATTTACTACTTTTAATCTTATTTTATCCCACCTTATCCTATTTTATCTCACTTCATCCTATTTTATCTCACATAAATATTATTTTTTATTTTTTATCTTTATCCTACAAAAAATTTTATATTAAAAAGAAATACTAGTGGGGCCCTAGAAAACCAAATCTGTTCATTTTGCCCTGCTTTACCATAGTGGAGAAACCCATTTGACCATCCACGTGGATGAACAAAATTTTGAGTTTGTTCATTCCCATAGGAATTGCTCTTAGTAAGTGTTCGTTTGGTAAAGAAGAGACAGAGTATCTCGGACATATCGTTACTGCAAACGGAGTTGCCGCCGATCCTTCCAAAATTGAGAGCATGTTGAGTTTGCCTAAGCCTAAATCAGTAAAAGGTCTCCGTGGGTTTTTGGGATTAACTGGTGTTGATGGTGGTTTTTAACTTAGGGGTAAAGTCGTAAAACCCTAGTCAGACAGTGACGTCACAGTACTTGAGTAATAATGTCCAAACCAAGCACATTTATTGAACCCTTTAATTTGTCTCAGAAAATTACCGAGGTACCTTTTTTAAATGCTAATTAGGGTTTCGACAAGCCAAAACCCTAATTCTCACACCGCACGTGCCAATGGCTCATCATGCCAGCCACATCCTACCGCGCCAAGGCATGCCACCCAAGCTAGCCGCACCCCTGTGCCAATGGAAAATCATGCCAGCCACACCTACCGCGCCAAGGCATGTCAACCATGCTAGCCGCACCCCTGTGCCAATGGAAAACCATGTCAGCCACACCTACCGCGCCAAGGCATGCCAACCATGCTAGCCGCACCCCTGTTCCAATGGCAAACCATGCCATCCACACCTACCAAACCCTTGGCCCCACATGCCAAGCCAAACCGCACCTTGCCTTGGCCCTAGCCATGCTAGCCGCGCCATGTGCCAACGGCATGCCAAACCCTTGTCCCCACCATGCCAAGCCAAACCGCACCTTTCCTTGGCCCTAGCCATGCTAGCCGCACCATGTGCCAACGGCATGCCAAACCCTTGGACCCACCATGCCAAGCCAAACCTCACCTTGCCTAGGCCCTAGCCGTGCTAGCCGCACCATGTGCCAACGGCATGCCAAACCCTTTGCCCCACCATACCAAGCCAAACCACACCTTGCCTTGGCCCTAGCCATGCTATCCGCGCCATGTGCCAACGGCATGCCAAACCCTTGGCCCCACCATGCCAAGCCAAACCGTACCTTGCCTTGGCCCTAGCCATACTAGCCGCACCATGTGCCAACGACATGCTAATCCCTTGGCCCCACATGCCAAACGCACCTAGCCGCGCCACCATGTTGGCCTTCCCTACGCGGCTACCAAAAACGAAGGCGTGCGACGATCAACGATCCCCATCAATCCAAGGAGCAAATCCTAGCCATCCAAGGTTACCAGACGACGCATGGTAACCTTTGGCCCGAAAACCTATGTTTGGCCACGCCAAACCATGCCAAGCCAAACCATTCATGCCAAACCCTTGGCCCCACCATACCAAGCCAAACCGCACCTTGCCTTGGCCCTAGCCATGCTAGCTGCACCATGTGCCAACGGCATGCCAAACCCTTGGCCCCACCATGCCAAGCCAAGCCGCACCTTGCCTTGGCCCTAGCCATACTAGTCGCACCATGTGCCAACGGCATGCTAATCCCTTGGCCCCACATGCCAAACGCACCTAGCCGCGCCACCATGCTGGCCTTCCCTACGCGACTACCAAAAACGAAGGTGTGCGACGATAATCGGTCCCCCTTCAATCCCAGGAGCAAATCCTAGCCATCCAAGGTTACCAGACGACGCATGGTAACCTTTAGTCTAAAACCTAAGTTTGGCCACGCCAAACCATGCCATGCCAACGACATGCCAACCTAGTCGCGCCATTATGTTGGCCTTCCCTACGCGGCTACCAAAAACAAAGTCGTGGGACGATCAACGGTCCCCCTTCAATCCCAGGAGCGAATCCTAGCCATCCAAGGTTATCGACGACGCGTGGTAACCTTTGGCCCGAAAACCTAAGTTTGGCCACGCCAAACCATGCCATGTCAACGGCATGTCAACCTAACCTCGCCACTATGCTGGCCTTCCCTACGCGGCTACCAAAAACGAAGGCGTGCGACGATCAACGGTCCCCCTTCAATCTCATGAGCAAATCCTAGACATCCAAGGTTACCAGACGGCGCATGGTAACCTTTGGCCTGTAAACCTAAGTTTGGCCACGCCAAACCATGCCCTGCCAATGGCAACCTAGCCGCGCCACCATGCTGGCCTTCCCTACGCGGCTACCAAAAACGAAGGCCTGTGACGATCAACGGTCCCCCTTCAATCCCTAGAGCAAATCCTAGCCATCCGAGGTTACCAGACGACGCATGGTAACCTTTGGCTCGAAAAACCTAAGTTTGGCCACGCCAAACCATGCCATGCCAACGGCATGCCAACCTAAACACGTCACCATGGTGGCCTTCCCTACGCGGCTACCAAAACGAAAACGTGCAACGATCAATGACTATCTTTCCTCTTGAGATGCAAAATCTCGACCGTCGAAGGTCACCAAGCTAGCAAGTCTCCCCAGTGCGACTTGCCAGGCAACAACAACATGCTACATGTTTTCCACAAAAACATTCGAGACATCAACACATATCACAAACTGGGGGATCCTCTTTGGGTATTGGTTTGGCGGTTTACAGCGTGAGGAGTACACTACGCCCGTCATAAGGAAGTGTCATAAGGATGAGGCGGTTAGTAAATACATGGAGTTAATGGTGAAACGTTCTTTTTATGGAACATCAATTCCATGCGTTAACGGTTTTATGGAACATCAATTCCATGCGTTAACGTTACCACCTCCTCCCATTTATTCACCCATTTTCCCATTCCTTAATGAGACCAGAGTACGTTTCACTTCGACTTGTATAAATAGGTCTTACCTATTTCCACCGAACGACAAGTTCAGTCAGGAGCATACACCACTCAGAAAACGCTTGCTAGCTTTCCCATCTCTTAGCTTCCCACTTTCTGATACAAGTCGTAACACAACTACTCTTCCAGAATCAACTATTCTGGTCTCATCACTTTCCTTACTTCCCTCCCCAAAACCAACCCATTCTCCTCCACTTTGTGACCGAAGCAAGTCTGGAATGGCCATTTCTTGGTTTAGGCCGTACTTGTACAGATTGATCTCTCGAATCTAAAGTTCTCCCTTGTAGTACATTGTTTAGGGTTTAAATTCGTTTCTCACCCACAAACCCGAAATTACCGAAATCAGCAGAAACCATTTTCACCCACAAACAACTGGGTATTACCGAAAATTCATTAAGAACTACGGAAGTATATCATATATCCTTTCTAAGATGTTAAATAAAAACAACTTCATTTGGTCAGAGGAAGCCGACAATGCATTCGTAACCTTAAAAAAGCCATGACGACAACCCCGGTATTAGCACTTCCCAACTTTGATCAGAATTTTGTCATTGTAACAGATGCAAGTGGACATGGACTTGGAGCAGTATTAATGCAGAACCAAAAGCCAATCGCCTATACAAGTAAAGTTCTTGGACCTCGCCATCTCACCTTATCAACTTATGAAAAGGAGTTGCTTGCGATAGTACATGCAGTATCTAAATGGAGACCGTATATTTTAGGTAAGCGTTTTACTATTTATACTGATTAGCAAAGTTTAAAACATTTTGATAAGAAACAGTTTGTTTCTTATTCACAGCCATCAGCTCAAGCTCAAAAGTTCATGACTCGAAGAACCAATAAACCAAACAATAACACTTTTCTTAATATTTTTCTGATTAATTATCAATGAATGGAAAAGGCCTACTTATAGGCTACATTACTTGGAAAATAAGAAAACAAACCCTAAAAAGATTACTTTTAATATAAATCCTAATTCTAATAACATACTTATTTTTCCTAATAAAAACTATTAATAAATTAAATAACTAAATATTAAAACATAAATAATGTTGTTGTCGCGTTCTACAATGATTAGCCAAGGTGGCTTCCATAGTTTTGATAATCTTGACCCGAATAATGGACCAGGAAGACCACAAATGCTCAAGTGTCGTAGCAGGTCAACAATGTTGGCAAGACCGATAAGACGTGGTCTTATCATTCCACCCTCCTTAAATGGGACTTTTCCCTTAAAGTCCACATGTGATCTTATCATTCCACCCTCCTTAAATAGGACTTTGCCCTCAAAGTCCGATCTCGACACAACTACAACTTGTTTTTCTTCCGTATTCGACTCGGTGTATGTTATTTCGGTAATAGCAACGGAACAAACATCTTCGACAACCTCTACCGACATATATGATGATGTAGAGTTCAAATCATGAATTGCTTTAGTTTTCTCATACTTTAGCGGCTTGATACTTCTTGCAATTCATCTCTCCAAACTTAGACAAAATGCCACACAAGAAATTATACCAAGATCCCATATAAAGAGTTTCCCAAGATCATACAAACTGTAGAAGAGGATTCTTGTCGGATACCTTGGTATCACCCATGGATGCTGAGACAAGCAGATTTGGTTATGTTTCTTCAACTAATGAATATAAAGTTGTAAGAATAATAACGTTTAAGAACCAGACCGAGTTTGTGGAAACTTACATATACACTCTAGGGAGTGGAAATGGGTGCAGAAACCTTGGAAAGTTCAATTTTGGAGCATATTTGGAAGAAGGTATCTTTGTTAACGGAGTTCTTTATTTGCCGTTGGACTACGAGTAGATACAAAATATCGCACACCAATCAAGTATGTGAAATGATGATCATCAAGACTGAGCGAAGACAAACGCGTACAGCTTATGCAGAATAACGCATCACATGATGTCAGCTTAATCACGAGTAAAGTGTGAAGAGCCATGCGATGTTATAGAGTATGTGCGAGAAGAGTCAATGTAAGCGTGCGTTAATGACGCACGCCAGATCCGAAAATAGGGGCTTTATTAGCTGTCCTCCACTATGTAAACTCCTATATAAGGAGCCGAGCGACCTTGTATTGAGAGAGAGCTTTTGTGAGAGTCTAGAAAAAATATTTAGGAGAGAGAAAGATTATTTGCTCCCCAAGTTAGGGTTTTCTTATTACTTTGTATCCAATTTGAAGATCTTAATGAATGTTCTTGTGATTCTCATGGAGTTAACTTAGATTATTCTCTAGATTTCACTAAGGGTGTGGTTGTAGGATTTCCTGCAACTACATTTTAGCGCTAGAATACATCTCGGAATGATGTACCCTGTTGGTGGAATTCCTTAAAAACAAGTTAGAAGATATTCATAGTCTTGGAAAAATTTGGAAGTTTAGATTTAAAAGATTCAGTCAATAGCTTTTTGTTACAGAAAAACAATCTTTACTAGAAAAATCTTTGGTCCTTAAGAGCAACTGCAGTGGCGCGACTATTACCAAAGATCAAAGAAAAAAAAAAGACCAAATTTTAGTTTGGTCCGTTGTGTGACGCAGCGGTAGAAGACTAAATTTGGTGGGGCGGAACATATAAGTTCGCCTGGTGTGGGGCGAACATTTTATCCCCGCCCGACTAAAAAAAAAGGTGGGGCGTTGATATAATGTCCGCCTGGTGTGGGGTGATGTGATTTTGAAAGTTGTAGTACAAGAAAATTGGGCTTCAGCGACTACTCTAATTCAGTTGGTAAAGGGCCGTTTTCTGAGGTTGGAGATTTGTAGCAACGGACATGGCAACTGATCCGCTGTGTGACTAGAGACTTCTTTGCTAAAGACCTGGACCAACCATGCTGCTGGTAGAGATATTTTTCAGCTAAATGAGACGACGAAAATTTCAGTCGACACAATTTTCTAGTAACAACTGGTTATCGTTGGTAGAACCATAAACATTTGTTGCTCAAACATTTTACCCGCAAATTTGTTTGTTGATGAAGACTATTAAATCGTTGGTAGAGGTGGCCAGTTATAAAACACTGTAAGCCGCTAAAGGGTTCAACTTACTCAGATTGAGTTGGTGAAGGTGTTTGATGTCGTTGGATGAGGATTTTTACCACCCAATATTTTGACGGTCATGAGCTTTATCCATCAGAATACAGTTGGTTTTGGGTTTTAGCCGCAAAATAGTTGGTTGGTTAAGGTGTAGGTGTGACGTTGGTAAAGAATTCAACCAACATCAGATCCGGTCGTTGACGTTCACTTGGTGAAGGCCCTCATCCAACTAAGAATTGAGCTGCTAGATAGTGATTTACAATAATATAATGCAAAAACAAATACGGTCTTGATCAGAAAATAACACATTAGATACTATTAATATTGAAAATATCCAAAAGGACTAGAACAGTCAACTACAAAATCCATCCACCTCCTGGTTAACCAGTAAGACAACCAAAAAAAAAACTTGGAACATATTCCATTGTACATTAAAAAGAAAACAAAGCATGGATTCTTCTGGTCAATCTTGTTCCCGTTTTGATGTTTCCCCTGTAAACTACACCTTCGAAGTTGAAGCTGTGAATTCAGAAAGGCTTCCTTTTCTTCTTCCT
This sequence comes from Papaver armeniacum, assembly GCA_023531295.1. NCBI lineage: Eukaryota > Viridiplantae > Streptophyta > Magnoliopsida > Ranunculales > Papaveraceae > Papaver > Papaver armeniacum. The sequence continues at coordinate 346,085 of JAJJWW010003692.1, forward strand.
GCTCGTATTGATAATGATGATAGAATGTTGAAGTATGAAAAACTTCTTTCGTGTAGTGAGCATCATGCTAATACCGCATCCTTCTCCGTCGATACGTAGTTGGACAAGCTAACAGATAAGAAACTGGAAGAAAAATATATCCATAGTCATTTAATTAAGTTCTGTCCATAATTACCAAGTAATAAAGTTGTCATAATTTACTTCTGTTCGGTTGCAAACACGAAAGGCATAATTTAGTTTTTCATCCGAAAATGTATATATCATTCCGACCATCGCACTTCGATCAAGGTTAGTTCATCGGCTTCATTCGAAGATAGATCATGTGTGCATCCACTAAAAGCAAGCATTTCCATTGGAAAGTATGTATTACAGAAACATAGTTCACTCACACATCCTCTGGAACCGCCAAGAACAATCATGCATACCAATCTTCTACTACATCGCTAAATTGGACTATATCAAGACAAAAAACAAAGTATATATATGGTCAAAATATGTAAATGCATAGGCTTGCAATGATACAAAAACAAGGGGAAAATCACCATAGGCTCACAAGCCAAGCCTTAAACGCAATTGAAGTGATGACAAGCGATTAACGGGTACATTTATGGACTCGACTCCTTGATGGTAAACATGATATTTAGGCTGATTTGTCATTTGTGTATAACAGAATTAAAGGCACAAGTATATGATCCAAGTGTTCAAGGTTCCGCCTTAGACCGTCTAGATGCTTAAACTCACTTTGAAGATCTTACCACTAACAGGATACATACATTCACCAAGTTAACCTTCTTTGAATCATCAAGCTGTTGGGAAAAGGAAAAGGAACAATCATTTCGCTAGGTGTTGGTGTCTCCTGCATAAACATAGAGTACGAAAGTGAGCAATTATTTAGGTGGAGCATGTTCTTAGTTAAATTTATTGGATTAGCATGCTCCTATACCACCACCACCAAATTCACTTCCGTAGTCACCGTATCCCTGGATCTACCACCACCACAAGTCCTATAAGAAATAGCACCATAGTCCGCCAACCACCTCCACTTTGTATCCACCATAAGCATCACCAAACCCAGCACCATAAGAGGGTCTACTATCACTGAGTGTCATAAAAAGGTCCCCAATATAGGCACCCTACATGCGACAACACATACAAATATGCTTTTGTAACTCAGAAACAACATAGATCATTCAAAATCAAACACAACCACCATTAGAAGAAACTCTACAACAAGTAAGATGTGGGCCAAGAAACAATAGAGGTCTATTAGTTAAAGGAAGAATTTTAAGTACAAAAGCAATGCAAGCAGTTCAAGCACTTAAAAGGGCAAAAGGGGATGGAATCAAAATCAATGAAATCATTTCAAAAAACCTATCTCGTTTAATAAAATATGATTTATTAGCTTCACTAAGTGAATTACTTGGACAAGGTCACTGTGAGCTAGCCATGAAAGTGTTTGTTGAAGTTAAATTAGATTTATACATACTTTTGGTCATTGTTGGAAAGTCTGTGGCATAGTGGAGTTCTTACGGATATTTAGACCTCTGTTCAAGTACATTCATCTAGATATGCCACAAGCAATGTAGAGAACCAAGAAAGTATCTGAAAAGTTCAAACAAGAGAAAATACAAACATTAGAATCATAAATTAATGAAAGTTGCCCAGTATGCATTTCGCATAACTTATAGTAACACATTAAGCAAAAGAAATAATGACTAGTACTAACCACTAGATCTCCAAAGTAGAAAAACTGGCTTTAGAGAGTCGTAGAATCAAAAGTAGAGACCATGGTAAACAATAATTCCAACACAAGTAAATATCCACTTTGTAAATCCCAAGCAGACACCATCATAAGATAGTCTTCCTGTATACACCAAGAGACCATCAGCAGTATTGATTGATTAAAGCCCTTTCTCCTCTCATTCTCCTAGAAAGCCGAATATCCTTGGCTTGATTGTCACACGCTTCGCATGAATGGAACACAAGTTGGTATTATCAAACAAACCAACCAATTAGGCTTCATTTGCTTCTTTTAACGCCAACACAAGCATGACTGGAACCTTAAATCGATCTGCATAAAACAAGTACATAATCCACATTCAATTAGTATAAGTATATTTTATCTTGCTTAATTTCACTAAATCAATTTAATCAAATTAAGCATTCAAAAAACAGTTTAAAAAACTCTATACATTGAAGTCCTGGGCAATTTCACGAACAATTCTGTGGAATGTAAGTTTCATGAACAACAATTCAGTACTCTTATGGTACTTATGAATTCCATTGTTATTAACACAATCAAAATTATAATGAAGGTAGAAGGAACTTAACCGAAGAGCAAAAGTTCCAGGACAGTATGGGTGTGGCTTCTTTAAGTCGACCAAGTAGTTGGTGCGAGACTTACGTGTAGTCTTGGTAGCTAGTTTGCTTCCTTGGTGCCTTCCCTCCAGTTTTAGGAGCGGTTTGCCAATTTCGCAAATACCGAAATCACCAATATTAATCCTTCATAGCATAAATCAAACCAGCTGAAGGAAGATAAAATTTACAAAACAACGTCATAATAAAAACTGAACCTTACATTGCAAGCCTAATTAACATAAAAACAAAGATAGATATTCAACTGAATAGAAAATTTTCATGTTCTTAACAAATCTTAACAAAGATCAAGATAGAAGAATTACAGAACAAATAACTAAACCCTAATTTCATGTTCTCACTAGCACCTTTCCGCTGGGTAATGGTACACTCTCAGAGACTTCTCCAACTCCAGTTCAAGAAGTCGATTTTTTGTACCTGCAACACCCATCAACAATCAATGGCAAGCATCATGATTCCGACTTTAGAACCCTTGAATTCATCCTATTCCGAAACCCATTGTAGTAACATTCCCGGATCCCCTTTCTTGGCTGTTGTAAACTCGTAACCCCGATCAATCTCTTCTCAATTCCGAATCAAAACAATTTCGAAACCTAAGTCGACCACCATCTTCACTGCCAACAACCAAACCCTTGAATTTCATTATCATCACCAGATTCTTCAATTTATCCATCTTCAACAAACCCTAATTATCCACAAACCCGTGAAACTTTTGATTTCTTCTCATAATTCATAGCAGCAGCACCTTCTTCTCGATCTCGAAACAAACCCAATTTGACCTCATGTTCTTACACAGCAACGACAAAAAAACCTTCTTCTCTTTAATCATGAGTTCATCAGTTCTTCATAAACTCTCGATTCCCAAATCTCCCTGTCAATTTGAATCACATCAAACCCTAATTCTTTTCCGTAATCTTCTCCTCATCATCTCTTCGATTTTTTCTCTTGGTTTCACCATTGATGTCTTCCCCGAGTCTGAGTTATTCCCGACCAAGACCTAACCTAACCTAGGAGAACTATAGAAAGTAAATGGTTTGATTTTATGTAAAAGAATTAGGGTTTTTGAAGAGATTTGGTGAAGCAGGTGAAGAGAGGGAGAGGAGATGGCGATGATGAGTAAAGATGGGTTGAATGAATTAGATTTTCTCAAGTAATGCCGCTGGTCATCTGTGGAGTGTGTCGGAGACGAAGAGCAGAACCGATGAAGATAGAGCAAAATAGATAGAGTTCGAGTGGTTGAGGAGGTTTTGGTGAATGAAAATGATGGACGGACCAGATTTCGTTTGATCTACTCATACGGATTGAGAAAAGAATCTGACGGTTGAGATTGTATTTGTGATACTCATACGGATTGAGAAACATTTGTGTTTCTCTTTGTGCTAATACGAACTCATGTATTCGGTTTATTATCAATATTCGACATGAAAAAAAAATCCAAAAAAATATTAATAAATTTAGGACATTGTTATCGACATTACGATATAAAAAAATCCAAAAAATGTATAAGAATGAAGTGAAGAATAAGAAGTGAATCCGATAATTGGTGTGTTTCTTTGTGCTTTTGTGCTTTCTCTTTGTGCTTCCGGCTTGAATTTCGACTAGTCACACAGGTCATGAAGTAATTTGGACTAGTCATATATGTCATGAAGTAGCTTTAGTTCACATTGGTAGACTCAAAAATCATACGGATCAAGGAAAGTGTGTTCTCTTTGTGTTTTCTTTTTACTTTTTCATTGTGCTTTTGTGCTTTCTCTTTTTGCTTTCGGCTTGAATTTCAACTAGTCACATAGGTCATGAAGCAATTTTGACTAGTCATACAGGTCATGAAGTAGCTTTAGTTCACACTGGTAGACTCAGGTTATAATATTACTAGACTAGAGATGGGATACATCATCGAAATCGATAAATATGAAGCTTTGTGTTGATTCGAACTTCAAATGTGGTATAAGGCATACAAAATATGAACCAAGAAGCTCCGAGAGGGTTATGACTTCAAACTTAGCATGATACATCATCGAAATCGATAAATATGAAGCTCAATGTCGATTCGAACGGCAAATTCGTTATAACGACAAATAAACTATGAATCATGAAGCTTCGGGAGGGTTCTGGCTTCAAAATTGGCATGGTACATCATCGAAATCGATAAATATGAAGCTCAAAGTCGATTCGAACTTCAAATATGGTATAACGACATAGAAACTATGAACCAAGAAGCTGCGGGAGGTTTCGACTTCAAACTTAGCATGATACATCATCGAAATCGATAAATGTGAAGCTCAATGTCGATTTGAACTTCAAATTCGGTATAACGACAAACAAATTATAAATTATGAAGATCCGGGAGGGTTCTGACTTCAAACTTGGCATGGTACATCATCGAAATCGATAAATATGAAGCTCAGAGTCGATTTGAACTTCAAATATGGTATAACGACATAGAAACTATGAACCAAGAATCTCTGAGAGGGTTCTGACTTCAAACTTATCATGATACATCATCGAAATCGATAAATATGAAGCTCAGTGTCAATTAGAACTTCAAATTCGGTATAACGATAAACAAACTATGAATCATGAAGCTCCGGAAGGACAAACAAACTATTCCCTGAAACCTTAATCACACCCCTTTTCGTCAACTTCGATACTGAACCTTGCTCCGAGCTCGAAACCTCGAGAGTGCACTACTATAAGTCGGAAACTTCGTAAGAACGATGAATCCATCCATTTATAGGTAAGATTCCTTCGGAATATAATCCCCGAAAACTTAAACAAACCCTATTCTAGCATATTGTATGCATACCCTGGCTGCGAGGTCGAAACCTGGCTAGGAATGGACTACTATAAGTCGGAAACTTGGATACGAAATAAACCATATTTTATTGTGTTCAAGGACCAAGGATTTCTTCATAAATACTCATGTTGGTGTATTGTTGTTTGTTTCTTTCAAAAAAATAAGGTGGTGCATTTAGATCACTTAGATGCTCTGACGATAAACTCTCCAAGTACAATCTTGTCTACAAAAGAAGAATCTTTTCGAATGCTAATGTCTTTACAGGTTTACTAAACCATCAAACTCGGTAGTTGCCATATTGTGGTGGCTAAAAGCCACTAACCACACCAACGAACTAATGGGTTGGTATAACTGTTTTTACCAATGAGACTAGCTTGGTGGATACACATAGTGGCTTGAAATATTCACCTCCTACTGTCCTTTGTAGTTGACAAATTTTCGTGGATGAAAGCTACTGACAACGCCAACAATTTGATAGTTGGTTAAGGTGTCTACCAACAGATTTTTTAGTGAGCATGAAGAGTCACAAAAAATATATACCTTCTAAGTTACAATTTAGTTGTCCAGTCATAGTGGTTAGTGGATAACAACAACAAATATGATATTTTGGTTGTTAAGTTATTATTGCTAAAGAGTTCCTCCTATTGTCGTTGCTAGAAAACTGGTGGTTAGAGGTTTCTGTTAACCAGAGCTGTTTTTAGTTAAAACAATTTGTTGCTGAAGAGATCCACCAACTGTAGTTGGTAAGAAAATAGTCGTTAAAGCCAAGTTTTCTTGTAGTGTAGTAAGAATGTCGTTCACTCAGACTTGTAAAGATTTAGTTTCAGAAAATACTAAAAACAAAGAAAATATATACACAAGTTTTCACAAAATATCGAGAGACCGAGACTCAGGATTTCACCAATTCTTATATTCATGTGGTACAACTATTAATTCTAGACAATTATAGCTTATAAGATATTGACTCTTTCTTTGCCAAAAATAGATTTTATAAAGTATATATATGTAAATCATAAGCATGATGCATCAAAAGTTCTTAGACTAAGCATACACCATCAGACAAAATCACAAATAATCAAGAAAAATCATAAATCAATTTAGAATAGTGCAAAAGTCATAAAAGAATTAATTAGAATTACCACATGCGTAAAGAATGGCTTCCTCCATTGTCCCAGTGTTGGGGTTTAGCTCCTCATGCTCAAAACGCACCCAAAAGATAGAAACATGGCTCAAAAGGTGTTTTTATTAAGAAATATATGAAAACGAGTTTCGCAACGCTGCACTAGTGTTACGAGACGCTCTTTGTTACGATTTATAAGACTCTTTGAACAACAATACTTTATTAATGATGTCGTTGTATTTAAGACTGCTTCTGCGACTAACCCGGAAAGTCCAATGTTCTTCGTGTTCTTGACTCAGTAGCAAGCAGCAACAACAATTCCGCAACTCGATTTCTTCTCCTCTCTCGCCTCCGTACGGTCCCCCCAAAGTCTCGACCCCGCTGATCAACCTCCCAGCTGCCTATATATACACAACATGCCCCAAGTTTCTCGATCAAATCTCCATAAATATCTCTTTTTCTTTTGGAGAAAGTCTCGGCTTTTTTTTCTTTTATTTCTATACTTTCCGCGTTCCTGGATTGTGTAGTACTCTCCAAACTTCTTAAGGATCGAATAGAATCAAACACAAGATATATTTCTTCCACTCGCACGTAATATCCAAAATTAACTCGACAAATCCCGAGTAAAACTCTCCTCCCTGTTTTAGCTTCAACTCCACGTATCTTCCTTCCAAATCTTATACGATCCTATTTGGATGTACCAAGACCAAACCAATCCATATCCAGGTAAACATCCGACGAAATCTCCAACAACTACTCTCCTGATTCAAGCAGAGAATCTCGTAACTCATCAACACTCTATTTTGCTTTCACCGGATTACGTGGCCCAATTTAATCAATTCCAACGCCCATACATGTCCCTGTCTGGTGCATTCAAGTCCATCCCGTCAAAATCTAGGTTGAATCTCCTTAGAATGCACTCTGAAATCCAAACCTAATATTGAACTTTTCTTTGCAAAAACTTTCCCGCCAAAACCAATTATTTGAATTCTTGAAGATGAGTGCCCCTTATCCTGATGTCGGGTGCCTTTAACACCTGGGTGTCCTGGAGTGTAAATAACAATTAGGGTGCCCCTTATCAATGGTGTACCCCTTAGTAATTGAAGTGCCCCTTATCCAAATGAGGGGTCCGAATAGTAATTTTCTCCCACGAGCGCAAATACCACTTTTCGAGCCAATTTTTCAAAAGCTTATTTCTCCAAAAACACCTACAAAGTCATAAAATACCAAAATAAGCGCAAAATCGAGTACTAACATTACAGAGAATTGAGACTAAAATAGACACATAAATGCGTCTATCAAATACCCCCAAACTTATTATTTGCTAGTCCCGAGCAAATCAAATCTAGAAAATAAAATCCTTACTCAGTGTCGCAGGCATCGTCGATTGCATTTAGCGTATGCAACAAGCCTTTAAACCCCTAGGTGGCCCTAGTGGATGAGTTATAGTGTCGGGAGGGTTTACCAGAGATATACCCACAAAACCTTTACACTCCAGACCCTAGCTATCTACACAGAACCTTGGAAGGCACTAAAGAATCTCCTTGGTTGGGATACTTATTGACTACAGGAGGAAGTACCCTGATGCGAAATTCCAATTGTTGTACACGAGTTTGCACTCAAGCATACTAAAATTCATATATAAGTCACAGAGCTCTACTCAGATAGTCGCACTATGGACATCAATACCCGGAGTCAAAACTAATCACATGGATAGATCAAGAAGATGGATACAGAGAAAAACATAGATGGTTTTGATGTTTACTAAGTGATCGATGTTTCCCATATCTGTCTCGAAGGCCTCCGCCAAAATGAACCTATCCTAATGGATTGAGATATCTGTCTCGACTAATATCAACACACTTTGGCATATACAAGGGAACCGGTGGTCGATAAACCTAACTCTAGGTCAACACAATCGGCATATACAAGGGTTCCAAGTGGTCGACTTTATTGAATTTATTCTGGTTGGTCAGATGGTCTGGTCTCACTTTTTTTTTTTTTTTTTTTTTTTTTTGTATCTCAATCACTCTAATTCACCCTAGCATTGGTAACAACTTGATTCGTGGGCCCCACCTAATCACTTAGAGAAACATAGTTTAAAAACAAAATAAAAATAAAAACAGAAGTGAAAAGGACTCAACGAGATATGGTGAAACTATCATGTTATTTCTAACACCTGAGCTCTGTGCTTTTATGAATAGACTCTTTAGATGTTGCCATCTAATCGATTGGTTCCTCAACTCCTACAACCAAAATGCTTCCATCCACTTAGATTGGTTAGTGCCATCCTTAATAAGCATAAATTTCTAGGCTCTGAAGTTTACTAATGCAACTAAAAGTTTCTCCAATACCCCCAAACTTAAATCTAACATTGTCCTCAATGTTCTAAAGATAAAATTAAAAGCATGAACAAGGAGAAACTGTTACCATTTAAAGCAAAGAGATAAGGAAAGATATTACCGTGTCGCATGAATATTGGGTTACCTCCCAAGAAGTGCTAAGTTTAAAGTCTTCAGCCAGACTAAGAAAGGATTAGTCACCTCATAAAATCATAAAGTAATAGCCGAAAAATCTGTGGGTCATCAAAACCAAATAGAGCTATCACAAGTAAAAGGAATCTGCAACATGCAAAATAAAGCACACCCATGTCTAATTTCCTGTTTAAGACAACTACATCTAGCTGTGGTTCAGGTTCAGGTTCCATAACTGGGTCCAAATAAAATATTTTCATGGGTTGGAATTCCTCAAAGCTAAGATCCGGTTCAGGTTGTAAAGTTTGTAAAAACTCAAATAAGAACTTAGAAGCACATAATAATAACCTGAATAATTGCGGATCCTTAAAGTCAATCAGTTTTGACTCACATAATTGACCACGATGAAACTGGCGATCAATTTTAGGCAAATGTGTCGATACTAATTTCCTAAAGTACTTAGGTTCAGTCTCAAAAATAAATAATTGACACATCTGAAACTCATATGTTCCCACATTTGGAAGAAAAATATTTGGTGGGAAAACAAAATCAATCTGGGTATCATAGCTTGGGCTAACCACATCAACTAGAGGATGGGTTTCTAACAACTGAACTTCCCTATGGACATCATTAGGTTCGGGAAAACGTGTCTGAAGATAATCTTTTAAAATGGTTGAGGCACATATGTCAAGTCCCAAGTGAGGGACCTTTCTAAGAGTTAAGGCACATGGAGAATGATAATCACCCCCAAACTTAGAGTTTTAAGTATCTCTAGAAAGACTAGTCACAACTTCCCTAATTTCAAGGTCATCAGATTCTGAAAATGGTCAATTGATTCTTCTAAGTCGGGTTCATCCTCACTTATCTCTACGAGTTCATTTTCTTTTTCTAAGTCTGTTGTTTCTAAATCGCTAGACTCAAAATATACCCGTTCCTCTAAACCATAATCGGCTTCGTAATCATAAGGAAAAACTACATCGTCTAAAACGGTGGTATCTCTAGTCAAATCCTCGTCCTTTTGAATAGGTGAATAATTATTAAAATTATTTGGATTCGAACTAGAAATAATATTATCGTTGTTAAGCTCAATTGGAGTAACAAATTCCTGATCACTATGCCTACTTATTTCAAATTCTTCATCAACACTATCCTCATCATAATCATCATTATAATAACATGAAAATGGTTGAACCTCATCTAAAGTAGTGTTACCAATTCTAACCTCGTCATGCAAATAACTATCCTCATTTTCAAAGGTACTATTGGAAACACTATATTGGAAATTAAGATTATCTTGAGCAGTTCTTTCATGGGCCTCTAACAACATTTTCTGAGTCGACTCACATGACTTCCTGATGCTATCTAGGAAAGAAGGTTCACACGTTGCGTTGCTTTCGTCCAAAACTAAGTTATTCATTGCATCTGAACTACGTGTTGACTCAAGTAACTTTTGTGTTGACTCAGCTAACTTACATGCGGACTCTAGTAGAGAGGAATTTTGCTCGTATGACCGGTGCGTGTGTGGATAGTAATTGGGCTCTTCATGGTATGAGCCATAACCTTGAAAAGGCTGATGTTCCCAACCACTATTCACACTATGGTCAAAGTAGTAATGTCCATTTTGAAACTCGGTCGGATATTCGTTGTATTGGCTATTGTAATACCGTTCGACATTCTATTCGCAGGGTGTGAGTTGTCACACAAAATTAAAACCCACTGACGGGGGATTCGTGGGTGGATAGAGTCTTACCTCCCGTACTAGACGGGCGATGAACCCTTGAAGTCGACTCAGGCCACCGACTCCAATGTCGGTGTACGAACCCAAGGGGCCGAGACAGTCATCGAATCTGTCGTCCTTCCCTGCAAACAGTTTATATTTAATTTTTAACCCTTCCTTAGGGTTTTAAAAATAATGTCCAAGTCCAAAAATAAAGTCCAAAAAGTGTCCAAAAATAAAAAGAAAGATTACAAAAAAATACAACCCTATTTACAGTTTCTAAAAATAAAACAAAATAGAACAACTATGTACAAAATCTTCTTCACTCCTTGGACTCCTCTTTTCTTTCCTTCTTTGGCGATGCTTTCCTTTTATAGCACTTTTTCTTTCCTTGTGGCTTCGCTCCAAATCTGAAAAGAATCGAAAAATACCAAAGGCGTAAAAAGGAACAAAAAAAAAAAAAAAAAAAAACCTAAAACAAATCTAAATACAAGTCCGCGTCGGCGGCGCCAAAAATTGATGTGATATTAACAAGTTGTAGTAAAGTGGTAAGAAAGGTTGTCGTTCACTCAGACTTGTAAAGATTTGGTTTCAGAAAATACTAAAAACAAAGAAAATATATACACAAGTTTGTCACAAAATATCGAGAGACTCGAGACTCAGATTTCACCAATTCTTATATTCATGTGGTCCAACTATTAATTCTAGACAATTATAGCTTATAAGATATTGACTCTTTCTTTGCCAAAAATAGATTTTATAAAGTATTAGATGTAAATCATAAGCATGATGCATCAAAAGTTCTTAGACTAAGCATACACCATCAGACAAAATCACAAATAATCAAGAAAAATCATAAATCAATTTAGAATAGTGCAAAAGTCATAAAAGAATTAATTAGAATTACCACATGCGTAAAGAATGGCTTCCTCCATTGTCCCAGTGTTGGGGTTTAGCTCCTCATGCTCAAAACGCACCCAAAAGATAGAAACATGGCTCAAAAAGGTGTTTTTATTAAGAAATATATGAAAACAGAGTTTCGCAACGCTGCACTAGTGTTACAGACGCTCTTTATTACGATTTATAAGACTCGCTCGAACAACAATACTTTATTAATGATGTCGTTGTATTTAAGGCTTCGCGCGACTAACCCGAGAAAGTCCAATGTTCTTCGTGTTCTTGACTCAGCGACAGCAAAGAGCAACAATTCCGCAACTCGATTTCTTCTCCTCTCTGCCTCCGTACGGTCCCCCAAAGTCTCGACCCCACTGATCAACCTCCCAGCTGCCTATATATACACAACATGCCCCAAGTTTCTCGATCAAATCTCCATAAATATATCTTTTTCTTTTGGAGAAAGTCTCGGCTTTTTTTTCTTTTATTTCTATACTTTCCGCGTTCCTGGATTGTGTAGTACTCTCCAAACTTCCTAAGGATCGAACAGAATCAAACACAAGATATATTTCTTCCACTCGCACGTAATATCCAAAATTAACTCAACAAATCCCGAGTAAAACTCTCCTCCTCGTTTTAGCTTCAAATCCACGTATCTTCCTTCCAAATCTTATACGATCCTATTTGGATGTACCAAGACCAAACCAATCCATATCCAGGTAAACATCCGACGAAATCTCTAACAACTACTCTCCTGATTCAAGCAGAGAATCCCGTAACTCATCAACACTCTATTTTGCTTTCACCGGATTACGTGGCCCAATTTAATCAATTCCAACGCCCATACATGTCCTGTCTGGTGCATTCAAGTCCATCCCGTCAAAATCTCCGGTTGAATCTCCTTAGAACAGCTCCGAAATCCAAACCTAATATTGAACTTTGCCGCAAAAACTTTCCCGCCAAAACCAATTATTTGAATTCTTGAAGATGAGTGCCCCTTATCCTGATATCGGGTGCCTTTAACACCTGGGTGTCCTGGAGTGTAAATAACAATTAGGGTGCCCCTTATCAATGGTGTACCCCTTAGTAATTGAAGTGCCCCTTATCCAAATGAGGGGTCCGGATAGTAATTTTCTCCCACGAGCGCAAATACCACTTTTCGAGCCAATTTTCCCGCAAAAGCTTATTTCTCCAAAAACACCTACAAAGTCATAAAATACCAAAATAAGCGCAAAATCGAGTACTAACATTACAGAGAATTGAGACTAAAATAGACACATAAATGCGTCTATCATGGGGCGAACATATAATGTTCGCCCCACACTAGGCGGACATTATATCAACGCCTCACAAAGATTAGAAAAAAAAAAAGGGGGTGTAAACTTTATCCCCGCCTGGTGTGGGGCGTAAACTTTAAGTTCGCCTGGTTTTGGGGCGAACATTATATCAACGCTCGACTATATTTGGGTTTAGTCTTTGGTCCCGACCAAATATAATCGCCCACTGTTGATTTAGTCTGGGATTTGGTCGATGGTCCGTCCCGCTATGCCTGGTTCGGGAGACCAAATAAATGGGTTTAGTCGCCCACTGCAGTTGCTCTAAGAGAGTATTTTTATCTTTGAAAAGCGAAAAAATTGTTACGAGATAAACAAAATGGTGAGACAAACAATCAGTAGCTTGAACGGGAGTAGCAACTAGGAGGAGCATAAGAATCGTTTGGTAGAAGAAGGATGTCAACTACAAGAATGCATGATAAAAACAACTTACACCTCATGGATCATGTCACAACAATGTTCACTTCGTCACAAATCTAATCTCAGACAAGTCCTTGGAAGAAGACCCTATACCACCCCATATATACATTTCAATTGTAGAGCGTATGAAGAGGCGATGTAGATGTCGATGAACTCATACATGTAATTACATGTATTACATACTTGAATGAAACAAACTTTCTTTTTGCTAAATGTGTTTGTTTCAAATAATTGTTTGGTCACTGATTTTAGTAGCATGTTTAATCTGCTCCTTCTCTTAGCCCTCACTTTGAAAAAGCTGAGAAACATGTCACTCGAGTCCTTATTAGTGTGGCAGGTCTTAATGAAATTACCTCAAGTAGTAAGTGGCTTCCCTGCTAACTGGTTGAGGGGTTGGGAAGTTGTTGTAGTGGGATTGAGAGTGATTTGGTGGGGAGGGACAAGGGGGGCTTGGGTGATCTAAGATTCTTCAGACTTTACAAAATTTTATTCCATTGAGAGCATAAGCAAATTCAAGCCAGTGTGAAGTAGTGGTGGTTTCAAAACCTTCAATACCAAATTTAAGAGCTCTAGTAACATCAATTGTAAGCTTTACCTCCAAATTCTTTTCAAATATGTCTCTTCCATAGGTTTTCTTAGCAGTTTGGTAAACTCCAATTGGCCTGAGGATACCTTGGATGTCTGGTATGATATGGGATGGTATTTTTTTGATGAGTAACCAGATCATCACCTTTTTGAATTGTTCTTCATCTATCAATTCAGGTCCTCCTACAGGAACACCAACCAGGACCATAAGCTTATCAAAAACTCCTTTTGTTCCACCATTTCTCAGAGTGGAGTAGTCTTCCTCATGGGTGAGTCTGAGAATGTAGTAGTTTATTCTCCTGTTCCAATTTTCCACCTCAACTCTACTTTGTAGCTACCAAGTAAGCATTGATGAAAGAACTAACTTTTGAAGTTTGAAACAGATGTTCTTTGAAGAGTTTTCCAATGAAACGCCATTTCCAATCAGGGGGTTGCTTGGTTCTGATATTTTTAGAGTTAATGAAAACTTTTGGGAATAGATCCTCAGGGATAGTAAGGGCATTGTTCATCTTGTTTACAAGGTTATCTATACTAGGAGAAGGGGTGTTAGAGGAAGAAGCCATAGTATAAGGTGGTAAACAGTTTTACAAAGAAGAGAGAAGGTTGAGTGATGTTCACCAATATGGGAGGGGTAAGTGTAGGAGTTGATAAAGTGAGGGAAGAGATTGCAGGACTTAATTTGAAAATGATTCACGGGTTCAAATTTTTGTTTCCTCTCGATTTTTATTTGAAGAAGATCATGGGATCTTGTGTAGTTTTGTTTTGGCTTGGAAGCTCTGATGTTGAGATAACATATTTCTTTCCTGACAGCTGATTGGTGTCGTACAACTTTCCTTCGTGGCCATGGAGGTATGCATTGGATGGCTAATGGTGCTTGGTGACTATCCCTGTGATAAAAACAAAGGTTAGCATATATAGCCAAAGATAGTACATTACCTGTGTCAGTATTGGTGTTGTTGGTGTGTAGTGCGACTTGTGTTTGACTAGGAGGACGAGAGTGTCTTGAGGGCGTTGTGCTCCTAGTTGGCATTTTTATTTCCTTGGGTCATAAATAAAGTTGTGTAACACTTTGGGTATGGCTTTTGTTGAACCAAATATTCGAATACAGATTGAGACCACGGTTCCAGTGTTGGATTGAGCACCGTTGGACTCTGCAATTCTGTAGGACCATGCTATGTTGATATGGATCTTCAAGTGGGTAGTTTGTCAAGGGAATAAGCCATTGAAAATTACCCGAGATCCGACCCGTATTAGTGGGAGTTTTGTAACTGCCAAGTGTTTGATGCCGCTTCTGCATGAGCCAATAGAATGTAGTTAATTTTACAAGACCATTGCAAATATCCGAGGGCTTGCCACCGCACATAATCAAGCGACACCAATCTCTAGAAGCAAATTTTTAGTGATCAGAAGGACATATGAGACGTTTAACGGTTGCGATGTGAAGACTGTTGCTCTTCCCAGCCAAGATATAAACAAGAGAAAGAGAAATTCTTTCAACTTCCCATTCAGTTTTTTCCGATCAGAGCCAAGCAGAGATACAATTTTTTTATGTCGAGAAAATCTCAAACTATGCCTCAAGATTTGGATTGCGATGAAAAGGTGTATGATCAGAATCCTCCTGATGATGGTCAAGTTGTAAAAAAGCCTAGACTGAGTCCGCAAATTGCCGGGTAATAAACTTTGACATGCAAGAGCATAAAGTTGATAATTTGTTTTTTATAGAGAGAATTGCAAAAATAAGTTGTGATCCATACTAATGAAAAACTTATGTTGGGTATTTTTGTTTGCCACCATTTTACTAGGATGATACTGTTTGTGGAAGCAGGTATTCTCCAGGGAGAGGTGAGGGAAGGCATGTGTTTTAGAACAGTGTGCATGAGGGTGGTGGTAGTAGTGGTACTGGGGGTGAAATTGGTGGTGATGGGACTAGTGATGGTGGGAACAGAGAGGCAACAACTGGTGGTGGAGATCAAGGTCAGCAGAGAGTACCTTCTCATCCAAATGGTGATCGTATTTGGGGGACAAAATACGGGTGGGTGGTGTTTCCTATTCATCCCCGTCGAGGCCGATTTGTGATCAATGGGGGAGTGGTACTGGTATGGGATCGGTATGTTGTTTGTGGAGGTGCACGACAAGGATTTTTTGCAGCACCCGTACCTGAGGATGTCAGATCTACTATTCGAGAGAATGATTCCATCCCCCTTCCTGTTGATGCTATTATCTTCCCTAACTTGTTTATGTTGGCACCTGAAATTAGGACGATGGCTGTAGATATTGCTGTCATTGCTAATGCAGGACTGAGCGAGGCGAATCCTCCTCAGAATGTACCAGCTTCAGATCCTATGCCTATGCCAGTACCAGAACCCGCTGCTCCAGTTCCTGCAGAGAAAGCTACAGATGCATCTGGAGATGCTAATGCTGTCTACATTGGTAGGTTTCAAAGCCGAACTCTAAGGGATGTGAGGAATATGTTGATTGCAGAAAACAATATTTCTATTTTGGTTTGTCTTGATTGTCAGAACAAATTTTACTTTTTTGGTGTTGAATAGATTGTCGGAACAAATGTTTCACACTCCTCTAACGAGGGTATATTTCGAGTGCAAATCATTCGCACTCCTCTAACGAGTGTATATTTCACATATTCTTCCGATAGGTTGATTATTTAACGGATGACCCCATTACCCTCCGTGTTTAGAATCACGACCCTCGTTACATAACTCCCTAAATTAAATCAAGGGTAGAGATTAAAATGTGAAATATACACTCGTTAAGGAGTGTGCACGAATTCGCACTCGTATATTTCACATATTATTCTGATTGGTTGATTATTTAACGGATGACCCCATTACTCTGCATGTTTAGATTCACAACCCTCGTTACATAACTCCCTAAATTAAATCAAGGGTAGAGATTAAAATGTGAAATATACACTCGTTAAGGAGTGTGCACGAATTCGCACTCCCTTTTCACTTTCTAAACATATAAATCTCCGTCCACCATTACTCTCCTCAACGACCACCGCTAAACCCTAGAAAATGCTACGTATTCGATGATTCCAATGTCAAATGTCAAATTTCCTTCCACTTTTATCTCTACATATATTGTGCATATTTACGATCCAAAGATCTCGTAGAAGAAACATTTTGATTTTCTCCTTCTCAATCAATCGAATGGCACCAATTCCTCGATCTTACGCATCGGCAGCCGACTAGTCTTCTTCACAAGAAACCCTAACGAATTCACAAGAAAGTAGATTACTTGTTCGTGAAACACTTCGTATAAGTGCTAATCTTGCTTCTTCACCTTCACCTCCAGAAATTGGTTCTTTCGGAGAAAGAGAGTAGTAGTAATTATGTTGTTGTTGAAGATGAATTTGTTAATTCCAGTTTAAGAGTTATTTGTCGGGAACAAATAAATGGTAGGCGATGGAAATATGTTGCGTAAACCGATGGCTCTTCGGAAGGTTTAAGAAAGCTTCATTGCGTTCGTTTAGTTTGGAAACTACTCCTCAAGATCCTTTTGTTGTGAGTAAATTCTTACTTTTTCTATTTTTTGATTTTGATTTTAAATTTTGTAATTGAATTTCACTTAATTGGCGTCGATTGTTTGAAATTTGCAAACGGTAAGGTCTAATATAAAACAAAAATTAGGTCATAGATTGTGTTGTTCTGTTGTGTTCCATTGATTTATAGAACTAGGCTTCATTTTTAAACTGCCAATTGAAAGTATTTATATATTATCTGTTGCAATTTCACATGTAGTTAATTAATTATTTGTTTGTCTTAGAGTTAGATATGCATGTTAGGAATTGAAAATTGGAAACTTGTTGAGTTAACCGTTGGGTGAATTGATGATTGGAAATTGTCGCAAAATGGTAGAATTAATTGGGTTTAGGGTATAGTTATTAATTCTAATGTAATTCGTAAGAAGGCTTTCTCGAAAGGATATCATCGTTGCATGATATGGAGGAGAATTCATGGTGCCCTTGCAGAGATGTTCTTTGTTTTCATCTTCCCCTAACGAATTCACAAGAGAATAATATTTTGTGGGTTTCTTGTTTAAGTAGGAAAAAGATAATATGTTTATGGGACCGCTAAATCGAATTTTTGATTCAGAAATGATGTCGTTTGTAAGATCTTATGTGGTGCCCGAAGGATTTCTGACAAGTGTTACGCCATCTTATGTACCATATATGACATGGAGAGCTTTAATTTAAAGGTATTCATAATGTCTTTCGTACGAGTACTACTTTACGATGATTCATTTTGTAGATAAGAAAAGTCCAATTATCTAGAATTATGAGCTTTTGATTATTATGATTATCTCGTTAATTTGCTATTGTAGCATTTAGTTCAAGGTTTTGTTATAATATCCTAATTGTGAATTTGTTCATTGATCTCTTTAGCATTTCTTTGGTGGACCAATGGGTGTTTTTACGACTCAATCATTGTTGAGTTCTGTTGGAGTTTCTAGAAATACCGCGGCTTCAGTCTTTGTTGCTATTAACCGGATTCTCAAGGTAAACAACTACTCACATTAAGACGTAAAATTCAGTTAGAGTTTGTTATGCTTTCGTGTTTTGGAATCCATTGTTTTCCTTGTTATGAAATTTTAGTTTCTTGATTC
This sequence comes from Papaver armeniacum, assembly GCA_023531295.1. NCBI lineage: Eukaryota > Viridiplantae > Streptophyta > Magnoliopsida > Ranunculales > Papaveraceae > Papaver > Papaver armeniacum. The sequence continues at coordinate 364,425 of JAJJWW010003692.1, forward strand.
TCAAGTTAACATAAAAGTGTCTTTGAAAATGCTAGATAGCTAGAGTTCATCCCTCATCTCTTTTTCCAATCCGTGAGGAACCTGAAATATGTATCTCACAAGTTCTCAGAATCGATGCTTTGTTACTTGTCTTTCAATGAGGTGAAGAAAGGAAATTTAGAATATACTTTTCAAAAGTGCACTAAAATGCTAGATAGCTAGACTTCATCCCTCATCTCCTCTTCCAATCCGTGAGGAACCGAAATATGTATCCATTAATTTTTGTAACGATACTTTGTTACTTGTCTTCAATGAGGTGAAGAAAGGAAATTTAGAATATATTTGTCAAAAGTGTGCTAAAATGTTAGATAGCTAGAGTTCATCCCTCATCTCCTCTTCCAATCCGGAGGAACGAAATATGTATCCGTCAAGATTTGCAACTCGATACTTGTTACTTGTCTTCTAATGAGGTGAATAGAGGAAATTTAGAATATAAGTTTACATGTAGTGAGAATGGAGACTCACATGTCTTAGTGAGGGGAAGGTAAATTACTAAGAAAAAAAAAAAAAGGTTGCGAGGAGGTCTGCGAGAGTGGTACCAATCGAGGCACGGTCCGAATCAAGAGTTACTTTCTATGGATTAGGTGTTCAGAGTTGGAAAACCTCTATCCCCTAATGGTGTGGGACTGGATGTTTGTGAATGCAAAGGAGGAAGTGGATTGTATGAATCAACAAGTTGTGTTCTGTCACCTATGTGGACGGGGTTTTTTAAAATTGGTCATGGTAAGATTGTGCCAAGCTTTAGCCAAAGTGAAAGATATAACATTGATTGCGTTCCTTCGGATGTCACTTCCAACAAGGAGTATAAAATCACTTTCCCTTCACTTTCTTAAACTTAAATTGAATCAAAGTTCTTCCCCTTTGCTAAATAATGTCAACACGAGACTATCATCTAATCCTTTTTAATAGTTTTTGGTGGATTTGTAGGATGGAGCGAGGCCATGTTGGGAAAATGCTTTTGCAAGGCAAGGGAAGAAATTTGACAATGATCTGAAACAGGTAAAATTTCCACCTCATCCGGTCTCTCGATGGTCACTTTGCTCCTTGAACTTATGTTCCATATATTTTAGGTCACATGCTTTTCCTTATGAAAGGCAAGGAATGTAAAAGCGAATTATACATATTTGTCTTAAGTGGATTCAGGGGACATGTTTTTTGCGGCTTCGTTTTCTTTGGGGATCTCTTAATGGAGTTAGGGGGTGGGATAGAGTTAGCAACTGCCAGTGTGCCACATCTTTTCCTTCCACTGGCTTGTGCCGCTAATGTTGCTAAGGTTGAACTAGACTGAACTTTTGTATGATTTTACCTTTGGTTTCCTTCACTCGATGTTTGCTTTTAATAAATTAATTTATCATTCTAATCCTTCCCCGAATTTTTAATAGAACGTTGTGCCGTGACTTCAACATCAACTCGGACTCCAATCTATAAAGCTTTTGCTAAAGGGGAGAACATTGGGGATGTAACGGCCAAAGGAGAATGTGTTGGAAATATTGGGACACTGGTAATGCTATATTCGATTATTCTATTTTCCGGTCCGGGCCCTTGAAACACCCCGATTTATTAATGCCGCACACCCCGGGCCATACTCTACTTAATTTATTCAATTAGATCTCCTTGTGAATGCTCTCCCTCTCCATCATGGCCAAATTTCTCCGAAATCATATACACGATATTCCTTAGTATTGTTGCATGTCATACTTTCCCCGTGATTCTCATTGAAATATCCTTATCTAGGTTTCGACTGCATGTGGTTTTTTCGTCCTCTTAATAACAATGCGTACTTGCTCTAATATTCTATGAAAAATATTTTGAATTATAACTAATCCTGTTTTGAACTTTGTTTTGAAGTTGGGAACAGTGAGCATCATCATATAAAAAAGAAATCCATCTGTGGTGGCTACATTTTCCCTTCTCTCATGTGGATATGTTCTTAGTTCATATCAAGAGGTATGGCTTATGTTATTTATAATCTTCTCCTTTCCTCTTAAAATTCAAGGATGCTCATTGCTATTGATACATAATCTTGGCCAGGTAAAGTCTTTTGTGTTGCGTACTCGAATCGAACAAGATTTTCTGTGGCTGTGGAGTCCTTCCTTAAAACAGGTTACTTGTTTTCCACTCTGAAGTGTGTTTATATATAGGCAAATATATTTCCTAGTATCTCGATGAAATCTTTTGTTTTTCTTCTAATTATCTCATTTGTAGGACATGTACCATCATTGCGGAAGGAAATCAAGGAAAACGTGTTTACCTTGCCATGGATAAAAGATAAGCCAATTCTTCTAGGTATGCATTTAAACTAGATTTGAATCTGTTGAATTCAAGTAGGTCTAGATGTTCATTTGAGAATTTTAATTGATGGTAGGAGTTTATTACTAATGTTATGGCGGGATCGAGGTTTAAGGATGCTTTCCAAGAGCCACCTCATACCTTGCACTAGTGCCTCTATTTGAGGTACCATTTATGAAGCCCTCTTTTCTTTCTTTGTTTATTTCATATAGCCCTTCCTCATATCTTGTTTGGAATCAAACAGTATTTATTTTTTTGTATTTTCTTGTTATGACAGAAAGAGAGGTACATAGTCACATACAATCCTTCAAAGGGTAATGTTTGTGCGTTGCTTAAAGATCGTGCGAGTCGGATGATGTTCTCGAAAGCAGGCTTTCCATGTATGTGTCTGGGCAGTTTTTAAAGTTGTCATGGTATTTTTTATCCTTAGAAAATTTTAAATATAACTTTATGTGGTGTTACAGGCTCACGTTCTTCGCATTTTATCCGTTCATCAATCAAGCGGTCTTCCGCGAAGCATCCGCATCCGAAAGTACAAACTTTCTTGGGCACTTCTCTACACAACATCCTCTACCCACAACTTTTGACCTAGACCAAATTGCTGAGTCTTGCAAGGTTGTCTCAGCATCATATGGATTATTTAAGAGAAAAGCTGCTGAACAGGTAAGAAGACAGCAGCATTTCTTCTATATAGTGTATACAAGTATATGAAATCATGCATGGAAGGGATGAAGTAAATCGCTAGAATATAGGATTTCCTTAGATGTTGCAATTTCATACTCACATATCTACAACATGCATACTATGTTTCACCTTGTAGATTACTAAGTTGAGTACATAGAGTCGAGACATTTTGTTGCTAGAGAGCTTGACCGAACTCCGGAAAGAGCCTTTAAGCAGTGTGTTGAATATAAAGTGAAAAGATGGTTAACACCAAGAGGAGAAAGAGAGAGTTTGCTTTTCTGAAGTTTTGTAAAGTGAACACACCTAAATTTAGGTTAGTACAATTATGTGGGAATAGTCTATGAGTATGGGTCCGTGAATTTTACCCTCTCCTAGTGACACAAGATAACATATTAAGAACCTTATATTCAATCCAAGGAAACTGTATTCCTCATCAGCATTGAGTTTCGATGGTCAAAATGTCACGCTGCTTCATACCAATGTTTGATACATGGAAAAGTGGTAGGCTCCTCCAGCAGCTCAAATTTTCGGATGAGTGATTGTATAAACAAGTGGTTCTATACGAACCGCGAAAAAACAACCAAAAAAACCGTCCCTCTCATGGACTAAGTGGGCCATGATTCGGTGGACTGATAGGGGGTGAGTTTGGGTCGCACGTGTCCGTGAGAGGGCGGTTTTTTTGGTTGTTTTTTTCACGGTTCGTTTATCTTTTTTGTTGTACAAGTCACATAGTACAAAATTCGAGTCTTCAATTGGCTTAGTAATGCGATGTCTGCAGAGAAGATAATTGCTTTAAATGTATCTAACTAGGCTACCTAGATACCTATTAAAACAAGTAAAGAGGGAGGATCCACTCACATTTCTATATATTTTTCTTAAAATGTTATTTTCATGCAGCTATTGATTTGCTCAACTACTTGTTATAATTTGCTCAACTACTTGTTATTCGAGAATTTCACGAAAAGCAAATCCGTTCATAATAGCAAATAATAAAAGATGGTCGTAAATGTGTTTATGTAAACCCCCGATATTTATATGTGTATCCGAAAATGGTGCTCACTATGACCATTCTGTTTCATGCGGGGGTGGATGATGTCGGAATCATTGCTTAACCCGGGAAAGCTCGGCTGTATTGAGTGAATATTTAACTACCATGAAACTATCATTAAACCGATGCTCGATTAACTTGGTCCGATTGAGTAATTAGGCTGGTTACATGAGGTGATCAAATATTTACAAGTAAAGATTATAAACATCTCCCGCAAATACCGGAGGGAACACCTAAAGAGCTTACCATATTATTTTTACTTGGCATGTTCCATCTTAATCTAAGCACACTGTATATCTTACGATCCGTCCTCCTTCGAGGTTGACTAATTTTCTTGCCTTCAATCATGTTATGTTCATGTAGAAGAAACTTGTGTCTAAGCTTCATGGTTTTAGAGGAGCCAACTGTTTCTGTTTAGCACTACACCAAATTTTGGGATTAGAAACAGAACTGAACCGTTACAAAAAGGGGTTGTAACGGCTCTTGCCTGTTGCAAAAGTGGGTGTTACATTTTTTTTGTAACGGCTTTGTGGCCGTTACGAATTTTGTTTGTAACGGCTCTCGTAACAGCTGTGAGCCGTTACTAATATGCCACGTGGTAACAGCTCCGGGCCGTTACGAAATTTTTTGTAACAACTCAGTCGTAACGTTCTCAAGCCGTTACGAACTTTTTTGTAACAGCCAAAAAATTACTGCCAGTCAACCTTGACCTAGTCAAAATTGGTCAATATTGACCAATTTTGACCAGGTCAAGGCTGACCGGCAGTTCATTTTCTGCCGGAAATAAGCCGGAATTTCTATTACCCTGCATCACCTTTCATGCCATCCATCATCCACATTCAACAATCAATTCATATCACATTCAACAATCGATTCACATCACATTCAACCAATTCATGTCAAAAAAAGAACACAAATTCTTCCAAGTACAATTTTTTTTGTTAAGTACACAAATTCTTCCAAGTACCAATTTTTTTGTTAACTGTTCTAAATTTCTAAGGGAATACATAGAAACTACCAACTTCATACATAGAAACTTACAAAACTTTGCGCTGCTTTATTCTCCAGCCTTTCGATCAAAAAATGCATCATTCAAATAACCTGCGAACACAAAAATGTATACTTAGATGTTGGAAGTAAGCAAAAACTAAAAGAGATGACACACCCAATAAACTAGAGCAGTTATGAAGTTATTGCTGCAAGGAAAGGCACCGATAATTAACTAGTTAACTGCATTTCTGGTCATACTTTTTCTTAACACATTCACTGGCCTACAGAAAAGAAAAAGATTCGATTGAAGTATAGGCATATCAACTAGTACAAGAAAAATATTATTGTACTGAAGTGATTTAACTAGTTAATTATGGATAAGATTATTGTACTGAACTGATTTAAAAGACTCAATAACGATATTCTCTATGCCAAAGCATGTGAGCTTAGATCTTTTCTTCTTCCAATTTCACCAGGACATAGCAATGCAGTGCCGCTTAGCCTAATAAGAACATGAACAATTACTTTAAGATAAAACTGGTAGGTTGTATCTTGTGAGCTATTATACAAGGTACATTTATGAGCTATTATAAAGGTACTAGTATGAGTATACTAATTTGTGTTCCAAGGTCTAACTCGGAACTTGGTTTCTAAACATAAAAATCGTGGAACTTATCCATGAAAGGAAAATGACAACAGTTAACATTTAATGTGCAATGAAAATCTTACAGAATTGGTACTGCAATCATCTTTTAAAATTTTTGTAAGGATTTCTACTGTAGATCCACAATTCTGGTCACCAGGTGCAAGGCAGAGGACAACAACATACTGAGCTATTTGAATAAAGAGCCTCATTTTGCAAGGCCACCAGACCGTGGAGATAACTTGGCACTTGAAAGAAGAGATTCTAGTAAAGCATCAAAGCTTGTGTTTTCCGAATGGACCAAGGCAAAAAAAAACTTTGTAGGGCCCGCATAAATGAAGGAAATTGTTTCATGAAGTGATCTACAAATGCGGGATAAAGTAACAATATGTCCACAACAATGTTAAAAGAATTATCACCATGTCAAACTAAAATAGTAAATTTATATCAAAACTATTGGTTTTTACTAAGTGGTTTTTCTTTATGTGGTTTTACTAAGCCATCTATAACTACCGCCTTAAATGCGGTTTTTTTTTTTTCTTTTTTGCTTTGATTTACTACATAAATTCCACACAATCTGCTTCGTTCTAATGAAAATTGCCTAAGCAAATCAGTTATATTCCCTTGTTTTGTGTTCCTAACCAAAGCCAAGTTCTTGTAAGAATGTTTCCTCGAGGACATGCTAGCATTTATGTGTCTAAGGGTCCGGAAGAGTGACATCATGTCAAAAAGAACAGTTTTGTATTCTTGTCCCGCATACTAGTATTATAGTTCTACTACTAAAAGAAAAAATCACTATTATTGATATGCAAATTCTCAATATACGTACCTCTTCACTTACGTATTCCAAAGATGACATTTGCTCCCACCACCGACTCCTCGATGAGGGCCGCGAATATATGCCTTCCAAAACTTCAAAATCGGCTATTAATTCCTGCAACCAGATGGAATGAGGAAAAGTGATTATGAGCCAACAATACGAAGAAAAAAAGTATCAATAAGACATGGGGGAGCCCTGATGTTCTATCGGCACACAAAGCACATTATAGAGCATGATAGAAATATTCGACTCTGAAAAACAGATGGTGGTGGGCCTGGTGGCTCCATGTGATCTAGACCAGGAAGCATTTATACATATAAACTCAAGTTGTTCATGAAGATTTTAAATTTAACTAAAAACAAAAGGGTACAAGGCTTCCCAAATCTAAGATTGTAGATGAAGCCACGTCATGGGGGGGACGATTTTCGGGGACATGTAGCGAAGTCTGAGAATCAAACAAAAACACGCCCGCAAAGAATCAAACAAGAACCGACACAGCCCGCAAAGAATTTGACTTTTGAGGAAATGCTCGAGCTGCCAAAGCATGTGGTGGGAGCTCATAAACGAAAGTTCAAAAGTCAAAGAACCAACTTAGACGATGCAAATAGAAAGGGAACCACTTGAATTTTTGGCATGGTTCAAAGACCATTATTTATCCGTGGTTGTTCATCGAAACACATCTTCGGAAACCGACGATGAACATAAACATTATGGCGTAAAAATAAGTGGGATGGCCAGGACTAAAACAAGATAGAGGATAACAGACTCATTTTTGACGAAACTCGAAATCCCCGATTGATCAAAGTAAAAATTTGGATAAGCCTGGGCTCATGCATCTAGAATCGACTTGTTTTGCTATCTCTAATCCGATGATCAAACATTTAGACTAAGAAAATAAATTATAACCGTAACCACCTTACTCTAAAATAAATAAATTTTATGCCGATGTTCAAGTGTTAAAGAATCCTTACCGACATAGACATACAAAGTAAATATAGACTAGCCGAAATTGTACCAACTAAATCAAGATTAAGGTGTACATGAATTTTTATATTATTTTTATTTTTCTGTTTACAGTTACAGTAACTTCTAAATGGGTTGCATTTCTAGCCTACCCCAACTTGTTTAAGACTAAAGGCTTGGTTGTTGTCGAATAATACCATTATGTCAAAAGCATGAGAAATATGAATAACAAACCTCACCAGTACCATTCTTAGCTTGCAAAGTAACATCTATATCCAAACACTTCTCGATGTCGGGAATTTTCGCCTGGTTGTCAAAACAAAAAAGAAACATTATCAGTTGCATAAACAAGACAATTTACTTCATAAAAGCAGCAAGAAGCAGTAAGATTGCTTTTAAGTCTCCGCTAGTTAAGTTTGTCCAGACAAAACACACATCAATATTATTAGACAGGCAGACCTTTATTGTTTTTTCAAGTGAAATAAAATGATGGTTCAAATCAACCGAAGCACATTTCAACTTTTAATCAGAGACTCAGCTTATATTGTGAATTTAAAGTGTCTACACATGTCACCAATTTAGTGTTATGGGTACCACTATCTTTACTAAACACTCTTTGTAGCACAATTACAAAGACATTATGATGATGCCAACAAGAAATATGCCACAAAAGACTATTATATTACTATAACAACATGTCCACAACAATGTTAAAAGAATTATCACCATGTCAAACACATACTCGTACTTGTTATGGTGCTAAAAATGTGACAAAGACAAAAGACTGGACCTAAGGAACCTCGCTCCTTAACCAACTATATTTTATACCTTAGCAATCAAGAAACTTGTAATATAAAAAGAAAAACCATCACAATCAAGAAGAAGACGCCATCATCACATCCAATATAAGTACCAAGTGATATACAAAAAGAATAAAACTTAACAGAGACACCATCCTTCCAAGCAAAATATATACACTTGCCTCAATTCATTAATTTCAATTTGTCCCTTGGTGAAAGTTCCGGTTTTGAGTTTCAATAGAGGCATTGTGACCCATTAACAATCTTACCTTGACATTTTCTTCCCTTTCTTTGAACCTTTCTATCAACTTAGGGCATGCCTGCACAGTAGTAAAGCATCGAGAGTTTTTACATCGGCAAGAGAAGTTCATATTCATAATAACACCTTACGCACAATTCAATCACAAAAAATCCAATTTGAACATACATGCCAAAACACGTGGCGTAGTCTTTTAAGTTTGAGCTAGAACATCTGATATTATATTAGGATAAACAGAAGTAGACAAAAATGAAATTAAGTTCATTCAATTAGTCCTGACTTTTACGTGTTCGACAATTTGAATTCGGACCCATTGCAAGACAGGTCATGTGTAAGAGATGCCTGCATCGGTCATCGCAGTAGCTTTGGTCAGAGGACAAGAAAGTAATTAGGTGAGCATTGACTAATGTACCTCAGAAAGAAGCTCCGGAATAAATGCCTTCAGATCACCAATAGATAAGTCTGTCATACAAGATAATTTGTCAGCCACATCCCAGTAATCCTCTGGCAAGACTTGCAGTCTCAAATATGACGAATGATTTAATGGCTTCATATTTGTGTTTCGAAAGATCTCTCCATCTCCTCTTTGATGACTGTTATAATCCACAAAGGTAGTAACAAAAATTACAAAGTGAGAGTAATTACTAACATTCAAGCATCTTTAGCAAAGCTAACTCTAGTCGTGGTCTTAAGACTACACTTGCCCTAACGAAACTAAGATATTAAAGCACACCAAACTATCAAGACAAAAATTTAGCAAAGCTAGTAAATACCATTAACTCAATGGTTATCAATTAAAACAATATCGACTAATTAAAAATTCCGCATCAAATTTGTGATCACTACAGCATAATCCAATCCCTGCACCATTTGTATGTTCCACATCACCTACAAACCATAAACAACCACCACTCAATACAAATTGGGCATACAATTAACCACCTCTCCAACACCTATAGCTACGAATTACATACGATCTCGCCGCGCATTGCATATGATTAGAATCTAAATGACAATAGTCAAAAACACGAATTACCTCCGAGATGCTTCGAATTCTCGATCGATAACTTCATATCATCTTCAGGTCCAAGATCAACAACACCAGAGGAGCAACAACATGAAACGAACCCAAGACGCTTCATAATCGTGGATTCCGATCTTCTCTTCGTTCTTTAGCTCTGTCTCGGTATTTCGGCAATTCGGGTTCTTCTGGTTTCTCTTCTCCTCCTCCACCTATCAAATTTCAAACAAATTCAATCATAAAAAAAAAACCTAATTCTCAATTTCATCAATAAAACCCGGAACAGAAAAAGATGGGAAAAAAGGGCTTACATTTTGCGATTCATCATCTTCTCTTTGTAATGGTTCCTCTTTGATGAAGACATCTTTGATTGGAATTTTTTTTCCTTCTCGGCTTCGAAATTGCAGGTGATTTTTGGTTTTCTAGGGTTTACGGAGGGGAGGGAGCTCTGTGTGTGTGTGTGAAAGGTGAAGGTGAATTTAGCCAACGCAAATTAGTAGATTTCTTCGATGAACAGGGTACTAGACAGTAATCAGAACCCCCGATTAAACATTCAAAACACTTTTATCTCTAACAGAAACCCTAGCTCCAAAGTTTTTCTAATGATTTCAAAATCTTTCTAGAACAATTTCTCCGTCCCTTACATACTTTGACGCCGATAATCGATTTGCTCGAGAAAAATCAGATTTGGTAAAGAAAACTTGCCGCCACTCTAGGGTTTGGGAGGAGGAGAGGAGAAACGAATTTGGAAGGAGGAGAGGAGAAATAAAGAAGAAGAAAAGGAATGGTCGAGATGGGAGACAAAATGAGTAATACCTAAGTAGGGGGAGGAAATATCCTCTACTTCAACCAATATTGGGCGGAAGAAGAATGCCACACATGTGAATAACACACGCGCAAATATACCTGTTACGACCCAGGCGTGACGAAGCGTGTGGCTGGCACGCCTATAAAAAAATTTCGTAACGGCTGGACTCTGTTACGAATTTTTCAAAATTTTGTAACGGACACTGCCTGTTACAACTTTTTCGCAACTGCCATTTGTAACGGAAATTTCGTAACGGCCAGTAAGCCGTTACGAATTTCTGTTACTAATCCGGGAATTTGGTGTAGTGTAGTGTTGTATATTGCTGTCTGTAAGTTCTTCAGTATATGTAGTAGTCATAATATTATCAACTTAGGATGACTTGATTTTGCTGCAAGTTATTCTCACTCTTGTATCTATTAATATACTTGTGCTGCCTGCCATATTAATATTTTTGAGCAGGGAGTTTTTCTAAAGCACTAGAAGGTTTTGCTACAATCCTGTGTAGAAGACCAGGGAGGTAAGCTTTACATAGATAGCAAAGATGTATTGATAATTTAGATTTCATTGGAAAGATGTAAAGCTTACACAATGCATCAAAAGAAATACAACATTCATCCACACCGACTTTTGGTACATATAATTTATTGGCATATTTGACAGCAACAAATATTGAGGCTCGGGAATTTAGATTACTCCATCACTGGAATTTCGCCACATGCGGCAGAGTACATTTTTTGAAATGCTTCTTTCAGGCAAGAGTTCATTAATTTAGCATCGATGAATCCTTTCTCTGAAGTTGTCACCAGTCTGAGCTTTCCCATGTAACTTACAATAGTAAATGTAAGACTCTGCGCCAACAAATGAAGTTTTGTCAAATTATAGCTACAAACTTGTTAAGACAAATTAATATTTTCTACACATAATAATAAAATCCTGCCCGTGATGGCTAATGGAGTACGATCAATCTATTTGGAGCGGTATAAAGTAAACAAGTATCTATTTTTAAAGCCCCGTGAAAAAGCTTAAATCATTAGATTTCCAAATTCTTAAATACCTGAGGCATCCCTGGTATAATGAAATAGAAACCCTTGAGTGCATTGCCTGCTACAGCTGCTTTCTCTACTGGACCGCACATATTTGAGATCATAATACTCTTGTTCCTCACATTTGAATAAATGAAATTGGCTGGTCCCTGCATACAATCCATGAAGTAAGCTTGGGAAACATCGAGTTTGAGGCCAAAATTATGACTTGATTTGTGTCTCCCTTACCAGAGGTTCAGTAACCTTTGACAGAAGGCAGGTCTGAGGGGGACTCAATTTTTTTTATTGGTAAAATTTTCATCCAGTATATGCTACATAAAAGTATCTCAAATACAAAATTTTGGGATGGGTTTCTCACCTCAGGGCCAGTAACCTTTCCCATATAATGGAGTAGTTTACTAGTGAAAAAGCACCAAAAGAATTGGCCTTTCTCAGCATCTCTTCTTTCGCTTGAACTATGTAATCCAGAGGATCTACACTTTCCATATCATCACTAACAAAAGATGGAAGTGATACACTCAAGAGTCCAAAGTGGTTTCCCCAAATATTTGCCTTTAACATCTCTTCGATACTTTTAAAACCCCTATACATTCTCATATTCATGACAACTAAAGCAGTACATCTTGAACTTCCATCACCAGATTCTCCCAACTTCTTCATGTATAAATGAAGCCCATATGATATCCAACCAGTTGTGATATCATTCACTGTCTGTTAACCACATCTTCAAATTATCAGCATATATCATGTAAAACCAAAAAAGATAACAATAAATAATTAATGAATCATCAATAAACGAATTTATACGTACCCCTCCAACTTTGGACCTAATATCTCTTATATAATCCATGGAAGTTGTGACTGAGGTGATTGAAATAGGTTCATATTCAACTCTTGGGGTGGTCGATCTGATAACTGTCTCACTGTCTTTCCATATATAAGCACCTAAACCATTCTTGGTAAAATCTGTAAGAGTATTTTTGGCTTTTGTAACCAAACCAGAAATCTTAGAATAGTTTGTCTTAACTTCGTTCATTCTTGAAGAAGCAGTCGGGAATCTAAGAGGATAATTAGGATTTGCTGAACTTTTAAAGATAGAAAACAGTGCACCCATAATTGAATAACCATCACCAAGTGCATGGTGTAGGTTGAAAACTAAGGTTGTTTTAGCATTTGTAGTGGGATAAGTAATAAGATGAACATCCCATGGAGAAAGGTGTTCAGGAAATGGCTTCAAATTAATTTTCGCAAGATAATTGTGGACTTGTTCATCATATAGTTGTTGATCTTCCGATGATGGTGAAAAGGTTGGAATGATGAGATGATTTTCAGGAATGGTATCAATCTTTTTCCATCTTTGAACACCTTTTTCATCAGTGAGAATCATAGAAGAAAATCTAGTGTTAATTGGTATGAAGTCATCTCTGAGGAAATCGAGAGTTTGAGATTCTGAAAATGAGTTTTCTAATTCAAGCACACCCACAATATAGAACTGAAGTTTTTTAGTATTGATGTAAGAACCTAATGGACTCAGTGGAGGAAGAAAATGAACTCCACTGTTGTCAGCCATTAGTCTTCAAATACTTGGCTGACCAAATGTGCTTTGCTTATAATCTAGCTAGTTGTATATGAATTAGCTAGGGGTTTCTCTTACGTTACTGACCACCTCTGATATGTCTACTTATAGTGTTGCTCAAGCAGCACCGATCAACCAGATTTGCTAGCTAGTTGTAGAAATTTTCCCCTTATTATATTTCATTTTGCTTCTACTGGCTTTTATTTGGGCCCCATAAAATGACCACTAGTACGGTTTTTAAAATGGCATTTTAATACTAGTGAACAGTGAACTGAACTCATTTTGTTAATTCCTCACACGTTGGTTTAGTATGTTTTTATGCGGTGGATTAAAATGTATAGTGCTGCCCGAAAAAAGGAAGAAAAACAAAAAGAAGAGAAAATCAAGAGCAAACAAGATAAGATATCATTACCAAACTACAGCCATATGTTATGTGCATGTGATATCATTACCAAACTAATAAAGAAATAACGTCGTATACCAGTCAACTTGTCTTCTTGCACATGTATTTAACTAAACCACCTAATTATTGTTTTACAAGCATGGTAGCAGTATAGTTAAATTTAATAACCGGAGGGCTCTTGTGAGGCAAGTAATGGACAATGCTAGCCATTTTCGTCCAGTTTTTTTCTGAACAAATTAACACTCAAGTAAACATTGCAAAAAACAGTATCCCTATCTAGCAAAATAATTAAGAAAATCCAAAAAATATATACGAATGTCATTGACCGTATGAGAATAGAATTGATCTCATATAATACCACAAAAAGAAAAAAGATCATTCTTCTTTTAAGAGTCTTTGGCAAATCTGTTTATACTTTTTATTTTTGTCCGAGATTTTTTTTCCTTCCTAGTTTGAGGCTGTTGATGGTGGATTTTTGACGAAGGTTAGATTCGTAAAATTACATCGAGAATTATGTATCTCTAACCATCTCAGAAGCATAACAAATTTTATGTCTTCACCTTCCGCAAGAGAACTGAATTGCAGTTATATGACCTCGTCAAACCAATGATACAAGACGTCAATATCGTAGCCTCTTTTCTCAAAAGCTCTCTACATTCCATGTATCTCATGCTGAGCAACTCAGTATTCCTTTCAATGTTCGAAAGATATTTAAAAGATGTTTGGTGCTATAACTATAACTATATTCCCAGAATAATATTCAGAACAAACATGATGCTGCCATCTTATGTCTGAATCAATTAATCGCTTTTTAGATATGTTGTCTGCTAGCACAAGGCGGTTAATTAAAGCGCTTTTTAGACAGGTTGTTTGGTAGTACAAGGTGTTAATCTAGTGCTAATTCATCCGGATGAATCCCTAGAAATTATTCGAAAGAATATAACGCTAGTTTGTCTCATATCTCAACTACCTGAATATACCAAATGTTGTTAGATAGGTTGTCTGTTAGTGTAAAGAATTTAACTAATTTCTTCTAGCGCCAAATTCTTCGTACGATTCCTAAAAGAGATACACTAATTCACCTCAATATTCATGTAATTCAATCCATGGCTTTTCCCAGATAAATCCCATGAATTAGTAATGAATTATTCAAATTTGAGGCATAAAGGACACCCCGAGTAAGCCCCGAGTAAAATGCACAACTATATTTAGTAATGATGCTCAAAGGAGCATCCAAAAACATGGAAGAACTAGTTTATGGAAGTTCGATCAAATAAGGAAAAGGAAGAGAGAAAAATAATAAAATAAGAGAACCGTGGGATGGTGCCCACACAACCGGATGGCCGTGTGCCGGTTTTGGCCGCTCCCCAACTCTTTTGTCCTTTTCATTTTATTATTATTTTGGTTTCCTCTTTCAATGACTTCCTCTTTTGATCAAAACTTCTTATTTCCATATCTTTTCAAATCTTGCTCCATCGATCATATATATGGTTTACAAAGCAAGTGATCCTGCGACCATGATGACTTTCTACCATAAAAAATATTATGTTAATATTTCCAAATACTGGTATTTCAAGAAAAATTAAGAGTTTCAATCAAACTCAAATTCTTCCTAAAAAGACCAAATAATGCTCGATGGACCATCAGAAAATACCAAAATTCTCAGAAATGATCCGCAGATGATAGACGCATTTATGTGTCTATTTTGATCTCGATTTTCTATATTGTTAGTACCCATTTTTGTATTTATTTTGGCATTTTATGTTTTTGTAGGTGTTTTTGGAGAAATAAGATTTTGCGGCGAAATTGGCTCGAAAAGTGGATTTTGCGCTCTTGGGAGAAAACTACTAAAGACACCCCTCAAATGGATATGGGGCACCCAGATGATAAGGGGTAACCCCACAGGGCAACTACTATTGGCACACCGGAAGTTGATAAGGGGAGGTCATCCCTTACCATTTGAATTTGGAAATCAAGGGGAGATTTTTTGCAAAGTATCAAATTAGGGTTCGACTTTAGGATGTTCTGGGAGAGATTCAATCGCCGAAATTGGTTGGGTTGGATATCTTTTGGCCTGTCAGAGTTAGTATGGGTGTTTGAATGGATTAAACAGGGCCCGATTATTGATTTGAGACAAAACAGGGGAGTTGGTTTTACAGGATAGTTGGTTGATGGTTTAGGCGTTATTCTCTCGTAGATTTTTCAACAGAATTGGTTGGGATTGATCCCATGTGTCGAGACAGGAGAAGTGGTGGACTTGGATGCGTAAAAAGAGAGATTTTATCTCAAGCTCACGAAACAGGAAACAAAATATCTCGGGTTTATCCGAGATATATATGGAAGTTACGTGACTAAAAGAGAAGATATTCTACGAGATTTGATCCGATCGAGCTATAAATGGTTTAAAAGAATATTTGACAACTCAGAATGCAAAAGGAGGAAAGAAAACATAATTATTCTCGTGACTTGGCCGTGAAGAAGAAGAAAAATATTCCGAGAGTTTCAAGGGGTATGTGGTGTATAAATAAGGTGGTACAAGTCGCAACAAGGGGGGTCGGAAGTTCGGGGTAGATGCAGAGCTAATAACAAGGCTGTAGAGAAGAATCGCAGCGATGAGCGAGAAGAAGGAGGAGGAGTTGCGAAGACGACACCATAGAATAAGTGTCGTTCTCAAGAACACGAAGAGCAGACTAACCGAAACTGTCATTTACAAACAAGTGTATGCGATAGTAGCTTTGTACCGATTCTGCAACAATTAATTCTGTTAGGTTTTCTCTCTAACAAAAGGCTTTCAGAATATGAGTTTCAGAACAAATATATCTTTACAAACTCCGCATAATATTATTTCTCAATCAAAACACCTTTTTGAGCCATGTTTCTATCTTTTGGGTGCATTTTGAGCATGAGGATCTAAACCCCAACACGGGATGACGGAGGAAGCCGTATTTCATGCGTGTGGTAAGTATATTTAATTCTTTCATGACTTTTTGCATGAATTGTTAATTGTTTTATGTTTTTTATTGAATGGTTGTGATTTCAATTGATGGGTTATACTTAGGATAAGTCTTTTGATATCCCATGCTTTAGATATACAGTCGTTGCTTTTAAAAAATCTACCTTGGCAAAGAAACAGAGTCAAAATATTATTTGAGCTATAATTGTTTGGAATAAATATATGAATCGCATGAATGAGTTTATGGTGGAATCCCGAGTCTCAAGATTTTCGATATTGTGATAACTTTTTGTGTATGTATTTTCTTTATTTTTAAGTCTAGAATCGAGTCTACACAAGTCCGAGTGAACGGCATCTTTCTTACCACTTTCTACAACATATTTTCAGACGACATGGCAACCCGTAATGCCACCATGACCGGACATTGTAGTTGCAGAAATCCTACACTACACCCCTCACTAGAATATACACAATTAGGCTATTTTAAGATGAACAATTATAACTTTTATTGATTGAATTCTTGAATGTTTACAATATGAAATGGAAATGAGTTATAGAATTACAATCACTCTAAAACTTTCTCTCTCCTAA
This sequence comes from Papaver armeniacum, assembly GCA_023531295.1. NCBI lineage: Eukaryota > Viridiplantae > Streptophyta > Magnoliopsida > Ranunculales > Papaveraceae > Papaver > Papaver armeniacum. The sequence goes on from JAJJWW010003692.1 coordinate 381,355, forward strand.
TGACTTGCCCAACACTCGAAAAAGAACTCTCTCCTTCAATAGGCATGCTCGGCTCTTTATATAGGGTATTACATAATGGATGACAGCTAAGCTGTCCTTTATTTTCGGGAATGACTTGCGAAATATCGCAAGTGTACAAGCATATGATCTCGCGACACTCCTAAACCTCGCTAGGTCTTCACATCTTTCTTGTGTTTTGGCTGTCGTCATTCATTGCGTCATTTATATTACTCTTCTGCGATACCTTCGCAATGCTGTTGTTTATTGATCTCGCAAGGTATTGATGTCGCGATATTCTGATCCTATATCTTGCCTCTTCTCATGTCTTCTCTGCGAAGAAGAGAATGTCATGAGAACTGCAATTTTTGAAATGCCGCAATTGTTCATCTTTATCTGTGTTTGATATGACCTCGTACTTTTTACACGTAATTTATTACACGTGTTTCTTCTTCCATTCTTTTCTTGACACGTCTCTTTCACCCGTTTTTTCTTGACCATTCACGTCTCCTCTCGCATTAAATGCATTTATTTTCTCGAGAACTCTCCGCTATATATAGTTTTTTCACCCTCCTCTTCTTCTTTTTTACTCTCTCTCTCTGCTATTTATCTTCCATTCTCTTCCTCCGCAATTTACGTCTCTGCTACTGTAAATCTCTCTTTTCCTTTTTCTCCTGATCTTCAACTCTACATTCATTCCCATATTTTAAGAATGGCTCCACCTAGTCGTAGATACGAAGTCCTTTTGAGTGAGACTCAAGAGAATTTACAAAAGAAAGGTTTCACCTTATCCACCATTCCCAATCAAGAAGCATCATCTGTTCTTTCTACAAAATTATTTTCTGATCATCATTGTGATAATCAAAAGATCATAATCTCGCTAATCATAATACCACCTAATCATAATCTCGCTAGGTCAGCTCCTCGCAGGCCTTCCCATTCCTCTCTACAATCCCGAATTGCCCTTATTCTATGAGATTCTTGCTCATGAGAAGTTCTCGCGAGCTATTTATCAATTAAGTGGAGATTGCATCCATTTAATGCTGGAATTTGCCAATCGTGGCGCTTGTAAGGGATCTCTATATCCTAATAAAGTCAGAAATCCTAAATTCGCAAACCTTGAGATAGTTGCTGAGAAATATACAATAGAAAACTTTTTTGAAAATTATGAAGTAATAAATATGAAGAACGATAGGTCTCGCTGGGGTGCACGGTTGAAAAGAAAAGATAATATTCCCAATGACAAGCTACTTATGCGGGATATTGATCGGCACTCGTGCAAGAACAATGTTCTTCGCTACTCCAAGGACGACAAGTGGTGTGTATTTCCACTACTTTTGAATGGACCTTACATTTCAGTTCAAATATTCTCCCCGCGAATCTCGCCAATTATCGCCTTGGGTATTTAACGCGGCACGGGAGAGCAAAAGAGGTATATTTCTAATTTTCATTCGACTTGTGATACTTCATTCCTTTTGTATCTATTAATCTTATGAAATTTTCGGATTACCAACTGAAAAAGTTATGAAAGACATCCCAAGGCGAGTACTCTGGATATACTCCAATCAATCACGGATGAAGTAAGAAATATTTTATTTTGTTATTTTTAAAAATATTGTTGCCTCTATTTCTTATCTTTATTCGTGTTTGTAGATTGGTGTTGAAATTGTCGAAGAAGGAGAAATTCCTGAAGCTGCGAGGGCCAAAGGAAAAGGTAAAAGTCATCTTCGCAAGGGGAAATCCACTACTCCACTTTCTAAAAACTAAGACTCACTCTTCTCCCTGTTCAAGCCCTCTATCCAATGAGAATTCTGACGAGGATGATAACGATGTGGATACTTCTTTCGCGAAGGAGAACCAGCCCACTGAATCCCCTATGGAGCAGCTATCTAATATCTTTTCAGACTCCATGCAAGGAATTGGAGAAGATCGCCTCTCTGGTACATGCGAAGCTCTCGCAAATATATGTGATGCTACCTTTCTAGAGGGTAACGATTCTTTTCAAGGGGTTTCTAGATCTGTGACTCCCAGCTTTTTAAATGCACTTGGTGCCTTGGTACGTCTGAATTTCTCTATTTCCTCATAACTTTAATTTTAAATCATATCTTGATAATTTCTTCTTATCTTTCTTTGTAGACTGGGAGAGCTTCCTTTTGATGTTGCCTCAGATCTTCAGAAAAGATGCAACACTCAATTGAAGAAAAATCTTCAACTTCGCAAAAAGAATAAAGAATTAGAAGCTGAAACTGCAACTCTTCGCAAGAAAAATGAAGATTTTGAAAGTGAAATAACCGCTCTTCACGAAAAGGCTCAACAACTAGAGGCTGAATCTTCTACAATCTATGTTGCAGAAACTGATGGCTCTTCTGGAAGGTTTAAGAAAGCTTCATTGCGTTCGTTTAGTTTGGAAACTACTCCTCAAGATCCTTTTGTTGTGAGTAAATTCTTACTTTTTCTATTTTTTGATTTTGATTTTAAATTTTGTAATTGAATTTCACTTAATTGGCGTCTGATTGTTTGAAATTTGCAAAAGGTAAGGTCTAATATAAAACAAAAATTAGGTCATAGATTGTGTTGTTCTGTTGTGTTCCATTGATTTATAGAACTAGGCTTCATTTTTAAACTGCCAATTGAAAGTATTTATATATTATCCTGTTGCAATTTCACATGTAGTTAATTAATTATTTGTTTGTCTTAGAGTTAGATATGCATGTTAGGAATTGAAAATTGGAAACTTGTTGAGTTAACCGTTGGGTGAATTGATGATTGGAAATTGTCGCAAAATGGTAGAATTAATTGGGTTTAGGGTATAGTTATTAATTCTAATGTAATTCGTAAGAAGGCTTTCTGAAAGGATATCTGTTGCATGATATGGAGGAGAATTCGCAGTGCCCTTGCAGATGTTGCTGTTTTCATCTTCCCCTAACGAATTCACAAGAGAATAATATTTTGTGGGTTTCTTGTTTAAGTAGGAAAAAGATAATATGTTTATGGACTGCTAAATCGAATTTTTGATTCAGGAAATGATGTCGTTTGTAAGATCTTATGTGGTGCCTGAAGGATTTCCTGACAGTGTTACGCCATCTTATGTACCATATATGACATGGAGAGCTTTAAAGGTATTCATAATGTCTTCTGTACGAGTACTACTTTACGATGATTCATTTTGTAGATAAGAAAAGTCCAATTATCTAGAATTATGAGCTTTTGATTATTATGATTATCTGTTAATTTGCTATTGTAGCATTTAGTTCAAGGTTTTGTTATAATATCCTAATTGTGAATTTGTTCATTGATCTCTTTAGCATTTCTTTGGTGGACCAATGGGTGTTTTTACGACTCAATCATTGTTGAGTTCTGTTGGAGTTTCTAGAAATACCGCAGCTTCAGGTGCTGTTGCTATTAACTGGATTCTCAAGGTAAACAACTACTCACATTAAGACGTAAAATTCAGTTAGAGTTTGTTATGCTTTCGTGTTTTGGAATCCATTGTTTTCCTTGTTATGAAATTTTAGTTTCTTCAGATTCTCAAGTTAACATAAAAGTGTGCTGAAAATGCTAGATAGCTAGAGTTCATCCCTCATCTCTTTTTCCAATCCAGAGGAACTGAAATATGTATCTGTCAAGTTCTGTAACTGATGCTTTGTTACTTGTCTTTCAATGAGGTGAAGAAAGGAAATTTAGAATATACTTTTCAAAAGTGCACTAAAATGCTAGATAGCTAGACTTCATCCCTCATCTCCTCTTCCAATCCAGAGGAACTGAAATATGTATCCATTAATTTTTGTAACTGATACTTTGTTACTTGTCTTCAATGAGGTGAAGAAAGGAAATTTAGAATATATTTGTCAAAAGTGTGCTAAAATGTTAGATAGCTAGAGTTCATCCCTCATCTCCTCTTCCAATCCGGAGGAACTGAAATATGTATCCGTCAAGATTTGCAACTGATACTTGTTACTTGTCTTCTAATGAGGTGAATAGAGGAAATTTAGAATATAAGTTTACATGTAGTGAGAATGGAGACTCACATGTCTTAGTGAGGGGAAGGTAAATTACTAAGAAAAAGAAAAAAAAAAGGTTGCAGGAGGCTGCGAGAGTGGTACCAATCGAGGCACAGTCTGAATCAAGAGTTACTTTCTATGGATTAGGTGTTCAGAGTTGGAAAACCTCTATCCCCTAATGGTGTGGGACTGGATGTTTGTGAATGCAAAGGAGGAAGTGGATTGTATGAATCAACAAGTTGTGTTCTGTCACCTATGTGGACGGGGTTTTTTAAAATTCTGGTCATGGTAAGATTGTGCCAAGCTTTAGCCAGTGAAAGATATAACATTGATTGCGTTCCTTCAGATGTCACTTCCAACAAGGAGTATAAAATCACTTTCCCTTCACTTTCTTAAACTTAAATTGAATCAAAGTTCTTCCCCTTTGCTAAATAATGTCAACACGAGACTATCATCTAATCCTTTTTAATAGTTTTACTGGTGGATTTGTAGGATGGAGCAGGCCGTGTTGGGAAAATGCTTTTTGCAAGGCAAGGGAAGAAATTTGACAATGATCTGAAACAGGTAAAATTTCCACCTCATCCGGTCTCTCGATGGTCACTGCTCCTTGAACTTATGTTCCATATATTTTAGGTCACATGCTTTTCCTTATGAAAGGCACCGGAATGTAAAAGCGAATTATACATATTTGTCTTAAGTGGATTCAGGGACATGTTTTTTGCAGCTTCGTTTTGCTGGGGATCTCTTAATGGAGTTAGGGGCTGGGATAGAGTTAGCAACTGCAGCTGTGCCACATCTTTTCCTTCCACTGGCTTGTGCTGCTAATGTTGCTAAGGTTGAACTAGACTGAACTTTTGTATGATTTTACCTTTGGTTTCCTTCACTCGATGTTTGCTTTTAATAAATTAATTTATCATTCTAATCCTTCCCTGAATTTTTAATAGAACGTTGCTGCCGTGACTTCAACATCAACTCGGACTCCAATCTATAAAGCTTTTGCTAAAGGGGAGAACATTGGGGATGTAACGGCCAAAGGAGAATGTGTTGGAAATATTGCAGACCTGGTAATGCAATATTCCGATTATTCTATTTTCCGGTGCTGGGCCCTTGAAACACCCTGATTTATTAATGCTGCACACCCTGGGCCATACTCTACTTAATTTATTCAATTAGATCTCCTTGTGAATGCTCTCCCTCTCCATCATGGCCAAATTTCTCCGAAATCATATACACGATATTCCTTAGTATTGTTGCATGTCATACTTTCCCTGTGATTCTGCTGAAATATCCTTATCTAGGTTTCTGACCAGACAGGGTTTTTTTCGTCCTCTTAATAACAATGCGTACTTGCTCTAATATTCTATGAAAAATATTTGAATTATAACTAATCCTGTTTTGAACTTTGTTTTCTGAAGTTGGGAACAGGGCTGAGCATCATCATATAAAAAAGAAATCCATCTTTGGTGGCTACATTTTCCCTTCTCTCATGTGGATATGTTCTTAGTTCATATCAAGAGGTATGGCTTATGTTATTTATAATCTTCTCCTTTCCTCTTAAAATTCAAGGATGCTCATTGCTATTGATACATAATCTTGGCCAGGTAAAGTCTTTTGTGTTGCGTACTCTGAATCGAACAAGATTTTCTGTGGCTGTGGAGTCCTTCCTTAAAACAGGTTACTTGTTTTTCCACTCTGAAGTGTGTTTATATATAGGCAAATATCTTTCCTAGTATCTGATGAAATCTTTTGTTTTTCTTCTAATTATCTGTTTGTAGGACATGTACCATCATTGCAGGAAGGAAATCTGAAGGAAAACGTGTTTACCTTGCCATGGATAAAAGATAAGCCAATTCTTCTAGGTATGCATTTAAACTAGATTTGAATCCGTTGAATTCAAGTAGGTCTAGATATTCATTTGAGAATTTTAATTGATGGTAGGAGTTCATTACTAATGTTATGGCAGGATCGAGGTTTAAGGATGCTTTCCAAGAGCCAGCCTCATACCTTGCACTAGTGCCTCTATTTGAGGTACCATTTATGAAGCCCTCTTTTCTTTCTTTGTTTATTTCATATAGCCCTTCCTCATATCTTGTTTGGAATCAAACAACATTTATTTTTTGTATTTACTGTTATGACAGAAAGAGAGGTACATAGTCACATGCAATCCTTCAAAGGGTAATGTTTGTGCGTTGCTTAAAGATCAGGCAGAGTCAGATGATGTTCTGAAAGCAGCTTTCCATGTATGTGTCTGGGCAGTTTTTAAAGTTGTCATGGTATTTTTTTATCCTTAGAAAATTTTAAATATAACTTTATGTGGTGTTACAGGCTCACGTTCTTCTGCATTTTATCCGTTCATCAAGCGAGCAGTCTTCTGCGAAGCATGCTGCATCTGAAAGTACAAACTTTCTTGGGCACTTCTCTACACAACATCCTCTACCCACAACTTTTGACCTAGACCAAATTGCTGAGTCTTGCAAGGTTGTCTCAGCATCATATGGATTATTTAAGAGAAAAGCTGCTGAACAGGTAAGAAGACAGCAGCATTTCTTCTATATAGTGTATACAAGTATATGAAATCATGCATGGAAGGGATGAAGTAAATCGCTAGAATATAGGATTTCCTTAGATGTTGCAATTTCATACTCACATATCTACAACATGCATACTATGTTTCACCTTGTAGATTACTAAGTTGAGTACATAGAGTCGAGACATTTTGTTGCTAGAGAGCTTGACCAGAACTCCGGAAAGAGCCTTTAAGCAGTGTGTTGAATATAAAGTGAAAAGATGGTTAACACCAAGAGGAGAAAGAGAGAGTTTGCTTTTCTGTGAAGTTTTGTAAAGTGAACACACCTAAATTTAGGTTAGTACAATTATGTGGGAATAGTCTATGAGTATGGGTCCGTGAATTTTACCCTCTCCTAGTGACACAGATAACATATTAAGAACCTTATATTCAATCCAAGGAAACTGTATTCCTCATCAGCATTGAGTTTCTGATGGTCAAAATGTCTGCTGCTTCATACCAATGTTTGATACATGGAAAAGTGGTAGGCTCCTCCAGCAGCTCAAATTTTCAGATGAGTGATTGTATAAACAGTGGTTTATACAGAACCGCGAAAAAAACAACCAAAAAAAACCGTCCTCTCATGAGACTAAGTGGGCCATGATTGAGTGGACTGATAGGGGGTGAGTTTGGGTCGCACGTGTCTGTGAGAGGGCGGTTTTTTTGGTTGTTTTTTTCACAGTTCGTTTATCTTTTTTGTTGTATAAGTCACATAGTACAAAATTCTGAGTCTTCAATTGGCTTAGTAATGCGATGTCTGCAGAGAAGATAATTGCTTTAAATGTATCTAACTAGGCTACCTAGATACCTATTAAAACAGTAAAGAGGGAGGATCCACTCACATTTCTATATATTTTTTCTTAAAATGTTATTTTCATGCAGCTATTGATTTGCTCAACTACTTGTTATAATTTGCTCAACTACTTGTTATTCGAGAATTTCACGAAAAGCAAATCCGTTCATAATAGCAAATAATAAAAGATGGTCGTAAATGTGTTTATGTAAACCCCCTGATATTTATATGTGTATCTGAAAATGGTGCTCACTATGACCATTCTGTTTCATGCAGGGGTGGATGATGTCGGAATCATTGCTTAACCCTGGGAAAGCTCGGCTGTATTGAGTGAATATTTAACTACCATGAAACTATCATTAAAATGATGCTCAGTTAACTTGGTCCAGTTGAGTAATTAGGCTGGTTACATGAGGTGATCAAATATTTACAAGTAAAGATTATAAACATCTCCCGCAAATACCAGAGGGAACACCTAAAGAGCTTACCATATTATTTTTACTGGCATGTTCCATCTTAATCTAAGCACACTGTATATCTTACAGTCTGTCCTCCTTCGAGGTTGACTAATTTTCTTGCCTTCAATCATGTTATGTTCATGTAGAAGAAACTTGTGTCTAAGCTTCATGGTTTTAGAGGAGCCAACTGTTTCTGTTTAGTGTTGTATATTGATGTCTGTAAGTTCTTCAGTATATGTAGTAGTCGAGGATTCATAATATTATCAACTTAGGATGACTTGATTTTGCTGCAAGTTATTCTCACTCTTGTATCTATTAATATACTTGTGCTGCCTGCCATATTAATATTTTTGAGCAGGGAGTTTTTCTAAAGCACTAGAAGGTTTTGCTACAATCCTGTGTAGAAGACCAGGGAGGTAAGCTTTACATAGATAGCAAAGATGTATTGATAATTTGGATTTCATTGGAAAGATGAAAAGCTTACACAATGCATCAAAAGAAATACAACATTCATCCACACCGACTTTTGGTACATATAATTTATTGGCATATTTGACAGCAACAAATATTGAGGCTCGGGAATTTAGATTACTCCATCACTGGAATTTCGCCACATGCGGCAGAGTACATTTTTTGAAATGCTTCTTTCAGGCAAGAGTTCATTAATTTAGCATCGATGAATCCTTTCTCTGAAGTTGTCACCAGTCTGAGCTTTCCCATGTAACTTACAATAGTAAATGTAAGACTCTGCACCAACAAATGAAGTTTTGTCAAATTATAGCTACAAACTTGTTAAGACAAATTAATATTTTCTACACATAATAATAAAATCCTTCCCGTGATGGCTAATGGAGTACGATCAATCTATTTGGAGCGGTATAAAGTAAACAAGTATCTATTTTTAAAGCCCCGTGAAAAAAGCTTAAATCATTAGATTTCCAAATTCTTAAATACCTGAGGCATCCCTGGTATAATGAAATAGAAACCCTTGAGTGCATTGCCTGCTACAGCTGCTTTCTCTACTGGACCGCACATATTTGAGATCATAATACTCTTGTTCCTCACATTTGAATAAATGAAATTGGCTGGTCCCTGCATACAATCCATGAAGTAAGCTTGGGAAACATCGAGTTTGAGGCCAAAATTATGACTTGATTTGTGTCTCCCTTACTAGAGGTTCAGTAACCTTTGACAGAAGGCAGGTCTGAGGGGGACTCAATTTTTTTTATTGGTAAAAATTTCATCCAGTATATGCTACATAAAAGTATCTCAAATACAAAATTTTGGGATGGGTTTCTCACCTCAGGGCCAGTAACCTTTCCCATATAATGGAGTAGTTTACTAGTGAAAAAAGCACCAAAAGAATTGGCCTTTCTCAGCATCTCTTCTTTCGCTTGAACTATGTAATCCAGAGGATCTACACTTTCCATATCATCACTAACAAAAGATGGAAGTGATACACTCAAGAGTCCAAAGTGGTTTCCCCAAATATTTGCCTTTAACATCTCTTCGATACTTTTAAAACCCCTATACATTCTCATATTCATGACAACTAAAGCAGTACATCTTGAACTTCCATCACCAGATTCTCCCAACTTCTTCATGTATAAATGAAGCCCATATGATATCCAACCAGTTGTGATATCATTCACTGTCTGTTAACCACATCTTCAAATTATCAGCATATATCATGTAAAACCAAAAAAGATAACAATAAATAATTAATGAATCATCAATAAACGAATTTATACGTACCCTCCAACTTTGGACCTAATATCTCTTATATAATCCATGGAAGTTGTGACTGAGGTGATTGAAATAGGTTCATATTCAACTCTTGGGGTGGTCGATCTGATAACTGTCTCACTGTCTTTCCATATATAAGCACCTAAACCATTCTTGGTAAAATCTGTAAGAGTATTTTTGGCTTTTGTAACCAAACCAGAAATCTTAGAATAGTTTGTCTTAACTTCGTTCATTCTTGAAGAAGCAGTCGGGAATCTAAGAGGATAATTAGGATTTGCTGAACTTTTAAAGATAGAAAACAGTGCACCCATAATTGAATAACCATCACCAAGTGCATGGTGTAGGTTGAAAACTAAGGTTGTTTTAGCATTTGTAGTGGGATAAGTAATAAGATGAACATCCCATGGAGAAAGGTGTTCAGGAAATGGCTTCAAATTAATTTTCGCAAGATAATTGTGGACTTGTTCATCATATAGTTGTTGATCTTCCGATGATGGTGAAAAGGTTGGAATGATGAGATGATTTTCAGGAATGGTATCAATCTTTTTCCATCTTTGAACACCTTTTTCATCAGTGAGAATCATAGAAGAAAATCTAGTGTTAATTGGTATGAAGTCATCTCTGAGGAAATCGAGAGTTTGAGATTCTGAAAATGAGTTTTCTAATTCAAGCACACCCACAATATAGAACTGAAGTTTTTCAGTATTGATGTAAGAACCTAATGGACTCAGTGGAGGAAGAAAATGAACTCCACTGTTGTCAGCCATTAGTCTTCAAATACTTGGCTGACCAAATGTGCTTTGCTTATAATCTAGCTAGTTGTATATGAATTAGCTAGGGGTTTCTCTTACGTTACTGACCACCTCTGATATGTCTACTTATAGTGTTGCTCAAGCAGCACCGATCAACCAGATTTGCTAGCTAGTTGTAGAAATTTTCCCCTTATTATATTTCATTTTGCTTCTACTGGCTTTTATTTGGGCCCATAAAATGACCACTAGCACGGTTTTTAAAATGGCATTTTAATACTAGTGAACAGTGAACTGAACTCATTTTGTTAATTCCTCACGTTGGTTTAGTATGTTTTTATGCGGTGGATTAAAATGTATAGTGCTGCCCGAAAAAAGGAAGAAAAACAAAAAGAAGAGAAAATCAAGAGCAAACAAGATAAGATATCATTACCAAACTACAGCCATATGTTATGTGCATGTGATATCATTACCAAACTAATAAAGAAATAACGTCGTATACCAGTCAACTAGTCTTCTTGCACATGTATTTAACTAAACCACCTAATTATTGTTTTACAAGCATGGTAGCAGTATAGTTAAATTTAATAACCGGAGGGCTCTTGTGAGGCAAGTAATGGACAATGCTAACCTTTTTTGTCCAGCTTTTTTCTGAACAAATTAACACTCAAGTAAACATTGCAAAAAACAGTATCCCTATCTAGCAAAATAATTAAGAAAATCCAAAAAATATATACGAATGTCATTGACCGTATGAGAATAGAATTGATCTCATATAATACCACAAAAAGAAAAAAGATCATTCTTCTTTTAAGAGTCTTTGGCAAATGCTTGTTTATACTTTTTATTTTTGTCCGAGATTTTTTTTCCTTCCTAGTTTGAGGCTGTTGATGGTGGATTTTTGACGAAGGTTAGATTCGTAAAATTACATCGAGAATTATGTATCTCTAACCATCTCAGAAGCATAACAAATTTTATGTCTTCACCTTCCGCAAGAGAACTGAATTGTAGTTATATGACCTCGTCAAACCAATGATACAAGACGTCAATATCAGAGCCTCTTTCTCAAAAAGCTCTCTACATTCCATGTATCTCATCTTTGAGCAAACTCGGTATTCCTTTCAATGTTCGAAAGATATTTAAAAGATGTTTGGTGCTATAACTATAACTATATTCCCAGAATAATATTCAGAACAAACATGATGCTGCCATCTTATGTCTGAATCAATTAATCGCTTTTAGATATGTTGTCTGCTAGCACAAGGCGATTAATTAAAGCGCTTTTAGACAGGTTGTTTGGTAGTACAAGGTGTTAATCTAGTGCTAATTCATCCGGATGAATCCCTAGAAATTATTCAGAAAGAATATAACGCTAGCTGTCTCATATCTCAACTACCTGAATATACCAAATGTTGTTAGATAGGTTGTCTGTTAGTGTAAAGCATTTAACTAATTTCTTCTAGCGCCAAATTCTTCGGACGATTCCTAAAGAGATACACTAATTCACCTCAATATTCATGTAATTCAATCCATGGCTTTTCCCGGATAAATCCCATGAATTAGTAATGAATTATTCAATTTTCGGGCATAAAGGACACCCCTGAGTAAGCCCCGAGTAAAATGCACAACTATATTTAGTAATGATGCTCAAAGGAGCATCCAAAAACATGGAAGAACTAGGATATGGAAGTTCGATCAAATAAGGAAAAGGAAGAGAGAAAAATAATAAAATAAGAGAACTGGTGGGATGGTGCCCACATAACCGGATGGCTGTGTGCCGGTTTTGGCCGCTCCCCAACTCTTTTGTCCTTTTCATTTTATTATTATTTTGGTTTCCTCTTTCAATGACTTCCTCTTTTGATCAAAACTTCTTATTTCCATATCTTTTGAAATCTTGCTCCATCGATCATATATATGGTTTACAAAGCAAGTGATCCTGCGACCATGATGACTTTCTACCATAAAAAATATTATGTTAATATTTCCAAATACTGGTATTTCAAGAAAAATTAAGAGTTTCAATCAAACTCAAATTCTTCCTAAAAAGACCAAATAATGCTCGATGGACCATCAGAAAATACCAAAATTCTCAGAAATGATCCGCAGATGATAGACGCATTTATGTGTCTATTTTGATCTCGATTTTCTATATTGTTAGTACCCATTTTTGTATTTATTTTGGCATTTTATGTTTTTGTAGGTGTTTTTGGAGAAAAAAGATTTTGCGGCGAAATTGGCTCGAAAAGTGGATTTTGCGCTCTTGGGAGAAAACTACTAAAGACACCCCTCAAATGGATATGGGGCACCCGGATGATAAGGGGTAACCCCACAGGCAACTACTATTGGCACACCGGAAGTTGATAAGGGGAGGTCATCCCTTACCATTTGAATTTGGAAATTAAGGAGATTTTTGGCAAAGTATCAAATTAGGGTTCGACTTTAGGATGTTAGGAGAGATTCAATAGAAATTGGTTGGGTTGGATATCTTTTGGTCTGTCAGAGTTAGTATGGGTGTTTGAATGGATTAAACAAGGCCCGATTATTGATTTGAGACAAAACAGGGGAGTTGGTTTTACAGGATAGTTGGTTGATGGTTTAGGCGTTATTCTCTCGTAGATTTTGAATAGAATTGGTTGGGATTGATCCCATGTGTCGAGACAGGAGAAGTGGTGGACTTGGATGCGTTAAAAAGAGAGATTTTATCTCAAGCTCACGAAACAGGAAACAAAATATCTCGGGTTTATCCGAGATATATATGGAAGTTACGTGACTAAAAAGAGAAGATATTCTCTGAGATTTGATCCGATCGAGCTATAAATGGTTTAAAAGAATATTTGACAACTCAGGAATGCAAAAGGAGGAAAGAAAACATAATTATTCTCGTGACTTGGCCGTGAAGAAGAAGAAAAATATTCCGAGAGTTTCAAGGGGTATGTGGTGTATAAATAAGGTGGTACAAGTCGCAGCAAGGGGGGTCGGAAGTTCGGGGTAGATGCAGAGCTAATAACAAGGCTGTAGAGAAGAATCGCAGCAGCAGCAGAGAAGAAGGAGGAGGAGTTGCAGACGACACCATAGAATAAGTGTCGTTCTCAAGAACACGAAGAACAGACTAACCGAAACTGTCATTTACAAACAGTGTATGCGATAGTAGCTTTGTACCAGTTCTGCAACAATTAATTCTGTTAGGGTTTTCTCTCTAACAAAAGGCTCTGTAACAGTGAGTTCTGTAACAAATATATCTGTTACAAACTCGCTGCATAATATTATTTCTCAATCAAAACACCTTTTTGAGCCATGTTTCTATCTTTTGGGTGCATTTTGAGCATGAGGATCTAAACCCCAACACTGGGATGACGGAGGAAGCCATATTTCATGCGTGTGGTAAGTATATTTAATTCTTTCATGACTTTTTGCATGAATTGTTAATTGTTTTATGTTTTTTATTGAATGGTTGTGATTTCAATTGATGGGTTATACTTAGGATAAGTCTTTTGATATCCCATGCTTTAGATACAGTCGTTGCTTTTAAAAAATCTACCTTGGCAAAGAAACAGAGTCAAAATATTATTTGAGCTATAATTGTTTGGAATAAATATATGAATCGCATGAATGAGTTTATGGTGGAATCCCGAGTCTCAGTATTTCTCGACATTGTGATAACTTTTTTGTGTATGTATTTTCTTTATTTTTAAGTCTAGAATCGAGTCTACACAAGTCCGAGTGAACGACATCTTTCTTACCACTTTCTACAACATATTTGCAGACGACATGGCAACCCGGTAATGCCACCATGACCGGACATTGTAGTTGCAGGAAATCCTACACTACACCCCTCACTAGAATATACACAATTAGGCCATTTTAAGATGAACAATTATAACTTTTATTGATTGAATTCTTGAATGTTTACAATATGAAATGGAAATGAGTTATAGAATTACAATCACTCTAAAACTTTCTCTCTCCTAATGACTTGCCCAACACTCGAAAAAGAACTCTCTCCTTCAATAGGCATGCTCGGCTCTTTATATAGGGTATTACATAATGGATGACAGCTAAGCTGTCCTTTATTTTCGGGAATGACTTGCGAAATATCGCAAGTGTACAAGCATATGATCTCGCGACACTCCTAAACCTCGCTAGGTCTTCACATCTTTCTTGTGTTTTGGCTGTCGTCATTCATTGCGTCATTTATATTACTCTTCTGCGATACCTTCGCAATGCTGTTGTTTATTGATCTCGCAAGGTATTGATGTCGCGATATTCTGATCCTATATCTTGCCTCTTCTCATGTCTTCTCTGCGAAGAAGAGAATGTCATGAGAACTGCAATTTTGAAATGCCGCAATTGTTCATCTTTATCTGTGTTTGATATGACCTCGTACTTTTACACAGAATTTATTACACGTGTTTCTTCTTCCATTCTTTTCTTGACACGTCTCTTTCACCCGTTTTTTCTTGACCATTCACGTCTCATCTCGCATTAAATGCATTTATTTTCTCGAGAACTCTCCTCTATATATAGTTTTTTCACCCTCCTCTTCTTCTTTTTACTCTCTCTCTCTGCTATTTATCTTCCATTCTCTTCCCTCCGCAATTTACGTCTCTACCATCAGTAAATCTCTCTTTTCCTTTTTCTCCTGATCTTCAACTCTACATTCATTCCCATATTTTAAGAATGGCTCCACCTAGTCGTAGATACGAAGTCCTTTTGAGTGAGACTCAAGAGAATTTACAAAAGAAAGGTTTCACCTTATCCACCATTCCCAATCAAGAAGCATCATCTGTTCTTTCTACAAAATTATTTTCTGATCATCATTGTGATAATCAAAAGATCATAATCTCGCTAATCATAATCTCGCTAATCATAATACCACCTAATCATAATCTCGCTAGGTCAGCTCCTCGCAGCCTTCCCATTCCTCTCTACAATCCCGAATTGCCCTTATTCTATGAGATTCTTGCTCATGAGAAGTTCTCGCGAGCTATTTATCAATTAAGTGGAGATTGCATCCATTTAATCTTTGGAATTTGCCAATCGTGGCGCTTGTAAGGGATCTCTATATCCTGATAAAGTCAGAAATCCTAAATTCGCAAACCTTGAGATAGTTGCTGAGAAATATACAATAGAAAACTTTTTTGAAAATTATGAAGTAATAAATATGAAGAACGATAGGTCTCGCTGGGGTGCACGGTTGAAAAGAAAAGATAATATTCCCGGTGACAAGCTACTTATACGGGATATTGATGGCACTCAGCAAGAACAATGTTCTTCGCTACTCCAAGGACGACAAGTGGTGTGTATTTCACTACTTTTGAATGGACCTTACATTTCGGGTTCAAATATTCTCCCTGCGAATCTCGCCAATTATCGCACCTTGGGTATTTAAGCGGCACGGGAGAGCAAAAGAGGTATATTTCCTAATTTTCATTCGACTTGTGATACTTCCTTCCTTTTGTATCTATTAATCTTGCGAAATTTTCAGATTACCAATCTGAGAAAAAGTTATGAAAGACATCCCAAGGCGATTACTCTGGCTATACTCCAATCAATCACGGATGAAGTAAGAAATATTTTATTTTGTTATTTTTAAAAATATTGTTGCCTCTATTTCTTATCTTCATTCGTGTTTGTAGATTGGTGTTGAAATTGTCGAAGAAGGAGAAATTCCTGAAGCTGCGAGGGCCAAAGGAAAAGGTAAAAGTCATCTTCGCAAGGGGAAATCCACTACTCCACTTTCTAAAAAACGGAAGACTCACTCTTCTCCCTGTTCAAGCCCTCTATCCAATGAGAATTCTGACGAGGATGATAACGATGTGGATACTTCTTTCGCGAAGGAGAACCAGCCCACTGAATCCCCTATGGAGCAGCTATCTAATATCTTTTCAGACTCCATGCAAGGAATTGGAGAAGATCGCCTCTCTGGTACATGCGAAGCTCTCGCAAATATATGTGATGCTACCTTGCTAGAGGGTAACGATTCTTTTCAAGGGGTTTCTAGATCTGTGACTCCCAGCTTTTTAAATGCACTTGGTGCCTTGGTACGTCCTGAATTTCTCTATTTCCTCATAACTTTAATTTTAAATCATATCTTGATAATTTCTTCTTATCTTTCTTTGTAGACCGGGAGAGCTTCCTTTCTTTGTTGCCTCGGATCTTGAGAAAAGATGCAACACTCAATTGAAGAAAAATCTTCAACTTCGCAAGAAGAACGAAGAATTAGAAGTGAAACTGCAACTCTTCGCAAGAAAAAATGAAGATTTTGAAAGTGAAATAACCGCTCTTCACGAAAAGGCTCAACAACTAGAGGTGAATCTTCTACAATCTATGTTGCAGAAACTGATGGCTCTTACGGAAGGTTTAAGAAAGCTTCATTGCGTTCGTTTAGTTTGGAAACTACTCCTCAAGATCCTTTTGTTGTGAGTAAATTCTTACTTTTTCTATTTTTTGATTTTGATTTTAAATTTTGTAATTGAATTTCACTTAATTGGCGTCGATTGTTTGAAATTTGCAAAAGGTAAGGTCTAATATAAAACAAAAATTAGGTCATAGATTGTGTTGTTCTGTTGTGTTCCATTGATTTATAGAACTAGGCTTCATTTTTAAACTGCCAATTGAAAGTATTTATATATTATCTGTTGCAATTTCACATGTAGTTAATTAATTATTTGTTTGTCTTAGAGTTAGATATGCATGTTAGGAATTGAAAATTGGAAACTTGTTGAGTTAACCGTTGGGTGAATTGATGATTGGAAATTGTCGCAAAATGGTAGAATTAATTGGGTTTAGGGTATAGTTATTAATTCTAATGTAATTCGTAAGAAGGCTTTACGAAAGGATATCTGTTGCATGATATGGAGGAGAATTCGCAGTGCCCTTGCAGATGTTGTTGTTTTCATCTTCCCTAACGAATTCACAAGAGAATAATATTTTGTGGGTTTCTTGTTTAAGTAGGAAAAAGATAATATGTTTATGGATTGCTAAATCGAATTTTTGATTCAGGAAATGATGTCGTTTGTAAGATCTTATGTGGTGCCTGAAGGATTTCTGACAAGTGTTACGCCATCTTATGTACCATATATGGCATGGAGAGCTTTAATTTAAAGGTATTCATAATGTCTTCTGTACGAGTACTACTTTACGATGATTCATTTTGTAGATAAGAAAAGTCCAATTATCTAGAATTATGAGCTTTTGATTATTATGATTATCTGTTAATTTGCTATTGTAGCATTTAGTTCAAGGTTTTGTTATAATATCCTAATTGTGAATTTGTTCATTGATCTCTTTAGCATTTCTTTGGTGGACCAATGGGTGTTTTTACGACTCAATCATTGTTGAGTTCTGTTGGAGTTTCTAGAAATACCGCAGCTTCAAAGTCTTTGTTGCTATTAACTGGATTCTCAAGGTAAACAACTACTCACATTAAGACGTAAAATTCAGTTAGAGTTTGTTATGCTTTCGTGTTTTGGAATCCATTGTTTTCCTTGTTATGAAATTTTAGTTTCTTGATTCTCAAGTTAACATAAAAGTGTCTTTGAAAATGCTAGATAGCTAGAGTTCATCCCTCATCTCTTTTTCCAATCCGAGGAACTGAAATATGTATCTGTCAAGTTACAGAATCTGATGCTTTGTTACTTGTCTTTCAATGAGGTGAAGAAAGGAAATTTAGAATATACTTTTCAAAAGTGCACTAAAATGCTAGATAGCTAGACTTCATCCCTCATCTCCTCTTCCAATCCGGAGGAACTGAAATATGTATCCATTAATTTTTGTAGCTGATACTTTGTTACTTGTCTTCAATGAGGTGAAGAAAGGAAATTTAGAATATATTTGTCAAAAGTGTGCTAAAATGTTAGATAGCTAGAGTTCATCCCTCATCTCCTCTTCCAATCCGGGAGGAACTGAAATATGTATCCGTCAAGATTTGCAACTGATACTTGTTACTTGTCTTCTAATGAGGTGAATAGAGGAAATTTAGAATATAAGTTTACATGTAGTGAGAATGGAGACTCATATGTCTTAGTGAGGGAAGGTAAATTACTAAGAAAAAAAAAAAAAAAAGGTTGCAGGGAGGTGCAGAGAGTGGTACCAATCGAGGCACGGTCTGAATCAAGAGTTACTTTCTATGGATTAGGTGTTGAGTTGGAAAACCTCTATCCCTAATGGTGTGGGACTGGATGTTTGTGAATGCAAAGGAGGAAGTGGATTGTATGAATCAACAAGTTGTGTTCTGTCACCTATGTGGACGGGGTTTTTAAAATTCTGGGTCATGGTAAGATTGTGCCAAGCTTTAGCTTGAGTGAAAGATATAACATTGATTGCGTTCCTTGAGATGTCACTTCCAACAAGGAGTATAAAATCACTTTCCTTCACTTTCTTAAACTTAAATTGAATCAAAGTTCTTCCCTTTGCTAAATAATGTCAACACGAGACTATCATCTAATCCTTTTTAATAGTTTCTTGGTGGATTTGTAGGATGGAGCAGGCCGTGTTGGGAAAATGCTTTTGCAAGGCAAGGAAGAAATTTGACAATGATCTGAAATAGGTAAATTTCCACCTCATCCGGTCTCTCGATGGTCACTTGCTCCTTGAACTTATGTTCCATATATTTTAGGTCACATGCTTTTCCTTATGAAAGGCTAGGAATGTAAAAGCGAATTATACATATTTGTCTTAAGTGGATTCAGGGACATGTTTTTTGCAGCTTCGTTTCTTGGGGATCTCTTAATGGAGTTAGGGGTCAGGATAGAGTTAGCAACTTCAGTGTGCCACATCTTTTCCTTCCACCGGCTTGTCTTGCTAATGTTGCTAAGGTTGAACTAGACTGAACTTTTGTATGATTTTACCTTTGGTTTCCTTCACTCGATGTTTGCTTTTAATAAATTAATTTATCATTCTAATCCTTCCCGAATTTTTAATAGAACGTTGCTGCCGTGACTTCAACATCAACTCGGACTCCAATCTATAAAGCTTTTGCTAAAGGGAGAACATTGGGGATGTAACGGCCAAAGGAGAATGTGTTGGAAATATTGCACTGGTAATGCTATATTCTCGATTATTCTATTTTTCGGTCTTTGGGCCCTTGAAACACCCTGATTTATTAATGCTGCACACCCTGGGCCATGGTTTTATTTTGGGGACCAGCCTTTTTTTGGGTAAAGACATTAGAAGTAATTCTAGGTCACCCCATATCTAGTTATTTATTTAATACCTAATCTACCCTCTTAATTAATTTTAGGTTATGATTAGTGAAATGATTTAGTTAAAAACAATTAGTGAGATTAAATTAAAAGATGGGTTTATTATTAGTTGAGTAGAATTATTGTGAGAGTAGAGTTAGAAGATGAAGGAGAAAAACATGAAAAATAAATATTTTTTTCCAATTCACCCCCCTTTGAGTATTCAAATAATGGATTTTATCAACCACAACCGGAGGAAGAGTATTTGGGTGAACAAGTATGTTCCAAACTTAGATAATGTATGTTGAATTGGTAAAAACTTCCCCAAAAATGTAAAATTTTGAACTGGATTTTGAACAGTTCGGTTATTTTATATGAAGAACAAGTAACCGAACTCATCTGAAGGTGTAGTTCGGTTGCTTTGTGAGGATGAACAAGTAACCGAACTCATATGAATGTGTAGTTCGGTTGCCTTGGGAGATAAACAAGTAACCGAACTAGTTTGAAGGTGTAGTTCGGTTGCTTGATCCAAACACGCAGGTTACCGAACTCCATATTAATGGAAGCTCTGACATGCAGCATTATGTTCGGTTAGTTGCGAACCAACCGAACTTTACGTACAAATAAATTTTAACCAAGTGTATAAGGTTCGGTTGGTTCGCAAACATCATGCTTTTGCGATCCAACCGAACTAAGTTTAATAAGTTCGGTTGTTTCGCAAACTTGAGATCAATTGCACAACCAACCGAACTTAACAAACAAAAATTTCTTATGTTTTTAACCGTAAAGTTCGGTTACATGGAAGTTTTAAGATTTTTTGCGAAATAACCGAACAAAGTTGATAGAGTTCGGTTATAAAAGAAATAAAAATAATGGGAAAAACAGTAAGGTTCGGTTACATGGCAACTTTTTTTCTTATGTTTTTAACCCTAGAGTTCGGTTACATGGCAGTTTTATACATTTATGCGAAACAACTGAACTCAAATCGGTTCGGTAACATAGTTATAAAGCATATAGAACCGAACTCATTGAAGGTGTAGTTCGGTTGCTTTGTGAGGATGAACAAGTAACCGAACTCATCTGAATGTGTCGTTCGGTTGCCTTGTGAGATGAACAAGTAACCGAACTCAACACTGTAACCTCCATTAAACCTCTCCACAACTTCCATTTTCAACTCATTTTGATGATTACTTCTCATTTTTTCAACCAAAAACAAACGACAAGTAATGGGTTTGTGAGAATATCTTTGCTAAAGATTTAAATTAAGCTATATATATATAGAGGTGGTGGTGGTTGTTGTTGGTGGTGGTAATTGGTGGTTGGTGGTGGTGATAATCAGAGGTGGTGGTGGTGGTAATCGACGGTGGTGGTGGGAGGAGGTGGTGGTGGTAATCGGCGACGGTGGGCGGTGGTGATGGTCGGAGGTGGTGGTGGTAGTAATCGGCGGTGATGGGCGGTGGTGGTGGGAGGAGGTGGTGGTTATATATAGAGTGAGAGAGAGGTGGTTATTAGGTTGGTTTTAAATTAAATTAGGTTAAGGGTAGGTTAGTAATTTCAACGCATTAGGACACCCCTTATAACTAGAGGGAAGGTGGCCTAATAAGACCATGGTCCCCTCAAAAAAACCATGGTCCCCAAAAATGGTTATTAATTTATTCAATTAGATCTCCTTGTGAATGCTCTCCCTCTCCATCATGGCCAAATTTCTCCGAAATCATATTCACGATATTCCTTAGTATTGTTGCATGTCATACTTTCCCTGTGATTCTGCTGAAATATCCTTATCTAGGTTTCTGACCAGACAGGGTTTTTTTCGTCCTCTTAATAACAATGCGTACTTGCTCTAATATTCTATGAAAAATATTTTGAATTATAACTAATCCTGTTTTGAACTTTGTTTTCTGAAGTTGGGAACAGGGCTGAGCATCATCATATAAAAAAGAAATCCATCTTTGGTGGCTACATTTTCCCTTCTCTCATGTGGATATGTTCTTAGTTCATATCAAGAGGTATGGCTTATGTTATTTATAATCTTCTCCTTTCCTCTTAAAATTCAAGGATGCTCATTGCTATTGATACATAATCTTGGTCAGGTAAAGTCTTTTGTGTTGCGTACTCTGAATCGAACAAGATTTTCTGTGGCTGTGGAGTCCTTCCTTAAAACAGGTTACTTGTTTTTCCACTCTGAAGTGTGTTTATATATAGGCAAATATCTTTCCTAGTATCTGATGAAATCTTTTGTTTTTCTTCTAATTATCTGTTTGTAGGACATGTACCATCATTGCAGGAAGGAAATCTGAAGGAAAACGTGTTTACCTTGCCATGGATAAAAGATGGTCGTAAATGTGTTTATGTAAACCCCTGATATTTATATGTGTATCTGAAAATGGTGCTCACTATGACCATTCTGTTTCATGCAGGGGTGGATGATGTCGGAATCATTGCTTAACCCTGGGAAAGCTCGGCTGTATTGAGTGAATATTTAACTACCATGAAACTATCATTAATGATGCTCAGTTAACTTGGTCCAGTTGAGTAATTAGGCTGGTTACATGAGGTGATCAAACATTTACAAGTAAAGATTATAAACATCTCCCGCAAATACCAGAGGGAACACCTAAAGAGCTTACCATATTATTTTTACTGGCATGTTCCATCTTAATCTAAGCACACTGTATATCTTACAGTCTGTCCTCCTTCGAGGTTGACTAATTTTCTTGCCTTCAATCATGTTATGTTCATGTAGAAGAAACTTGTGTCTAAGCTTCATGGTTTTAGAGGAGCCAACTGTTTCTGTTTAGTGTTGTATATTGCTGTCTGTAAGTTCTTCAGTATATGTAGTAGTCGAGGATTCATAATATTATCAACTTAGGATGACTTGATTTTGCTGCAAGTTATTCTCACTCTTGTATCTATTAATATACTTGTGCTGCCTGCCATATTAATATTTTTGAGCAGGGAGTTTTTCTAAAGCACTAGAAGGTTTTGCTACAATCCTGTGTAGAAGACCAGGGAGGTAAGCTTTACATAGATAGCAAAGATGTATTGATAATTTGGATTTCATTGGAAAGATGAAAAGCTTACACAATGCATCAAAAGAAATACAACATTCATCCACACCGACTTTTGGTACATATAATTTATTGGCATATTTGACAGCAACAAATATTGAGGCTCGGGAATTTAGATTACTCCATCACTGGAATTTCGCCACATGCGGCAGAGTACATTTTTTGAAATGCTTCTTTCAGGCAAGAGTTCATTAATTTAGCATCGATGAATCCTTTCTCTGAAGTTGTCACCAGTCTGAGCTTTCCCATGTAACTTACAATAGTAAATGTAAGACTCTGCACCAACAAATGAAGTTTTGTCAAATTATAGCTACAAACTTGTTAAGACAAATTAATATTTTCTACACATAATAATAAAATCCTGCCCGTGATGGCTAATGGAGTACGATCAATCTATTTGGAGCGGTATAAAGTAAACAAGTATCTATTTTTAAAGCCCCGTGAAAAAAGCTTAAATCATTAGATTTCCAAATTCTTAAATACCTGAGGCATCCCTCGTATAATGAAATAGAAACCCTTGAGTGCATTGCCTGCTACAGCTGCTTTCTCTACTGGACCGCACATATTTGAGATCATAATACTCTTGTTCCTCACATTTGAATAAATGAAATTGGCTGGTCCCTGCATACAATCCATGAAGTAAGCTTGGGAAACATCGAGTTTGAGGCCAAAATTATGACTTGATTTGTGTCTCCCTTACCAGAGGTTCAGTAACCTTTGACAGAAGGCAGGTCTGAGGGGGACTCAATTTTTTTTATTGGTAAAAATTTCATCCAGTATATGCTACATAAAAGTATCTCAAATACAAAATTTTGGGATGGGTTTCTCACCTCAGGGCTAGTAACCTTTCCCATATAATGGAGTAGTTTACTAGTGAAAAAAGCACCAAAAGAATTGGCCTTTCTCAGCATCTCTTCTTTCGCTTGAACTATGTAATCCAGAGGATCTACACTTTCCATATCATCACTAACAAAAGATGGAAGTGATACACTCAAGAGTCCAAAGTGGTTTCCCCAAATATTTGCCTTTAACATCTCTTCGATACTTTTAAAACCCCTATACATTCTCATATTCATGACAACTAAAGCAGTACATCTTGAACTTCCATCACCAGATTCTCCCAACTTCTTCATGTATAAATGAAGCCCATATGATATCCAACCAGTTGTGATATCATTCACTGTCTGTTAACCACATCTTCAAATTATCAGCATATATCATGTAAAACCAAAAAAGATAACAATAAATAATTAATGAATCATCAATAAACGAATTTATACGTACCCCTCCAACTTTGGACCTAATATCTCTTATATAATCCATGGAAGTTGTGACTGAGGTGATTGAAATAGGTTCATATTCAACTCTTGGGGTGGTCGATCTGATAACTGGCTCACTGTCTTTCCATATATAAGCACCTAAACCATTCTTGGTAAAATCTGTAAGAGTATTTTTGGCTTTTGTAACCAAACCAGAAATCTTAGAATAGTTTGTCTTAACTTCGTTCATTCTTGAAGAAGCAGTCGGGAATCTAAGAGGATAATTAGGATTTGCTGAACTTTTAAAGATAGAAAACAGTGCACCCATAATTGAATAACCATCACCAAGTGCATGGTGTAGGTTGAAAACTAAGGTTGTTTTAGCATTTGTAGTGGGATAAGTAATAAGATGAACATCCCATGGAGAAAGGTGTTCAGGAAATGGCTTCAAATTAATTTTCGCAAGATAATTGTGGACTTGTTCATCATATAGTTGTTGATCTTCCGATGATGGTGAAAAGGTTGGAATGATGAGATGATTTTCAGGAATGGTATCAATCTTTTCCATCTTTGAACACCTTTTTCATCAGTGAGAATCATAGAAGAAAATCTAGTGTTAATTGGTATGAAGTCATCTCTGAGGAAATCGAGAGTTTGAGATTCTGAAAATGAGTTTTCTAATTCAAGCACACCCACAATATAGAACTGAAGTTTTTCAGTATTGATGTAAGAACCTAATGGACTCAGTGGAGGAAGAAAATGAACTCCACTGCTGTCAGCCATTAGTCTTCAAATACTTGGCTGACCAAATGTGCTTTGCTTATAATAATCTAGCTAGTTGTATATGAATTAGCTAGGGGTTTCTCTTACGTTACTGACCACCTCTGATATGTCTACTTATAGTGTTGCTCAAGCAGCACCGATCAACCAGATTTGCTAGCTAGTTGTAGAAATTTTCCCCTTATTATATTTCATTTTGCTTCTACTGGGCCCCATAAAATGACCACTACTGGTCCACTAGTAAGGTTTTTAAAATGGCATTTTAATACTAGTGAACAGTGAACTGAACTCATTTTGTTAATTCCTCGCACGTTGGTTTAGTATGTTTTTATGCGGTGGATTAAAATGTATAGTGCTGCCCGAAAAAAGGAAGAGAAACAAAAAAGAAGAGAAAATCAAGAGCAAACAAGATAAGATATCATTACCAAACTACAGCCATATGTTATGTGCATGTGATATCATTACCAAACTAATAAAGAAATAACGTCGTATACCAGTCAACTTGTCTTCTTGCACATGTATTTAACTAAACCACCTAATTATTGTTTTACAAGCATGGTAGCAGTATAGTTAAATTTAATAACCGGAGGGCTCTTGTGAGGCATGTAACGGACAATGCTAACCATTTTCGTCCAGTTTTTTCTCGAACAAATTAACACTCAAGTAAACATTGCAAAAACCAAATATCCCTATCTAGCAAAATAATTAAGAAAATCCAAAAAAATATACGAATGTCATTGGCCGTATGAGAATAGAATTGATCTCATATAATACCACAAAAAGAAAAAAAGATCATTCTTCTTTTAAGAGTCTTTGGCAAATCTGTTTATACTTTTTTATTTTTGTCCGAGATTTTTTTTCCTTCCTAGTTTGAGGCTGTTGATGGTGGATTTTTGACGAAGGTTAGATTCGTAAAATTACATCGAGAATTATGTATCTCTAACCATCTCAGAAGCATAACAAATTTTATGTCTTCACCTTCCGCAAGAGAACTGAATTGCAGTTATATGACCTCGTCAAACCAATGATACAAGACGTCAATATCAGAGCCTCTTTCTCAAAAGCTCTCTACATTCCATGTATCTCATGCTGAGCAACTCAGTATTCCTTTCAATGTTCGAAATATATTTAAAAGATGTTTGGTGCTATAACTATAACTATATTCCCAGAATTTTATTCAGAACAAACATGATCTTTGCCATCTTATGTCCGAATCAATTAATCGCTTTTAGATATGTTGTCTGCTGCTAGCACAAGGCGATTAATTAAAGCGCTTTTAGACAGGTTATTGTTGCTAGTACAAGGTGTTAATCTAGTGCTAATTCATCCGGATGAATCCCTAGAAATTATTCAGAAAGAATATAACGCTAGCTGTCTCATATCTCAACTACCTGGATATACCAAATGTTGTTAGATAGGTTGTCTGTTAGTGTAAAGCATTTAACTAATTTCTTCTAGCGCCAAATTCTTCGGACGATTCCTAAAAGAGATACACCAATTCACCTCAATATTCATGTAATTCAATCCATGGCTTTTCCCAGATAAATCCCATGAATTAGTAATGAATTATTCAGCTTCGGGCATAAAGGACACCCCTGAGTAAGCCCCGAGTAAAATGCACAACTATATTTAGTAATGATGCTCAAAGGAGCATCCAAAAACATGGAAGAACTAGGATATAGAAGTTCGATCAAATAAGGAAAAGGAAGAGAAAAATAATAAAATAAGAGAACCATGGGATGGGGCCCACACAACCGGATGGCCGTGTGCCGGTTTTGGCCGCTCCCCAACTCTTTTGTCCTTTTCATTTTATTATTATTTTGGTTTCCTCTTTCAATGACTTCCTCTTTTGATCAAAACTTCTTATTTCCATATCTTTTCAAATCTTGCTCCATCGATCATATATATGGTTTACAAAGCAAGTGATCCTGCGATCATGATGACTTTCTACCATAAAAAAATATTATTTTAATATTTCCAAATACTGGTCTTTCAAGCAAAATTAAGAGTTTCAATCAAACTCAAATTCTTCCTAAAAAGACCA
Organism: Papaver armeniacum; assembly: GCA_023531295.1. NCBI lineage: Eukaryota > Viridiplantae > Streptophyta > Magnoliopsida > Ranunculales > Papaveraceae > Papaver > Papaver armeniacum. Next base: position 408,001 of record JAJJWW010003692.1, read on the forward strand.
AATAATGCTCGATGGACCATCAGAAAATACCAAAATTCTCAGAAATGATCCGCAGATGATAGACGCATTTATGTGTCTATTTTGATCTCGATTTTCTATATTGTTAGTACCCATTTTTGTATTTATTTTGGCATTTGATGTTTTTGTAGGTGTTTTTTGGAGAAATAAGATTTTGCGGCGAAATTGGCTCGAAAAGTGGATTTTGCGCTCTTGGGAGAAAACTACTAAAGACACCCCTCAAATGGATATGGGGCACCCAGATGATAAGGGGTAACCCCACAGGGCAACTACTATTGGCACACCGTAAGTTGATAAGGGGAGGTCATCCCTTACCATTTGAATTTGGAAATTGGCGGGAGATTTTTGGCAGTATCAAATTAGGGTTCGACTTTAGGATGTTCTGGGAGAGATTCAATCGCCGAAATTGGTTGGGTTGGATATCTTTTGGCCTGTCAGAGTTAGTATGGGTGTTTGAATTGATTAAACAGGGCCCGATTATTGATTTGAGACAAAACAGGGGAGTTGGTTTTACAGGATAGTTGGTTGATGGTTTAGGCGTTATTCTCTCGTAGATTTTTGAATAGAATTGGTTGGGATTGATCCCATGTGTCGAGACAGGAGAAGTGGTAGACTTGGATGCGTTAAAAAGAGAGATTTTATCTTAAGCTCACGAAACAGGAAACAAAATATCTAGGGTTTATCCGAGATATATATGGAAGTTATGTGACTAAAAAGAGAAGATATTCTCTGAGATTTGATCCGATCGAGCTATAAATGGTTTAAAAGAATATTTGACAACTCAGGAATGCAAAAGGAGGAAAGAAAACATAATTATTCTCGTGACTTGGCCGTGAAGAAGAAGAAAAATATTCCGAGAGTTTCAAAGGGGTATGTGGTGTATAAATAAGGTGGTACAAGTCGCGACAAAGGGGGTCGGAAGTTCGGGGTAGGCTGCAGAGCTAATAACAAGGTCAGAGAGAAGAATCTTGACAGCAGCCAGAGAAGAAGAAGGAGGAGTTGCAGACGACACCATAGAAGTGTCGTTCTCAAGAACACGAAGAACAGACTAACCGAAACTGTCATTTACAAACGAGTGTATGCGATAGTAGCTTTGTACCGGTTCGCAACAATTAATTTGTTAGGGTTTTCTCTCTAACAAAAGGCTGCATGTGATGAGTTACGTAACAAATATATCTGTTACAAACTCGCTGCATAATATTATTTCTCAATCAAAACACCTTTTTGAGCCATGTTTCTATCTTTTGGGTGCATTTTTGAGCATGAGGAGCTAAACCCCAACACCGGGATGACGGAGGAAGCCATATTTCATGCGTGTGGTAATTATATTTAATTCTTTCATGACTTTTTGCATGAATTGTTAATTGTTTTATGTTTTTATTGAATGGTTGTGATTTCAATTGATGGGTTATACTTAGGTTAAGTCTTTTGATATCCCATGCTTTAGATATACTGCATATCGTTGCTTTTCAAAAAATCTACCTTGGCAAAGAAGCAGAGTCAATATATTATTTGAGCTAATTGTTTGGAATAAATATATGAATCGCATTTAGATGGCTTAGATCACATTTAGAATAAAAATATAAATATATGACTTTGTTTCTTTATTTATATATTTGAGCTATTTGGATGGCTTAGATCGCATTTAGGACCATTAGGAAGGTACCCATGTGTTCTCCGTCATCCCAACATTGTCCCTACGAGATCGATCTCCCCAAAGGAGGCCGACAACATGCCAAACTGTTTGGCCAAAGTAGCGTGGATGTGGCTGTTTCGATACCCTAATTAAGGGTTAGCGACAATGAACATCTATCGCAAATTGATCGCGTCCATCCATCTTCGCCATCCTAAACGGAGGGTGTAGATATAGACTCAAGAGGCCCCAAGGATGTCGACTTGATCACCGCGGGCCCACCTGTACGTGTGACGGCCGGCCTTGGCTAACCATGGCCGAGCGCCTCGAAACGCACGCCCGAAGGTGGTATCTCACGCGGCTTCCAAATTCTTTGCGTCAATGGATTCCTGTCGCAAATCGATCACGACCACTGATCTTTGCCGGTAATTTGAGTGGCCTAGATCAAGTCTTCATGAGACAAAGCGGTATGGACATGTACACCGGTAGGCCGTCTACACGCATGCCCGATCGGTTCCACCAAAAACAACACCCATGCTTGAATTCGGTCAAGCCAAAGAGGATGCTTGAGCACCTCTTAAAAACCCTGAAATTACATCAACGGTCGCAGATTGATGTTGTAAACCATCTCGTCCGTCCAACCTTGCCAGCTTGGTCGGACAACCTAGGTTAAAAGCTAGACGACCAATAAAACACCTTGGTGATCACCGCCCCGCCACTCTTCCACAAGGAGTGATCGACCAGGAGATGGCTCGTCCATGCGGCCTCCAAACGATCACTCGAAGATGGTTGGACGTGATGCTATTTTAAGACGCCTTAATTCGCGACTCATTCGGTTAAGCTTTAAAACAGTGATGCTTCATACATATTGATTGTTTTCGATGCATTACATGCATTAAGTATACACGATATTTCATGAATATCAATTTGTTAAATAACTTGTCACTGTGTGCTATTTCCCATGGCGGGTCCCACGACTTGACCTACTCATTCGAGACATCAAGCATGTCGGCGGGAGATACTCACTGGGGTATTGGTCCAGTGGTTTACAACGTGCGGCGTGCAACGTGCCATTACAAGAACGTTTCGGGGAAGAGGGACGGTTAACAGTGATGAGGGAAGTGGTAAAAGGTGTGAACGTGTAACAATCACTCCTACACGACCCCATTACTCCATCACTTCACCTCCTCCACTTCCTATGAGATGAGGGTTGCGCTCAATGACTTGTATAAATAGGTCTTTCACCTATTTCAAAAGGGGACATACAAACACAGAAAAAACCAAGTGTTGTCATCGGTATCCAGAAAATACCCAGAACTGATAGCTTTCATTGTGCAAGCCAGTTCAACATTCTTATACAAGTCATAAACATCCAACACCTTCTTCGCTTCCCTCCCTAAGATCAACCCCATCTCCTTCACTTTGTGATCGAAGCAAGTCCTGGGAACGGCCATTTTTTGGTTTCGGCCAGAATTGTATAGATTGATCTCTAGAATCAAAAGCACTCTCGTGCAGTGCATTTGTTTAGGGTTTAGATTCGTTTCTCATCCACACACACCCAAATTTACCAAAAACCGCAGAAACAATTTTCACCCATAAACAATTGGGGATCACAGTGGGAGATTAATCTCTCGGTTGTGAAGTCAATTTCTTCAATACCCAATCCCATTTGGCTGATTTCAAAATGGTTGGTCTTAGGGCTGCCCCAACAACTCCAAATTCCGGTCGAAGTTCCTCCAATGGAGATACCCCTCTTCCCAACGGTATATCTGATGGTGTGACCGGAAGAATCCCAACATTGATCGAGTTAGCACAGGTACATGAGATTCACACGAAGAATATGGACCTGATCAAAGAAGCAATAAACGACATACTCGATCTCCTCATCAAGATGACATCAGATACGAGCAGTTCTCCTGTCACAAAGAATTCTACACTGGGGACTGATCCTCGCAACGATCCTCCTAAAGTCAATAGTTTCACTATGAACCAGAGGCCGATGGATTAGGAAGCGGCTTCTCTAGTGGAAAGTTTATGCAAAATTTTACACCTCTCGAAGAATCGACGGGCGGAGACGTTTGCTGCAATCAACCAGATAGCGCTGGACGTGCATTTAACTCCTTTGCGTCCAGAAGCCTCAAAAACACCATTGATGTCTGTGAATAATGTTACATTTACAGAAGAAGACATGATAGTGGAAGATGGTCACAACCGGGCCCTACACGTTACTGCACGCATCAAGGATTCAGAGTTCAAGAGGGCCCTCATCGACACGGGAGCGTCTTCGAATGTGATTACTCTCAAGACACTCAGGAGGCCAAGGTTCGCCCAATCAAGATCATGCGACAACCTACCACGATGACAGACTTTGAAGGAAACCAAACCAACACATACGAATATGTCAATCTGAATTTATCTGTAGGGTATCACCAATGCCTGAAGACTATGCTGAATAAAGAAGTCGTTCCTGCATCATTGTCTCCTTACGCATCAATATGTGGAGCGGAATTGCGTGAACCAAGAGAATTTTTGCGGGAATAATCAGACAAAGTTCATTGCACCCAACTCCCCATGTGGGCGTCAATTTAGGAAGAGGACCGACTTGCATCATTGAAGGCTAAGTCCCACGATATATCTTTGCTGACAAGACGTACCAATTCTTCTTCATCATGTGAAGCCACGACCCACGCTCACACTAAGAGGGAGAGAACTTTTGTGGCGAGTCGTTATCAGAAAGGGAAAACCGTGTACCGGCGTCGTTGTTGGCAATTAGCAGGGGAGACTGTTACCCAGTCTATCCGCCGAACAGAATGCTACAACAACGACGAGCCACAAGAAGAAGTGCTAGGTGCTCCACGAAAGCTGCAAGACGACACCAATTCCACAACTGATGAGATCGAAATCGTTAACATCGGGAATGAGGACTCTCCTAGGCCTATCTCCATCAACTCAACCTTGTATACGGATGAATGCGTGAAGATCGTGGAACTTCTCGAAGAGTACCAGGACATATTCGCTTGGACGTATAAAGAAATGCCCGGTTTAGATGAAAAATTGGTCACCCATCATCTACGTGTCATACTTGGATCCAAGCCGGTTAAACAGTCTTCGAGGCAATTCAGACACGAGGTAGAAGAGCAAATCGAGACTGAGATTCAGAAGTTGCTAGCTGCTGGCTTCATCAAACCCATTCATCATCCAACCTGGTTGGCTAATGTGGTTCTAGTAAAAAATAAAAATGGACAGATCAGGTGCTGCGTGGATTTCAGAGACTTGAACAGATGCTTCCCTAAAGATGGTTTTCCTCTACCTAATATCGACATGTTAGTGGATGCCACCAGCGGACACGGCGTGTCCTTCATGGATGCATATAGCGGCTACAATCAGATAAGGATGTATGAGCATGACGCGAGTAAGACAGCTTTTCGGACTCCTCTCGGAAATTTTTATTATACTGTAATGTCATTTGGTTAATGCCGGTATCAACGCGCTATGACGGAAATCTTCCACGACATGATGCAAAAGCAAGTTGAAGACTAGGTGGATGATATAGTAGTCAAATCAAAAGCTCGGGCGGCCCACACAGGAGTCTTACGACAAGTGTTCGAAAGGTGACTGCTGAGGGAATTAAAGTGGACCCATCCAAGACCCAAGCTATTCTCACGACGATTCTGCCTCCGTGAACTGTGAAGGAAATCCAAAGCTTCATGGGAAAGGTGAACTACAGTTTTATACCTGGTTTAGCCCAGCTTGTTGCTTCATTCACCCCATTGGCGAAGAAAGAAGCAAGTTTAAACGGACAACACTACAACATGAAGCGTTTCGGGAGATTCAACAAATATTGTCATCTCCAAATCATCATAAAGGGTTCGACTATTATGTTAGCCCAAACGAGAGCGAGCCCATGACATCTTCAGATCTACTGAAGTCGACACCTCAAGGGAGCAGCCTCAAGAAGATAGCGATGTCCGCATCATCATGTCGAGAAGAAGAACCTACGCTTTCAGACATCTTCTGAACTCTGTGAAGATGCTAAACGCTCAGTTGCGACAGAACCTTCCCTGCTAGAAAGAACAAGCCTGCCAGTAATGAAGAGCCTCATGATGTTCGTGGAAGCATACATCTCACCAACGGGCAATACAACCTTCATCCTTCTGTAAGCAGTTTCGCTGAAGCATCAAGAGTAAAACCATCGAGATACAACATCATGCGCGTCCAAAATCGCCAACTCCAACTCCAGTACCACATGCACGATTGCCACAATGATGAAACAACGTCCAAGATAATCCATATCTATATCGACGGCAGAAACATCAATGAGAGACGCTTTCAGAATTTCGTCTCCCATAGAAGAAATAGTTGCGTTACCAAAGGAGTGTGGCTGGGGACTGCTTAGCACTGCCCATCTCAAAGATGGTGAATTTAGAGAGATGCAAGCACGCTATCATTATGATTCCAAGATGTCCAAATACGAGGATATACTCAAGAGAGCAGACGTATTGTCAAAGACCAGTGATATTCCTGGATGTCTATGAAACACAACGCAGGCCTAAAGACGGCCTTATGAACCCAGTGTGACAACATCTATCAAGTCGAAGGCTCAGTAGATACTCGTGGGCATGGGACTGTCTCCCTCTTTTTCATTCCATGAGGCAACATCAAGAAGCTATCGGTTTCATCATTAGCTTCTCCTGTAGGATCATTATATCGCAACATACAAAACTCGCGAAGATAACACACGATAACACTGCGAGGATATCGCAGGGGATTGAAATAAATGACGCAACGGCTGACGATAGAAAGATACGAAACTTGGCGAAGGTTAAGAAGCGCCGCGAGTATGAATATTTGCACGCTTGCGACACTTCGCGAGACATTCCCGAAAATAAAGGACAGCCTAGCTGTCATTCACTATGTATTACCCTATATAAAGGGATGAGGAGTCTGTTGTAAGGGGGGATTCTTTTGAATTGAAAAATAAGTCATTAGGAGAGAGAAACTGGGAGAGTGTTTGTAATTCTTAAGTGTAATTCTATTTTCCTGTGTAGTGACTTCAAGAAAATAATTAATAAACATTTTTAGTTATTCATCTTTCAATGGATTAGTTAAGTGAATTATAGTGAGGGGTGTATTGTGGGATTTCCTGCAACTACATATTGGCGCTAGAAACAGGGACTGAGAAAGGATTGGCATAGAGATTTGGAAGAATTTGAATTAACAAGAAAGAAATTTGAGATAATTTTCAAAAAATTTACCAAAAGAGAAATGGCTAGAAGAAGAAATGTACTTGAACAACCAGTAAGAAGAAGTGGAAGACTTGCTGGAGAAAGGAGAAATGAAAGAGGAGAATCGTCAAGGATGAATATGAGGAATGATGTACAACCTTTAATTCCCCCGATAGCAAATGAAACTGTGGATTACGATAGAGTAAGTGTGCACACTTGGAGGACGGATTCTGAGGATGAAAGGGAAGAAGATCAGAAATTGGTAAACAATGGACAAGGAGGAGGAGATCAAGGAATGAATGCGGAAATGAATCCAGGAAATGAAGAAATCACAGCATTGGAAACGTTGAGACAAACGATACATGAAGAGAGGCGACTAGAGGCAGAGGAGCGAGCAAATTTGACAAGACAGAATCATGAATTAAGGATGGAAAATATGAGATTGCAAAATAGAAGATCGAGAAGCGCTGCGAGATCGAGTTCAAGATCAACTAGGGAAGAAAGAAGGAGAGTCTTACCAACAGAAAATGCCGAGGTAGAAAACCAACGAGAAACACGAAATCCAAGTTCAGAACATCACGAAAGAAGAGAGGAAACAGAAGATCGTTATATTCCACATCCCGAGAATTTCCAAGAGGAGCAGAATGAGGAAAATCAAGGAATTAGGCGATTTCAGGGGCCGAATGATCCAGCCGCTGAAGGAAGAGTAATATTGCACGGAAGAGAAGCACTGAGAAGGCAAAAAGAGATCGAGGATGACATTGAGAGACATTATGTTGAACAAGCACGCTTAGCTCGCGAGAGGGAGAGAGTAAGAGCAGAAGTGGAAAATCAAGAACTGGAAGAAGCAATCCGGCAGAATAATCACGACAACCGAGAAAGAAGGCAAGAACAAAATCGTGTCAATAGAAATATTAATGAAGAATACGAGAGGATACAGAGGAGAGCTGATAGGCAGCCCATAAGAGAGAACAATAGGTATAATGGTGTGCGAATTGATGAAAGAGATGAAGGAGAAAGTCGCAGGGAAAGGAGAGAAGAAAATAACAAACAAGAAGGTCAAAGCAGGCATGAGCACAGGAGGAGAGAAGCAGAGCTAAAAAGACCAGCAGAACCAAGTTCTGAGGCAAATGAGCAAATCTTGAAAGAACTAGCAGAAATGAGAGAATTGTTGAATAGTAGAAAGGAAGGAGGAAGAAGAAGACAATTGGATGAAGCCATCGCAGAAGCTGCGAAGAATCCTTTCACACTAGAAGTACAAATGGGAGGAATACCTCCTAAATGCAATAACGCCTGCATTAACCAACATTTTTGATGGAACAACACGTGCGATACAACACATCAAGGCTTATATGAGATGTATGTTGCAATGGGAGAATCATGATGCCATATTGTGCAAATACTTTGCATCAAGCTTAGTGGGAGAAGCACTAAAATGGTTTGAAGGATTACCCAGAAACACAATCTCGTCATTCAACCATTTACAAGCTACTTTCTTGGGAGCGTATATAAGTAACAATTCCTCGCGACCAGGAATTGAGGATGTATTTGGACTAAAACAAAGAATTGGCGAGAGTTTAAGACATTTGACAATGAGATGGAGGACAATGTGCAGCGAAATGGCTGGGAGGGTAGAAGAAAGATATCTCATTTTATCATTTGTAAACGCTCTGTTCGCAACCAGTTTGTTATACATTCAGATTTTTAGAATTAAAAATACGGTTACGATGGCTGAATTGCGAGAACTCCAGGAAGAATATATTGCCTTAGAAGAAAGACAAAATGAAATGGAATCTTACCCAGTTGCGAATACAAGTTCGAATGCTGCGAATGCAAGTTTGTTACCGAAATTCTTAAACACAGTGGCGAGCACTTCGCAAGGGCAACCAGAAAAGAGAGTTGATGATGGACAACAGAAAATAGTGGCTATGGGGAGCCGTGATCAAGAGGAGTTTGAGAGAGAAAGGAACTACTACAATCGCAGCAACAATAATAAGATTCAGAGATTAGATCATATGCAAGAAACTTATGGAGGACGAAGGCAGAATAATCACGGAGGGCAGAGAAATCGCAGAGTAGTATGGGAAGAGATCAAAATGCCACCACTAAATGCTAGTGTGGAAAAAATTTGGGAAGCTATACTTGTAATGGAAGATATACCAGCACCATGGAATGCAGGGAGTGAACCACCACCGGGTGACAGGAGTCATGAGTATTGTTCTTACCACCGCTTTCATGGGCATTTAACAAATGACTGCAGAAACATAAAGAGAATCATTCTCAGAATGATTGATCAGGGGAAGTTGAATCATTTTCTAAAAGATGAAGAGAAAGGAAAGAAAATACTAACAACATCACCATCAGAAATGCAAAGAACAGTTTCAAAAAAGGGGAAAAGAGGCATTTGTAATAGAAGTGGGAACAAAGGCCAAAAATCTATTTTGCAATTCTATCGTTCATTCATATCGTACAATTGAAGATTTTCATGACAACGTGCTCAGTAGAGTCTTCGCGAGGGATGCTAATGATAAAGAAGTAATGAATCTGGCGAGAACGTCGCAGTTGAAAGAATGGCAGTTACAGATTATTTCTTTTTCTGCAGATGAAGTACCCAAAGGAAGAGAAGTACATGACAGCCCGCTGGTGGTAAAGCTGGACCTTAATCCAAAACCAGTTGATGGAGAAGATGATGAAGCAGAAAGTTATTGGGCGATCAATAGAATCCTAATCGATACCGAAAGTTCGGTGAATATTCTTTTCTACCATACTTATAAGACTATGGGAGGAGAAGATGAAAATTTGATCCCCTCGACATACAAAATATACGATTTTAACGGCACAACGAACAAACCTAAAGGAGAGGTTCACATGAGAATACCTTTACAAGGATTGTCAGCCGATATTTTATTCTGTGTGGTTGACGTGGAATCGCCCTATAATACATTGATTGGGCGGCCGTGGCTGCACGAAATCTTGGGAGTAGCGTCAACATACCATCAATGTATAAAGTTCCCCCATCCAAATGGTATTGGAATTATAAAAGGAGATTGGGAGGAAGGACAGAAGTGTTATGAGGTTGATGTAGAGAGCTGCGAAGAAAGAAATGCTAAAAGGAAAGGTTGGAAACAGAATGTGAAAGATGAACAGAGAAAATAGAAGTTGATGGTGGATGTTATAGAGATAAGGAATGAAGAAACATCGCGAAATGTCGCAAGTGAGTGCATGAAAGTAGGTGAATGTTATGATGGGAAGGAGTCCTTCAAGGATTGGGATGATGAAGAGGCAAAGAGTGCAATGAACAAAAGGCATAAGAAGTAAATAATCAACAAAAGATATATCAAAGGCAAGATAAAGAAGAACTGGTTCAAGTAAGAATTTAAAAAACAAAAAGAAGTGTGCGAGAATCTAAAAAAAAAAAAAAGGAATTTTGCGAGGCTTGCAAAATAAATGTCAAGAAGCAATTAAATATGAATGATTGAATGATTGAAGCAATTAAATGATGAATGTCAAGAAGCAATTAAATATGAATGATTGAATGATTGAAGCAATTAAATGATTGAATGAGTAAATGAATGGGACGAACCTTTATGGCGTACACCCTAGTTCGCGAATGATATTTCGTAAGAGGCAAATGTAAGACCTAAAGTGCGTCATATAAGGGGGTATCTCTTGACATGGCCCAGGGAAAAGGTTACACCGCTCCGGAACTGGGTCATGTAGATTTGGGGCCCATGAAAGCCTATCAGGAAGAGGTACCTTGGATTCCCAACTATATATATAAGGTTATACCCTGGTTGGGCGACCGAGGGTCTCTTCCAAGGAGTCAACGTATGATCAAGGCGCCGAGGTACACGGTTGAGTCAAGAGTGCGGGGAGCATGGAACTTCCTTACCACTCTTGACAAGTCTTGGCGCATCTTGCACTCTACCGAAGAAAACTCCACTTAGGGTGCAGCCTTGTAACCATAAACCCTATAGGTATAAGGGATAAGAGGCTGCGAAAACAAACTGGTTGTTGTTAAGACCGGATGGGAGGAGCTAGCCTTGTATGGCCGATGTACGCCTCCTTGAAGGGGCAACCGGGGAGATGATAAGGGCGGCACCCTCCATTAGGGAGGCGATAAGTGCCAAAGACGCAAATGTCATGAGGCTCTTTTTCGCAAGGAAACTTAGGCTTGTCATATTTGTGCAATGATCCTGCAGAGGCAATAATACTAACGCGAGGGTAAGACGAGATCAATGGGTCCTTACATGAAAGTGTAAAGACGTCCTGCGATTTCGTCGCAAGACGACAATGTCATGGGGCTTTATTTTCGCAAGAAAGTTTAGGGCTGTCATATTGTCGCAAGCAAAATATCCTGCAGAGGCAAAAATACTTGAAAAATGATAAGGCAAGGTCAATGGGTTTTTACATGCAAGTGTAAAGACGTCCTGCGACCTTGTCGCAATAAAGGGTGGCAGAGTAAGACCTTTAATTAGGAAGGTCTTACTTAGAAGACCACCAAAAATGATAAGGCGAGATCAATAGATTTCTACATTTATGGAAATACCTTGCGATCTCGTCGCAATGATAAATTTCAACATCACTGGAGATAAAGTTCAAAATGATTGTATATTCATGGTCAGAGGAAGAAAGTATGAATTTCAGAAGTTTCATCCTTCAAAAATAACTAAATAAAATCTTTCATACGGAGATGAATAACAGAGGCAAGTATGGGAATGAAAAAGATGAAATATTGTTATTCATCTTCTAATGAAAGAATTATACATCAATAACGCTAGCCAATTATATTACAAGGAAGAATTGCCAAGAAAGGGAAATGAAGATCGAATCTACGGTCGATAATCCAAGAAACTTACAATAAAAAGATACAAAAATGTATAGATATTACAGGCAGCGATAGAAACAAAAGGAATTATTTCTTTGGTGAATCTTCTCCTTTATCTGATTCTTCAATTCTATTATTTTCATCGCCAGGTTCTTCTTCTTCGCTGGCCTCACTATCAGAAACGTCTGAGACAGGCAAATTCTCAGGAACTTCTTCAGAAAGCCAAGGATATGAACAAAGAGGGATTTTGTGATCATTACAAACGTACTCCATGGCTTGATTGCGAAAACGAACAGCATCATTATTGAAATTCTCCACTGTAGTTTGAAATTGTTTCTTCAACTTGGAATATCTATTCTCGCGAAGGGTGAGGTTATTTTGCGAGTTGTTCTTTATCGATTCAAGTTCTCCAATCCTTACTTGAAATCTTTTTCGGATTCTACAAATAAACAACGATAAGTTAACAACTTGACAGCAATACTACGAGAGATAAGAAACGAGTAAGGTATAATAAATAACCTTCTCCGTCGAGATATCATATCTTTAACCAAGGAAGTATGCTCGGCATGAAGACTAACATCAACACCTAAGTTATTCGGGCGTTATCTAAGACTTTCGCAGCCCAAGCGAATTCATCATCATTATTTATAATAAGTAGTGAACGAATTTGATTTTCTCGCTCACTAAGTAAGGAATTTTCAGCGAAGCAATTCATCTCGCTCCATTTGTACTTCGAGAAGGGACTTTTGAAACGTTGCTAATGCTTGGGCACCATTATTAGTAATGCGATCTTTGTCATCTATATGGTCACTAATTTTCTTTCTTAAAATCTTGGTTTCCTCATGAGACTCGAGGTACATTTGTTTAAACTGGTTGGCTGCACTTAAACTAGATCTGTGCTCAATTTCTAAGAGGCGATATTTGGTTTGGAGTTCATTTAATGAAAGGGAGTTAATTTTGTTCGACGAACTACTTAAAGAGTTGTTGAGATGAGCGAGAAGAATGTCATTATCCATAGGCTCGGGAAATGAGTGGAGAAGAATAGCTTCTTCGGAGAGGTTATATATATCTGCGAAAGTGATAAGTCAGGTAGCAACAGGAAATTGATAAAATAAAAGTAATAAGAGAAGAAAAATTTTATACCATAAAGTTGTTGATTAGCGTTCGAAGAGTGGTAACTTTGTCCTTTTGGGCAGAAGACTCAGTCTCCAGTTGCTGGATTTTTTCGCGAGATCTCGCAGATTCAACTTCTAATTCTTTGATCTTTGTGCAAAGTTGAGTATTCTTTTTCAATTGAATGTTGTACCTCCTTTCAAGATCTGAGGCAACTACAAAAGAAGTTTTTCCAGCCTGCGAGGGAAGATAAAAAGATTATTAAGATATAAATTAAAATTGAAATTGGGAGGGAAATATGAGTTCGTACATACCAACGAATTAAGTGCATTTAAAAAGCTAGGGGATACAGATCTAGAAACCCCAGTGAAAGAGTCATTGCCATCCAGCAATGTAGCATTGCACACTTTGGCGAGAGTCTCGCATATAGAAGTTAGGCGAGTATCTCCTATTCCTTGAAGAGAATCCGAGAAGATGCTGAACAACTGATCCATAGGAGAATTGGATGATTGAGTTTCTTTTTGGAAAGATGAATTCATATCATTATCATTATCATTATCATTATCATTATCATCCTCGTCGGAAGATCCGGAACTTGAGCTAAGATGAGAGGAAGATTGAATTTTTCGTTTCTTAGATGATGGAGCGGAAGATTTATTCTTGCGAGCATTGGCTTTAGTTTTGCCTTTAACCTTCGCAGCTTGCATTTCCTCGGCGTCAACCTTCGCATACAAATGAAGATAAGAAATAGAGGCAACAATATTGTTAAGTAACAAAGGGATATTTCTTACTTCATCTGTAAGCGATCGAAGTATTGCCAGGGTACTTGCCAATGGATTTATCTTGTAGCTTTTCTTCAGTTTGTCAATCTGGAAATTTTACAAACTCAATGAGTACAAGAGAAAAGAGAGATTGCAAAAACAAAATTTGAAGACATACCTCTTTTGCCCTCTCGGGCCATTTAAATTCCCAAGGATGATAGCTGCGAGATTTGCAGGGAGTACATGCGAACCTGCAATTTAAGATCTACTTAAGAACAAGGGTACAACCCACCACTTCTCATCTTTGGAATGGGGAGGAGTAGTGTTTTTGCCAGAATGCCAGTCGATATCGTGCATGAGTAATTTATCCTCGGGGATATTATCTTTTCTTTTCAACCGAGCGCCCAAATGAGATTTCTTATTTCTCATGCCTATTACTTCATAATTCTCAAAAAGTTCTCTGCAGTATATTTTTCGGGGATTATTTCTAAGTTTACGCAATTGGGGTCTCGACCTTTGTTAGGATATAAGGATCCTTTGCAGCGCCACGATTGGCAAACTCAAGCATTAGGCGGATACAATCGCCGCTCAGGCGATAGACGACTCGCGAGAAGTTTGGATGGGAAAGAATTTCATAAAAGAGTGGCATCTCAGGATCATATAAAGGAATGGGAAGTCCTGCGAGGAGTTGACCTAGCGAGACAATAATTTTTTGATCATCACATTGATGATCAGAAAACAACTTTGCAGTGAGTATAGATGAACATTCTTGATCAGGAATGGTAGATAAGATGAAACCTTTATCTTGCAACTTCTTTTGAGTCTCAATAAAACGAGGTTTGTACATACGACTAAGTGAAGCCATTATCAGTATGGGAATGGATAAAAATCGAAGATTAAGAGAAAAGATTAAAGATTTGCAGTAGTAGAAGCGCAAATTGCGGGAGGAGAGAATTAAAGAAAAGTTGCAGAGTGAAAGCGAAAGAGGAAAAGAGAAGGATATGAAAATTATATATAGAGAGAAAAATCCTCGGGTAAAACGAGGGCATTTAATGCGAGAGGGGACGTGAATGGTCAAGAATAAGCGGTTGAAAGAGACGTGTCAGGAAGATATTGGAAGAATAGACATCTGTAATAAAGTCCGTGTGAAAATGTGGGACTGAAACAGATATAGATAAGCAGTTGCGGCAATTCAAAATATTGATTCTCATGACATTCTCTCCTTCGCAGAGAAGACATGAGAAGAGGCAAGATGTAGGATCATTATATCGCAACATACAAAACTCGCGAAGATAACACACGACAGCGCTGCGAGGATATCGCAGGGGATTGAAATAAATGACGCAACGGTTGACGATAGAAAGATACGAAACTTGGAGAAGGTTAAGAAGCGTCGCGAGTATGAATATTTGCACGCTTGCGACACTTCGCGAGACATTCCCGAAAATAAAGGACAGCCTAGCTGTCATTCACTATGTATTACCCTATATAAAGGGATGAGGAGTCTGTTGTAAGGGGGGATTTCTTTTGAATTGAAAAATAAGTCATTAGGAGAGAGAAACTGAGAGAGTGTTTGTAATTCTTAAGTGTAATTCTATTTTCCTGTGTCGTGACTTCAAGAAAATAATTAATAAACATTTTTAGTTATTCATCTTTCAATGGATTAGTTAAGTGAATTATAGTGAGGGGTGTATTGTGGGATTTCCTGCAACTACATCTCCCTCTAATAATGAGACAAGCTCTACCACTATATGAAGACCTCCAAGTTCGTGCCTGTAGCTTTCACGCCTCTTCTGCCGGTCTCTTATGATGATCTAGCAGCTAAGAACCGTTGTTCGTTTGTTGATATCAGTGCCCGAGCTTCACCATAGCAACAACCACTACGGACAAAGACCATATAAATCACGCTTGGGGAATGAGGATCAACATGAAAGTCCTTCGCAGTCAGTCAAGGACTTCTTCAGAACAAGAGAGATGGTCAATCAAGGAGCATGTAATTCGTAAGGGGAAATTGAACTGAAGAAGAAGCCGCTTCAACGTTCTCCGGGGAGAAGCCTCTTCAATGCTCTCTTCAGAGAAAGACGCTTCAACGCTCTCTCCAGGGTCCGCCTCGACGTTTACTTCAGAAGCTGCTTCAACACTCTCTCCAGGATCCGGTTCGATGTTCACTCCATAAGCCGCTTCAACGCTCTCTCCAGAAGCCGCTTCAACACGCCTTCCGGAAGCTACATCAACGTTCTCTTTGGGAGATGCTTCAACATCTTTTCAAAAATTACATCAGCATCCTTTTAAGGATATTCCTCATGATAGGGCTCGTCCATATCAGAGTCGGGGATTATGACATAAACCGACATCATGCTAAGGGAACGCTTACCGGACGCCTCTTGAACGTGACATGTTCCAAGGACATGACGACCCATCTCTCTTGGTAACATCTAACTTTGTCTCATAAGTTTTATCTTTATTTGTCACCATCGCATGCCTACCCCACAATAATGCAACCATTATGTGCTAGGCAGGGGACTTAATGTTGATGGTGGCTTTTAGTTTAGGGCTAAAATTGTAAAACCAATATTTTTACGCGTTGTCACCCTGCAAAGGGAAAAGCCGATTAAGAAGTGATGAGTGCAAAAACCTCTTCGCTTTATTTATTTGAAGCAATTCAATAAATACACAAAATTCACCGAGGAATGGTGTGTGCAACAACAATCCCAAATATTATGTGAATTTTATTAGCATTAACAATTAATGCATGATCTGCCCTAGTATTTTCCGTGCAGTGTTCTCAGCTGAACTCTCATTATTGGCATGACATGACGACTAAGTGTTAACTCTCAGTAGAGTAGCATGAATCTCTGTGCCAATATTGAGACATGCACGAAGTACTTACACAGGCTACATCACTCTCTGACAAAGAGAGTCTCGCATCGACAGCGCTTTGGTTGCCGATCGAGCATATTTAATTTCCTTAAGGAAATCTAGACTGCCCAGATCAGTCTCAGAAACGATCCATGACCACACAAGTTGGCCGATTTAACCAGACCTAGCCGAGATCCACGCGTGATAGGCAATTACAAGTGGATGACCATCGGCGGGCCCACTAATGCCCTAGGCGTACGAACATCACCATGCATTCCCCATCTCATCGAGAAGCTAACCCTAAATAGGGTAGTCGCTACTAGCTAAAGAGAAACTCGAACGAGTTTGACCGCCCAAGACGGTCTCAAAATCATTGCAACCGTCCAACTTCACCAGGTTGGACGGGCTAGATGATCCGACGAGCAATTAGGAGAATGCTGACATGCACACCGGCGACCCCACTTTATCCTTGCTCAAACGACTTTCCCACGATGGGGTAATTGAGCAGTGAAATGTTCGCTCAAACTATGGAAGACGTGATGCTTCCAAACCTTAAGCGTCTTAAATCGATCACAACCATCCAACTTAGCCAGCCTATTTGGATGGCTTAGATCGCATTTAGGAACATTAGGAAGGTACGCATGTGTTCTCCGTCAGCCCAACATTGTCCCCTAGAGATCGATCTCCCCAAAGGAGGCGAAAACATGCCAAACCGTTTGGCCAAAGTAGCGTGGACGTGGGTGTTTGAAACCCTAATTAAGGGTTTGTGACAATGAACATCTATCGCAAATTGATCGTGTCCATCCATCTTCGCCAGCCTAAACTTAGGGTGTAGATATAGACTCAAGAGGCCCCGAGGATGTCGACGTGATCACTGCGGGCCCACCTGTGCGTGTGACCGACCGGCCTAGGCTAACCATGGCCGAGCGCCTCGAAATGCACGCCCGAAGGTGGTATCTCACGCGGCTTCCAAATTCTTTGCGGCAATGGATTCCTGTCGCAAATCGATCACGACCATTCATCTTTGCCAGCCAATTTGAGTGGCCTAGATCAAGTCTTCATGAGACAAAGCAGTATGGACATGTACACCGGCAGGCCGTCTACACGCATGCCCGGTCGGTCCCACCAAAAATAACACCCATGCTTGAATTAGGTCAAGCTAAAGAGGGATGCTTGCGCACCTCTTAAAAACCCTAATATTCCATCAACGCTCATGATTTATGCTGTAAACCATCTCGTCCGTCCAACCTTGCCATCTTGGTCGGACAACTTAGGTTAAAAGCTAGACGACCAATGAAGCACCTTGGTGATCACCGTCCGCAACTCTTTCACAAGGAGTGATCGAACAGGAGATGGCTTGCCCATGCGGCCTCCAAACGATCACTCGAAGATGGTTGGACGTGATGCTATTTTAAGACGCTTAATCCGCGACTCATTCGGTTAAGCTTCAAAATAGTGATGCTTCATACATATAGATTGTTTTCTATGCATTACATGCATTGAGTATACACGATAATTCATGAATATCAATTTCTTAAATAACTTAGTTATTTAACTTAGCACCGTGTGCTATTTCCCACAGCGGGTCCCACGACTCTACCTACTCATTCGAGAAATCAAGCATGTCACAAATTGGAGGATACTCACTGGGGTATTGGTCTAGCAGTTTATAGCGTGCAGCGTGAAACGCGCCATTACAAGAACGTGTCAGGAAGAGTGGACGGTTAACAGTGATGAGGGAAGTGGGCAAAGGTGTGAACGTGTAACAATCACTCCTACACGATCCCATTACTCCATCGCTTCACCTCCTCCACTTCCTATGAGATGAGGGTTGCGCTCAATGACTTGTATAACTAGGTCTTTCACCTATTTCCAAAGAGAGACAGACAAACACGAGAAAAAAAAATCAAGTGTTGTCATCGGTATCGAAAAACACCTTTAAGCGATAGCTTTCATTGTGCAAGCCGATTCAACATTACGATAGAAGTCATAAACAGCCAACACCTTCATAATCTCAACACCTTCTTCGCTTACCTCCCTAAGATCAACCCCATCTCCTTCACTTTGTGACCGAAGCAAGTCTGGAACGACCATTTCTTGATTTAGGCCAGAATTGTACAGATTGATCTCTCGAATCAAAAGCACTCCCGTGCAGTGCATTTGTTTAGGGTTTAGATTCGTTTCTCATCCACACACACCCAAATTTACCAAAAACCGCAGAAACAATTTTCACCCATAAACAGTTGGTTGATTCCTTAGAGATTGCTTCGAGATTGGATACTTTATTTGCTCGGTGTCGAATGGCCAAGGATCTGTTCTTCGATCCGACCGCCTTCGCTCTAACCGAGCTTGAGGAAATCCACAGGGTAGTATCCAAGAGATGTAGGCTTTCATGGATACCTACGCTGATTTCCTTCCCCGTCTTTCTTTGTTCTCATTAAGTGGCTCTTGCTTTATTGTTTTGTGCATTGCTTTAAACTTTCGTTGTTCTTATACTCCGTTATTTGTAGCTCTACAAACAAATCGATGTTGGATGCACTTTTTTCAAGTTCTTTAGGGATAAGTGTACTCACTTGAGTGCTCTGTTGGAGCGTGCCCGCCAAGATTATGCCCTTGTTAGTGCGCAGCAATATTTTCTCGGTGATGCTACGTCTTCCGCTAAGGTACCTTTGTTGGAGAACGAGCACGGGGAAGACTCGAGAGGTCCTTAGAAGCTTGTTCATTGGCTCTTGAGAGAGCTAATAATGCTGCAAAGGTTGTTGAGGATGGACGCAAAGCTGTTGATTCTGCTTTGGCTGCCGAATCCTCCAAAGTCATATGTTTGTTCCTTCTTTTCTTTAGCTTTGTTTTCATTTTCGTCTAGTAGCATAGTTCGAAAGAACCCCACGCATGCCGGTGATAGTTCTGTGAGCTTAGACACCTTCGGGAGAAAATAGCCAAGTTGACCTCCGAGCGTTTGGTATTATCGGGAAGAAGTCTCGATAGGTTGATGAACGTATTTGTCCATAACGAGGCCCAAATTTCCCTTAAGTTTGCTCATAACTCGGACCTTGTGAAGAAGATGGATTTACTCAGTAAAGAATGTGATGAAACCCTCAAGTGGAAAGAGGATCTCATTTTAAAGCGAAGGAAGATATTTCCTTAGTTGAGAAACGCCTTTCAGCTCAAGAGATTATTCGCAAAAAAATATCATGCGTAATTTGAAGATGCATGCGCTTCCTTATCTAAGGTTACTACATAACGTAAAGTATTGTCCTCGAGGTTCGTTCTATTAAGAACAAACTTAGCGAGGCTGGTTCCATGCCTTCTTACATGCCTCATGCATCTATGGTCAAGAGATTGGAAGAGTTGAGAACGTTTACTGGTTTTATCCTATGAGAATGCTTCTAGGATTGATGTTGAGGATCTCGGACCCGAACGAGATACCCTTGTGGAGGATCTTGATGCTACCGAGATGGATCTTGTTGAAACCCAACATAGTTTAGAAGAGTCCCTTAGCAATTAGGAGGTAGATTAAGATTTTCTTATTTCGAGCATTCTTCATGCCCCGTATTGCCTTCGTTCTTTACTTATCCCTTTTAAATCCGAAGGTCTACGGGAGAGCGACTTGTAGGAGCGAATGCTAAGGTTAGCCATCTTGAGGGCCAAGTGATGAGTGCCAAATATTGCATATTTATACACCTTTTTATTGGCATTTAGCTCATCTTTTGTGTTCGAAATCGAGATATTATCCCATATTGTGTTTTCCTTGTTTTCAAGAATAAATATTTGTATTAATTAATTTTGTGTTTTTAGGTAATAAATAAAGCTCGGAGAAACCGAGAGCCAAAAGAGCGAAGAATTGGAGTCGAGCATCTATGGAGCAGAAAGCCAAAGCCCGCGCGCGCAACAATTGCAACCCAACAAGTAACAACTCATCTACAAGACATGGGCTTGAGCTAGACCCGACCCGCGACCCGGATTCGAGCCCGTACACTCCAAGCCGTTGAGATTTCTATCTTCCACATCCAACGATCGCTGCCTCCACGCGCATCGAAGTTCGGCTGCTCCGTGCAACACCAAACCACTCCAATTATCCATCGGCTGTCCGGATCTCTCCCAACCGCATCCTACGGTCGCTGCCCATTTGGCGCATCAATTTTGATATCCTCGCTCCACAACAAAACCACCAAGCCCTATACCCTAATCGAGCAAACCTATTCTCTTCTTCACTTTATCTTTCTTCTCTTCTCCTCTCCAACCGACGGAGACGAGCTCTGCTCTTCTCCATCTCCTCCCTCTCCCCGACAAACCACCACCTCACCACTTCTCCTGTCGCCATCACCACTAGCTCTATCAACCACATCCGCACCCTCTCTAGGTCGGTTATCTCTCTTTTAGCTTCTATCATAACCCTAGAAGCTAAATTAGAGATAATTGGGGCTAGGGTTTCTCATACATCAAATCGATCGACACAAGGAAGGCTACCAAAGACGAAGTGACAAGAGGAGAGCATTAATCGTAGAGAGTATGGGCGATTAGGTTTGCATTCAATTTCATTTATGATAAGAATTAGGGTTTGGTAATTTTCCTTTGCATGTATAAATAGAGGAAGAAAGCGTGTGTTAGGCTCATGTACAGGCTGTGAGCACCCTTTGTAGAGTTATTTTTGTGTTAATTATTGTTTTATGATGTTCTAATTTAGTTTGCTAGGGTTTCAAAGTGAAACCCTAATTCCATATTATGTTTTAACTTCGTTGAATTTTTCTTGAGTGTTTAAACTATAAAGATGTCTTCAATTCAAGTACCCAAGGCTTTTTCTCTCACAATGGATGCCTTGTATCCATTGTAGTTAGGTTACAATCGCTTTGAGTGTCCTGTGGCTCAACCCTTAGACCCAAATGCCGATTCCCTTGACTAGTTGTACTTAATTAGACAACTAGTGCTCACGGGTTAGCACTTTAGCTGTTCTTTGAAGCATTACGAGGGGAGAGATAGGTGGTGGAATTGACACCACTGCCCTTATCAGTCACACGGGACAAGAAGAACTCAATCTAGTTGAACATACAATAGGAGTTAGTGGTGGAAATTGATAACCCTAGCATCATTTTATCTCACTTGTTTCTATTTCTCGTTTTATTTCATTATAACAACCTTCAACTCAGTCGTGTATCGACACCAAAAACACCAACTTATAGTTACATTTACACACTTGCTTGAATTCAGTCTAGCATAGCCATAGATCACTCATACGGCACCACAAGTCTCTGTGGATCGACCCGTATTTGCCATTGTCTATAACCAAGACACCGTGCACTTGCGGTATAATTAGTAGGCTAAACTAGACACATTTCCAGGCCTACCAAGTTTTTGGCGCCGTTGCCGGGGACTTGGCGTGTGCCCTGTGATTGCTGGCCTATCTATACTGAGTCCATTTCACCCCTGTACATATCCACCTTGCATTATTGCTTTTGGTCTTTGATTAGTATAACTTAGTTTAATTTCTGTGATCTGCACTTGTAACTTAGCTGCATTCTCAACCTTTCAGTTTCATCACATAGTTGCATCTTGTCAGTGCATTGTAGTTTTGCATTGTAGATCTTATTATTTGTATTAGTTTTGCATTGTAACTTAGCCTGTATTAGTTTGTCATTTCTTCGCATTTTTGCATTCGCATCTTAGTCCCAATCAATCAAGATACTCTTAGTGCATATCCTGTAGCACCGAGAACCGAGTTTGACATTGACCTCGTTGCTTAGCCCCGAGCTACGAGTGCTTAGCTTTGTCATTGTAGCACTTTGTGCTTATTGTATAACATGGAGAACTAAGTTTGATCTGTTGAGCTCACAGTGCATGTTACAAGGCCAAAGGAAAGAAGACAAGGAAAAGCTTAGGATTTGAGGTTAGTATCTCGAGCATCATATTGCCCCGAGAATGAGGTAAACCTAAACTTCCCATGTATGGCTGTGCCATGTGCCTTGTATGCTCTATATCATGAATGCTCTGTAAACTTTCCTACATGAACGACCACCTTTTCTTTGAAACATTGCCTCACTCCTTTGCATCTCGACATTGAGCATGACCGAGCACTAGTCTTGTTTGCATGATAAACTAGTGACTTCCTAAGTGTGCTTCACACGAAATCATTGTTTTGAGAGCTCTTGTGCATCTTAACTCAACCCCAGTAGCTGTGACCTTGTGTGAGCTGTGTGACCTTGTGTGAGTTGTTGAGCCAAGTTTGTGATGACCCCTTTGCATGATCTACCCTGTCAACCAACATTGCTCATCCGAATGACCCTAGTGAATCCTTGCATCCGAGTAGTTTGCTCATTCCCCGTGGTAATTTAGCTAGATTTGTTGAATTGTTTCTCTTCTTGGCAAATTACCATGAGGGCTTGACTCGATGTAGTGGTGTGATCACAAACCCAGCTATAATTGCTTTGTACCTCTATGCATGTTTACCACATCAATCTGAGCTATAATGACACTGTGTTATCTCTGAACCTTGTGTGAGCCACAGGCACCCCCCATTACTTATAAGGTTCATATGAGTGGCTCCTTGGTAATTTGTAAGCATGTTAGCTGAGTATGTTGAGACCTGGTGCAATTGTATGCATACATTTGTGCATCTGTGGTTACTTTTCTTGGGTTTACGCATGTGCTCTCTCTCTCTCTAACCGCAACATCCGTGACTGTGCTGTGCATGACTTTGTGGCTGCTTGCCTTGGTAAGCTTTGTACTTGTGTGATCTGTTGAAAATCTGGTCTTTGAGTACTAGCCTTGGCACTGCGCCAATCTTTAATACGTGCATGATGGTGAGAGCACATTACTTGCTAAGCTTTGTTCACTGCCATATACGAAATTTGTGCAATCTAAGACCCGAGTCATGAGCATATCCTCGTGAAACAAGCTGAACTATCATGACTCTTGAGCAATTTTGAAATCGAATTATGTGCTTGTATGTTCGTGACCATAGTTGCCATCAGCCCGAGCCAAGCTCCGGCCCCGAAGGCTGTGAGTTTGAGCTACGAGATAGCCAAGTCTGTTTGCATCAAGCTGTGATAGTTGATATCAACTACCCCTGATTGACTCCAACACCCCGAGCATGTTATAAAGCTGTGCACTTTGTTCATTTCTTGTTGCATCTGTCTGATCCAAGTAAACATTGGATGTTGTGAATAAAATGCTATGCTCACATGAATGCTTTGGTTTTGTGTTAGCCGTGCTTGTTTTGCATAATCTCGACTCTACACACCTACTGTTTGCTTGTGCACTCATATGACTGTCTTTGCGTAATCTGTTGCTTTCTTGTTCTACCTGTGCACTCGGGCTGTGCTTGACAACTTTGCATTCGCAACATAACCATCACCCCTGTGTCTTGAGTTGCATTTAAAGCGTATTTGTGAACACAACCTCGTGCATAAAGCTGCTCAAGTTTCTAAGTGATTTCTTTGTTCTCAATGCACCTGACAAATTGTTGTTTTTCTTGTGCTTGGCCTAGGCTGCACATAACTTTGCCAATCCCCTCGCACAAAAACAACTTGAGCATAAACTGAAGCTCACATACTAGGCTGTGCAAAACCAACCAGCACATAACCTGTGCCTTACCAGGCTGTGCACACAGCCAGTGCCTGAGTTTGCCAAACTCTGCACCAACAGAGCCCTGTGCCAGATAGCTGGGCTGAAACAACCCATTGACTTCTAGCCCACTTAACTGAAATCGGGCTCAACCCACTCACAGGTTGTACACAAAGCTGAAGCCCAAATCTTGAGGTCTGTGCAAGCCCAGGCATGTCTTGGTTTCACCTTCTTTGAAAGCTGCTCACAACCAAACCAAAACCCAATAAACCAAATTCCCAGATAAACCAAAGCCCATTTTTATGTTATATTTGTAAGAATGTTAATGTTTCTGTACATTATCTTTTGGGTTGACATAACTCTTTAGATTGTTAGTGTATGGTGAATTTTTGTATATAATCCCGTAGGACTTTTTAATTTTCTTTCTTGATTCGGTTGAGTCTTCTTGCGCATATATGATGCTAATCCGATATGATATGTTGGATTCTAGCCTTAACGAATGAAGCTCTAGCCGTTCTATTGACATCCAGGTAATCTTCCCTTTTCTCTTATCGGCATAGTTCTCTCGGTATGTATTTATTTAAAATTTTTCTATATGTCGACACATTGAGGACAATGTTTGATTTAGGTTTGGGGTGCATTTGCATTTAGAGTTTTTAGTCTTTTATTTTATTTTTTAATTTTTTAAAAAAAAAAAAAAAAAAAAAAAAATTCAAAACTTTTTGCAAATAAAAACCTCCAACTTTTAGAATTTTAGAGTCACTAGCATGCTTCTAGCTATGTTTACATAGAGATTTGACCGAAATAACAGAAATTGGAAGTCTTGGAGAACACAATCGGGTTTCTTAGTTGATTAGAGCGTTAAAATTGGATTTAACCATCTTAGGAGAGCGAATTAGGTGATGTTTAGATATTCGGTAGTAGAATTGTGATCAACCATAGTGGAGACTACCCATTTTACATCAAGTGAGGCACCAACCTTCAATTTTTGCAACTTTCTAGAAAAGGCACATTTAGAGTGTGTGTCACCGTACGTCAATTAGGGTAGGAATGGTGAGCTACCCAACCGCACCATTTTCAGCACTACTTTTGATCTCTTGAGTGCTAGTTTTTTCAATCATGAGGGTGACGTTTAAAGAAAAACTCCTTCTAAATACCGATTTGTAGTTAGCATCACTCTCTCTCTCAATCAGCAAGACCCATAGAAACACATCATCGTCAACAAACGGAGCAGCATCAGAATATTGAAAGAAAAGTTGAGATAGTCCAAGGTTTATATGCAACAAAGAAAAAGAAAAGAAAATAGGATGAGAATGAATGAAGTTTGTGAAAAATTGAGTTTATCGTTTTATTGTAACTTAAAAAAAAAAAAAAAAAAAAAAAAAATTGTGTTGTATGATTATTTTCGTTTCATGTACTTAAAAAAAAAATAAAAAAATAAAAAAATAAAAATAAAATAAAAATTTTGTGAAGTTCGGAAGTTAAGTCATCAATAGTTGAAGACCAGAAGATTGAAGGCGTTTCATGGTTCTTATGAGAGAGTGATATTAATTGCCGATCGGGTGAGAAGGTAAGTGAGTACTCCATCCTTGATAATGGTTGATTTCCTTTCTTAGAGATCATGAGAAAAAGATTCTTTTTGTCCACATTCGTGGAGTCTCGATTTTATTTGGAAGGTTATCCTTCTTACCTACAACGTGTGCGAGATTTCTCTCTTTATTCCTGCTGCACACATGAGAGACTAAAAAAGCGATCTTTTGAGTGCAATTATCATAAAACCCTAATAGTGAGGCGAAGTCGAGGCTCATGATCACCGAATCCGAATTCTTTCATATGGTATGGTTACTTCTCGCTCAACTCTTAAGGATGAGAATGCGTTCTTTGGTAGTTCTAACCATTACTAGCATGCGAAACTCTATGTCCTCATAGCTCCTTGGATGCTTGAGACTCTTTTACACTCTGAAGGTGGAGAAGGTTTGTGGGTACACCTCGGTAAACCCTCACGAGACTACAACTCGTCCACTAGGGACACCTAGGGGTTTAAAGGCTTAGTGCATACGCTAAATGCATTCGAGAGACTGCGACGGGGTATAGTTAGGATTTCTTCATTTCTGTTTCACTTGAGGACAAGTAAAATTCAGGTTTGGGGGTATTTGATGAGTGCCAAATATTGCATATTTATACACCTTTTTATTGGCATTTAGCTCATCTTTTGTGTTCAGAAATCAGATATTATCCCATATTCTGTGTTTTCCTTGTTTTCAAGAATAAATATTTGTATTAATTAATTTTGTGTTTTTAGGTAATAAATAAAGCTCGGGCGCGAGGATCCAAAAGAGCGAAGAGGTGGAGACGAGCATCTATGGTTAAAGCCAAAGCCCGCAGCGCAGCGAGTTGCAACCCAACAAGTAGCAACTCATCTACAAGACATGGGCTTGAGCTAGACCCGACCGCGACCCCGGATCCGAACCCGTACACTCCAAGCTGTTGAGATTTCTATCTTCCACATCCAACGATCGCTGCCTCCATGCGCATCGAAGTTCGCTGCTCCGTGCAACACCAAACCACTCCAATTATCCATGGTGTCCGGATCTCTCCCGCCCGCATCCTACGGTCGCTTCATTTGGCGCATCAATTTTTGATATCCTCGCTCCACAACAAAACCACCAAGCCCTATACCTAATCGAGAGCAAACCTATTCTCTTCTTCACTTTCTCTTTCTTCTCTTCTCCTCTCCAACCGACAGACGAGCTCTGCTCTTCTCCATCTCCTCCCTCTCACGAAAAACCACCACCTCACCACCTCTCCTGTCGCCATCACCACTAGCTCTATCAACCCATCGGCACCCTCTCTAGGTCTAGTTATCTCTCTTTTAGCTTCTATCATAACCCTATAAGCTAAATTAGAGATAATTGGGGCTAGGGTTTCTCATACATCAAATCGGTAGACACAAGGAAGGCTACCAAAGGACGAAGTGACAAGAGGAGAGCATTAATCCAGTATGGGCGATTAGGTTTGCATTCAATTTCTGTTATGATAAGAATTAGGGTTTGGTAATTTTCCTTTGCATGTATAAATAGAGGAAGAAAGCGTGTGTGTTAGGCTCATGCACAGGCAGCTTGAGCACCACTTTGTAGAGTTATTTTTGTGTTAATTGTTGTTTTATGATGTTCTAATTTAGTTTGCTAGGGTTTCGGTGAAACCCTAATTCCATATTATGTTTTAACTTCTGTTGAATTTTCTTGAGTGTTTAAACTATAAAGATGTCTTCAATTCAAGTACCCAAGGCTTTTCTCTCACAATGGATGCCTTGTATCCATTGTAGTTAGGTTACAAGCGCTTTGAGTGTCTTTGTGACTCAACCCTTAGACCCTAAATGCCGATTCCCTTGACTAGTTGTACTTAATTAGACAACTAGTGCGGGGTTAGCACTTTAGCTGTTCTTTGAAGCATTACTGGGGAGAGATAGGTGGTGGAATTGACACCCTGCCCTTATCGGTCACAGGACAAGAAGAACACAATCTAGTTGAACATACAATAGGAGTTAGTGGTGGAAATTGATAACCCTAGCATCATTTTATCTCCATTGTTTCTATTTGATTTTATTTCATTATAACAAGCTTCAACTCGGTCGTGTATCGACACCAAAAACACCAACTTATAGTTCATTTACACACTTGCTTGAATTCGAGTCTAGCATAGCTATAGATCACTCATACCGGCACCACAAGTCTCGTGGATCGACCCGTATTTGCCTTTGTCTATAACCAAGACACCGTGCACTTGCGGTATAATTAGTAGGCTAAACTAGACACATTTCCAGAGCCTACCACCAAGTATCTTCGTTGGAGATAGCTCGTCAATTTGATCTTTGCTGCAAAGTTTAAAGATGAGGCACTCGAGCATGCTAATGAACAACTTAGCGCTCGAGATGATGGAGCTTCATCGAAATTAGCCTCGGATATGGAGGATCGGTCCTCTCGAGATGAAGGTGCAATTCGAGTGTTCGGGCTATTGACTATATCAACAATTCTTTCTTGGAAGCTTTCGAACTTGGTGACGAAGTTGTCTTTCCTCGTCTTCCTTATCCTTGATTCTATTGTCTCGGGCTTTGTTTAACCAAACTCTTTGTTGTTTTATGTCCTCAATGAGGTACATTTTTAGCTATGATGTCTCCTTCTTTGAAACAATGCTTTATGATGGTTTGAACCTTTGTTATCCGCCATACAACTTTTAAGAAATGTTAGACATATTTTGGTAAAATTATCATTTCACTTTATGTTATTGCATGAATATTTTTTTTAGGCGTAATGTGTTTAATTGGTCGCATTACAGTCAAGTTATCACAAGGTGCTAAGGTATGCTTAACCTTTGGTGGAACATTCAACGTCCTACCCGGATATCCTTTGGCTAGAAAGGTATCATGGTGGCGAAGGTCCCTACATGGGCAATAATTTTCCTCAGAACCCTACGCGTTCAGCGTGAAAGCTGCTTTACTTTGTGAGGTATCTCTATAGGGATATCTTATTTTTATGATGCCTCATGAAAGGAGCCATCGCTCGGAGGATCCGAGATTGACATATCGTGATTATGCCTTGCCTTGCCTCATCGTCACTCCCGATTTCGGAGGGTGTCTATTCTAACCCAATTGTATTAATCAAAGCTAATTTTTTTATCAAAAAGTTTCTTTCATTGATTAGTAAGGTTTATAATACTCATGGAACAGGAGATATACTTCATATAGATAGCATAATCTTCCAAGTATAAATCCAAAACCATAGCTTGATTACGTATTTAATCTCACTGAGACTTGAGAAGTAATACAACAAGCAATATGTTGCAAAGTCCTCTTAGTGAGGACAATTTTGAATCCTCAAGTCTTGAAACACAATCCTTTTGAACCACATTTAGTTGATGACCCAAGCTTACAATTGAAAGTTTTATGCGAACTATTTTCATTTGATTTCTATTGCTTTGATTTGGAATATCTCCCTTTTTATCAATAGGAGTACGAAATACCAAATATTCGAAGCAACTTTTGATACATGATCGGGGACGAGACTTTTTCACATAAGTTGTTTTTCGAGATGAGATTCTCACACTTTTCTCGGAGAATGCACAGGAAGAATCTCCTAAACACAAGATATTTCCTTTAAAGCAAATAAAATATTTTTAAAGAATTACACTGTTACGAGATATGTGAAGAAAAAATTTAGATTTATCCTTTAAAATATATATCGATCTCATCATTATGGGTCTTAATTATGAGTTTTTCTTGAATAGTTGTTTTCCTGACAGTATCTTCAAGATTTTTTATTTTATTTTTGATACACGAAAGCCGGGCCTAGGCCCCTACCCGAACTTGCCCAGTCGGGATGGACCCACTGCCATATCAACCCGCTATAACCCATATAATATTTACATATAAGATGAGTATTTCATGAGATCTCCAAACTCTTGAGCAGAGACTCGATCCGTTTACCTCCTACTTGAGAGTCGGGCTCCTGGCCAACTAGGCTAACCCCTGATGGTTTATCTTCAAGAATATCAACTAACTTTTTTGAGTTTTAGTTCTTGAGTGACTTTGTTGATACCATCAGTAAAAATGTCAATAGTTTCAAACAACTCGTGTTCTCTATTTAGAGTTTGACTAAGTTCATAATCATACAACGAAAGCTTCTCAAATAGGGATTTTATTTGAGAGGTTTGATCTTCAATATTATGAGATTCACAACAACACTTAGTGAGATCCTCATCTGATTTTGATTTTATTCCAATTAACTTGGGAGACGTATCCTTAGAAATTAAAGACACAATCTCACCTCTGGACTTGGAAGAATCAAATAAGGAGTTATCCTTCGAGGTAAGCCCTAGACACTTTGCATAATCAAAACCAGTTGGTGTCATTTGTAAAGTACGTAAATACATGTATGATCGAATACAAACAAAGACTTATTAGGTCTAACAACGTTTTCCCGCTCTGATACCAATTGGAAATGCAGGGGATACCAAATACACCCAACCTTTTCGGTTGACAAACTGTATATACAAAACTTAATACAATTGCAAGTAGACCAACATAATGAACCTTAACAATATGTATATAGAGTTAATATCTTAACCTCTACTCAATCAATATGTATATATACACAAGGTCCGTGAACATTTGATTGTTGTGAGTACTTGGACGATCTCAAAAATTAATATCAAGATCAATCTAGGCATATCCAAATAATTTAATTAGAATTCTGCCAAGTGATTAAACTTGTTATCTATCTTTCAAGATACAAATTCTAAAAGAAATAAGTATTGTAATCGATTACAATTAAGCAAATGTATATACTCATATTGAATACGTACAAACTTGTGTAAATAGAGTTATAAAGATAAACAATATAATGCGAAATTGAAAAACACAAGACACCAAAAATTTTGTTAACGAAGAAACCGCAATAGTAAAAAATCGGGACCTCGTCCGATTGAACACCACATTATATTAAGCGCTACGGATATTATCCTACTATCGGACTTCAAACTTGAATGTAGTTGGCAAATCCACCCTCCAAGCAATTGATTATAGTCGCTCCTTACGTCTCTTGAACCTCGCAAGGTTCTCGACTTTATTCCCTTAGGTGACGTCCTTTACAACCTAAAAGTTGCTTGACCAAAGTGAAGACTTTTGATACCAATCTAGCTCTAACAGATAAGCCTATTTGATTTTCGTTTAGATCAAAGATCAAAGTGTGGAAATCTGTTTGCAATAGCAAGCTAACAAACCTCACAAATCCAGAACTAAAGACTCCGAATAGCAGCCTAGATTCTTAACCACCTTTCAAGAACAATCGTCGAAAGATCAACTAATATCATTCTTTAGATATCTATCTTGAGGAATCACAAAGTCTAAGACGAATGGGAACTTTTGTGATTACTATCTATCTTGACGAAAGAGAAAAAAGAACCTCGATAACATAAAGCAATATCAAGATTCACGATATATCAAGGTAAAGATAGTCGCACGGCTTCATGAATCCCCAAGCGAAGTATTTTTAGTTTTAGACCTAATAGAGACGACACGGAATCAACTAGGACACAAAGTGTCGGGATTGATTTTCCTAGTTGTGAGAGATGCTCTATTTATAGATTTCAAAGACCAAGGTTAGCTTAGAATTCAAGCTAAGATAACTTGAGAATCAAGCAAACAAATAGGTCTTCAAACTACAATAGAAGACTACACACATAGGTTAAATGCTCATGAACCGTGTGTCATTTATTCGGTTTCCAACTTATCCAAAGAAATAAAAGTTATTTGATGTTCCTTTAAACACCTAAGAAATTAATCATAGTTCATACACGTAAGTGTTTAAGTGATCAATAAAGTCTTAGAAGTGTTTAAGAGAGTTCTAGCAATGCTAAACATAGTAAAATAATAAGACTTTGAGCATACGCTAAACATTGTCAGGCAGTTGGTACAACGGTTTGCCAAGTAGGATTTGTTTACTTGTTAGGGTACTACGATTGGTGAAACGAGTTCATCCCTTTCTATTTCGAGTTGACCTTGGTTCGTGAATCGGGTTCGCTAACCGCTAGCCAATTAACCCAACTTCTAAATCCGGTTCACCAATCGGGTTCGTGAATTGTTCCCAACTGAACTTGTGGTTTGCGAACCATTTTTCCAACCTTCATGTAATTCTATATCTCGATATGTATGGTTTTCAAAGGCGAGTTCGCCAACCTACCCGAGTAGAAATTCTAGTAAGTTCATATATCTCTCTTATGATGTTTGAAATATTCCCAAGTGATATAATCATTTGCATGAGAAATTTTCAATTGATCCACAAATTAATTCATATAACTAATATTTTTAAGGACCTTTGAACATCTAATCGCTAAATCATATTTTGAAATGTTTCACAAGACAAGCTTGACTCAAAACATCTTCTTTGTTAATCTACTATAAGTCATATTTTATAGTCTCAATAGATAGAATGATGGTATAATGAGTAAAATAGAATGGTTAGGTCTTCACATACCCGACACATAAGTTCTCCAAATGTCTTCGTCAATTTTCAGTCTTCAAGGGTGATCTCGATACCCAACTACAATTCTAACATATCCGAAACTTAACTAAGTAGACTAGAAATCAAGATATAGTTTTGATCACCTAACATTGAAAACAATCTTGAGATAACAAAACTTATGGGTTCAACCTTGAGAAATGCTCTAACATATTAGTATTAACTTTTGTAGGATAATTTTAGTATGTATATACTTAAAAATAATAATTATACTTATAATCTTGATGCATTCTTGGTATGTGTGAATACCTCAAGATTGCTCTTGGAGTTAGAGGGGATTTTTGATTGTAGAAATTTTGCTCAACAGTTTATGGGAGTGTGTGGGTAATGGTGAGAGTTACAACTTTTTCTATGGTTTTTGGCATCATAATGAGAGAATGTGATTTGGGTTCATGAGTTCAGTACGGATGCGTTTAGATGGGTTTGGGTTTATGGAGGATGGAACATGGAACATGGAACATGGAGCTTTCCAATGTGCTCTCATAGTAATAGACTAATAGCTGCTCTAGCTCTCTCAGTTGTAGGGAGTGGAACTTTATATTAGAGACGAGGAATTAATTATTTGGAAAGCTAACACTACTGGGATTTTTTTAATGAAGCAGACCTATAGTAGTAATTGATGCTACAAAAATTGCTTGGTATAAAATTGTTTGGTTCAAGAATCGGATTCTAAGGATTTCTTTTATTTTTTGGATAGCTTGTTTGAGGACGCTAAGGGCAATAGCAAAGTTGCAGAGATGGGGTCTTATAGAAAGTGTTGTTTGTTTATTATGTGATAGTGGGACTGAAGATGAAGACCACTTATTTATTGGATGCCCTTTCTCGAAGTCCATTTGGAATGGTCTCCCGATAAAAATTGTGTGTCTAAGAGAACCTTGTTATTCCTGGGATGTTGAATTGCAGCAGCGCCAAGATGAGTTTAAAGGAGATGGTGCTTTGGACACTATGAGCAAACTCTAATTAATAGTTTGTCTATCATGACTGGAAAGAAAGAAATATGAGAGTTTTCTTTACTCAAAGTTTGAGTGTCGGCGGTGTTAGTCATTCAATTATGAATGATGTCAGATTAAAATATGCTGCATCAAAGCTTTCTGATATGGACAAGCCTCAATTCAGAAGGTTACTTGATGGTTGGGGGATTGATTGTGGTTTTAAAACTCAAGTGGTGGTGACTCTACTGTTTGTTTCCTTCTAGAGATGAAATTATGATTAACACAGATGAGTCTAGGAAAGCCGACTCGGAGGTTGTGGAGCTATAATAAGAGAAGGATTATTTACTTAGGACAAAAATTTGAGGCTATTAGATATTCACATGTTATAGAAATACTAATAAGGCAGTTGATTATCTTATTAGATTCGCCCTTCAGAGAGTTTTGGTGAACTGAACCATGTTGGTTTTGATAGTAAGTTATTTTGCTTTTTGGTTTAGAATATAAGGTTGAGTAGTGCGCGGGAAAGCTATATAAGCAAGAAGCTTAATAGTCGTCAGATCGTTTCACTAACTGTTGGATTAAAATTAATAATGTTTTTCCAGTTAAAAGCAACTGGCAAACTTATATTTTATTATAATCAGACCATTTTTAAAAAAGATCAATTCGTATTATAGTAGAAACTCTATAAATTAATGATGTTGGGACCACCAAAATTTATTAATTAAGCGAGATATTAATTTATATATTAATTAATATCTTATTAACTTATAGATAAATTTAACTTTGATCAATAAATAACATAGGTTTGGACAATTAGGATGAGCAGGTTAGGCGGTGATATCAGTCAAGCCTTGCAAAATTTTATCGAAAAGTTGGGTTATTGCAATCCAGTGAATGTCAATATGTCGTGAATATCTGGAAGAAAATGAAGTTACGCAATTGTTGACTGATGAAGAAATAATTGAGAGCGTAATGGGAACTGATAAAGATGGGAAAAAGATGATGAAAGTTCTACAATAGACCCCCCTTCACGAAACAAGGTTGTTAAAGCGACAATAACATTAAATAACTTCTCACTGGGCTATGAGAAACACCACTAGAAATTCTTACGATGATAAGAAAAATTATTTCACTGTGATATTGATTTTAACAAAAACTGAAGACAACTGATTTATTTTTCTAGAAATCTTCGTAAAACATTAGTTATATATATATATATATATAGTTGATTATTAATTTATATTTCATACGGGTCTACATAAGTAATCAAAAATGTATTAATTTATAGTTTTAGCGATTTATTAATTTGCACGTTGTTCTGGAAAGCTAGGATCGGCTAAAAATATTATTTAAGAAAGTTTATTAATGGAGTTTCTACCCAGTACATCCTTCTTCTCTATAAAATTATCTATTTGGTAAGTTCTCAATGAATAAAAATTAAAGAGACGCATCAAACAAAGATCATAAAGTCAGCATATAACTCTTATTTCTCCTTTGGAAGTAGAAATGAAAAACAAATCTGATGGATTCGAAAAAATATTTTTCTCTTTACTCTTTTGGTTTTGTTTTTAGTCATACGGGTGTAGAAGTTCTGAAGCAGAAGTTTGGGGAAAAAATGTCCATAAAAAACTCGGCTTCTTCTTTAACAAAACCTTGATTTTTCTTTCAAAATCTTAACCGATATCAGTTTGGGACGTTACATATTTGATAGACGCATTTATGTGTCTATTTTGATCTCGATTTTCTATATTGTTAGTACCCATTTTTGTATTTATTTTGGCATTTTATGTTTTTGTACGTGTTTTTGGAGAAATAAGCTTTTGCGGGAAAATTGGCTCGAAAAGTGGTTTTTGCGCTCATGGGAGAAAATTACTATACGGACCTCCATTTTGGATAAGGTGTAACCAAATTACTAAGGGGCACCAAAATCACTATCGGCACCCCAGCATCAGGATAAGGGGCACTCATCTTCAAGAATTCAAAATGTTATTTTGGCGGGAAAACTTGACAGTCTCCTGGCAAAGTTTGGATTCGATTTTGAACGTGATCTAAGGAGACTCAATCACGGATTTTGGTTAATTTAGGCCTGTTAGGGATAAACAGACTTAGTATGGGCATTTAGATCGATTAAATTGGGCTGTGTGATCGAGTTTGGCTCAAACGAGGAGGATAGTTTTCGGAAAGATTTAAGCCGAGTTTTGATTGGAGTTCTTCACGGGAATGGACTGTGGTGAGTCTATTGCGACAAGGCAGGGAGAATGGCGTGTTTTGCTACTAACAGAAGGAATCGAATCTCTTATTTAGGTAGTTATCTAAAACGGGGAAGGGGAAGAGTTTATCGAGTTTAATTTTGGAAGTTCAATGCAGTTTGGGAGAAAAATATATCCTCTTAAGATTCGGATCAACCAAGTGTGGGAGTTTTAACCAAATAAGAGCCGCGTGAGAATAAAAGAAAAGGAAATATTGCCGTGGCTTGAAGAGGAAAAAGAGTTATACTCGGGATTTTAGGACACCTCATTGTATAAATACAAGTTCTGGGAGTCCAAGAAGGGTAATCGGAGAGTTTGGGCTAAAGCAGAGGTAGAAAATCACGGCTGCAGAGGAGTTGTAGCAGCGGGAAGGTGAAGAGGAAGAAGAGAGGTTGCAGGACGACACTTGAAGTGTCGTTCAAGAACACGAAGAACAGACTCGCAGAGGCGATCTTTTATTCTACAACAAAAGCAGAGAACTATCATTCTTGACAGTCTTAGAAACTTGTAATGGTGACGTACGAAACAATGCGTTACGGCGTTACAAATCTCTCGTTTTATACAATTTCTTCAATAAAACACCTTTTTGAGCTATGGATTATTATTTTGTGCGTGTTTTTGATATGATGAGCTAAACCCCATCGTTTGGGATGACGGAGGAAGCCAATTCTCATCACTGTGGTAATTTTATTAAATTCTTTTTATGACTTTTGCATTAATATAATTTGAATTATGATTTTAAATTAATTATTTGTGATTTAGTTTGATGGGTTATGCTTAGCTTAGGTGTTTTGATAATCCATGCTTACCATTTACAATTAATGTTTTATAAAATCTACCTTGGCAAAGATTAAGAGTAAATAATTATTATTTTTGGAGCTATAATTGTCAAAGAATTAATAATTGAACCATAGAAAAAGAGTTCGGTGAAATCCTGATTCCCAGTAATGTCTCAATATTATTATCATCCTTTATTTTTTTCGCTAGTTTTTAGTATTTTATATAAGTAAGTCCTAAAATCGACAACTTCCCAAGTCCGAGAATCAAACCCTTACTTACCACAACTAAAACTACATCAGTTTTTGGCGCCGCCGACGCGGACTTGTATTTAGGTTTAGGTTTTAGGTTTTGCATTTTTTTAGGTTTTGTATATATTTTAATCATTTTTTTATTAATATTTTTTGTTCTATTTTACGTCTTTGGTATTTTTGTTTTTGTTGTGCAGGATTGGCTTGAAGCGAAACGTGGAAAGTTGAACTTGCCTTACAAAAAGGGAGAAACTGAAGATTTTATTTTTAGACTTTCATCTTATTTTTAGTAGTTTCTTTATTTATTTTTGGACTTGTATTTTTCTTTTATTTGTTTGTGTTAATTTTTAGTACTTTATTTATATATAAAAAAAAAACACTGCACACACCAATTGCATCTTCGTCAGACTATCGAGTTTAGGAAAACTGGTGGATTAGTAAGCTGAACCCGTGCCTTGGGCCTTATGGGAGTTACCAGGTGAAAGTCCACAAACCTCAAACCTCGTACCTTTGGGTATATTTGTTGTAGGTAACCCAAGCTTACCTAAATTAGTTAGCCCAAACATTTGCATGTGCACGATTTTCTTTCTTCACTAGTATTACTTCTATTTTTGTCGAAATGGTGAAGGAAAATGATGATGAGGTCCCAGTAAAACCCTTAGGGATCGTTTAAACCCATCTAGGGTAGTGCGTGATCTTCTACGGTCCAATTTGATATTAGACCTGAGACTATTGGCATGCTACGTAAGTTTAGAGGATTAGAGAATGAGAACCCGTATACCCACATAAGAGACTTTGAAATGATTTGTGACACAATGAACTATCCGAATGTCTCCAAAGATGTGCTTAGGTTACGTTTGTTTCACTTCTCTCTCTATGATAAAGCCAAAGAGTGGTATCATTTTATTCCTTCTAAAACAATTACCACAGGATGGTCTTGTAGAGGCATTTTTAAGAAATTCTACCCACACCATAAGACCGCAAATCGTTGGCGAGTCTATCCAAACCTTTGCGAGAAACTAGGTGAAAAACTTCATGATTATGTAGAAAGGTTTAGTGAATTGTTATACTAAGAGTGTCCACATCACGGCTTTGAGAAAGCCCACATGGCCCAAATTTTATATGAGGGCCTTGATAGTGAAACCTGTATGCGGTAGAAACAATTAGTGGTGGAGAATTTACCCATCAAGACCCAGATGAATGTTTCGATTTAATTCATCGAGTTAGCCGAGAAAACTAGGCAATGGGCTTCAATGAGAGAACCGGAAGTACCTAGAAATCCTATCCATAGGATCGATAGAGTTGATTATGGTTCAGATATTCTTAGGCGTCTAGAAGCCTTAGAAATGAATCAAGGGTCACACCATGCTAGATACGAAGAGCAATCCCATGCTCTTTATAATAACTCTAGGTTTGAAAACCGTCAGAGATTACCTATAACCCTGGTTGGAGAAACCACCCGAATTTGTCTTGGTCTAAGGGCCAGAGTCAAGGTCAGTCTAGTATTTCCCAGGCTCTCCCAAGTTTTGGGTATACTAAGAACCATTTAGGGCAGAACAAAAGATCGAACCATCGGATAAAAAAATAATGAGTTTAGAAGAGTCTCTGACCATCTTATATCATAAAACTGCAGAGTTTAAGCAAATGGTTGAGAAAGGTTTACAGGAAAACTCTCAGGCTATTTCAGAGCTAAAAAATCAGGTTAGTATAATTGCAGAATTTTTGAGCGAAAGAGAGAAAGGCAAGTTACCCAGTCAACCATTACCCAATACTAGAGCAATTCATGAAGTATCTCACAGAGAGAAAGAGTTCAATCATATGAACTCGTAACAACCTTAGGAGCGGTAAAATCCAGAGACAATAAGGTAGCCATGCCTAATAGTGGACATCTTTTGTAGATCCACCTTCTAGTTCCCATTCTAGTTCCCAAGATGAGCCCCGAAGGAGCCATTAGTCAAGAGACCGATAAAATTTCTAGTGATGCCGGTGTGGTTCCCGATAGGTCTCATTTTGTGCCCAGAGCCCCATATCCACGGTTGTTAGCTCCAACAAAGAGAGAGTCGACTTTCAACGAAATAATGGAGATTTTTAAGCAGTAAACATAAATATTCCTTTATTAGAAGCAAGTAGGCAAATGCCTGCTTATGCCAAGTTCCTAAGGATCTTTGCACACGAAAGCGTAAGCTTAATGTCCATAAGAAATCCTTTTTAGCCGGTCGTGTAAGTTCAATCCTTTCGAACCAAACAACCCCTAAGTATAAGGACCCCGGATGTCCCACCATATCTTGTACGATTGGTAATCACATAGTTGATAAAGCATTACTTGACTTAGGAGCTAGTGTTAACCTACTCCCGCGTACCATGTGTACACCTGACTAGGTCTTGGTGAGTTGAAGCCGACTAAAATGACCCTACGGTTGGGCGATAGGTGCCGTAAAAGTACCTCGTGGTGTCATAGAGGATGTATTGATTGAGGTTGATAAATTTATTTATCCAAAGTGGATTTTGTTGTTCTAGATACTCAACACATTCGAGATCCTAGTGCTCAAATACCGATGATTTTAGGTCGCCTATTTTTAGCCATAGCTAACGCAGTCATCAAGCTGTAGAACCGGGCTTATGAACATATCTTTTGGTAATATGACCTTTGAACTAAATGTCTTTAATGTTAATGGACAACCTTCGATGGCTTGGAGGAAGTGAATATGATTAGCACTTTAGTTCGGGATCTAATTCAAGATAATTGGGACGACACTTTATTTGGTGATTCCTTAGATGAATTTGATGAGACAATTCTCTTAAGTCAGTTAGGTGACCAAACTGTTGAACTAGAAGAAGATCTCGAGTACATTAAAGACTCTACGGACCCTGATATTCAAGCCATAGTGCTAGGCCTTACGGAGAGTAATGTTGACCCTAAGTTTGGGGGTAATGATCTAGAAGAAGCTCTTGAGTATTTTAAAGATTAAGAGGATCCGGAAATTCAAGCAATAGTTAGAGGTTTATCCGAGAATACTGATTACCCTAAGTTTGGGGGTAGTGATGGTCAAGTAACCCCATTAAAAGTCCTTAACTTAGGACTCGAGCCTAGTGTGCCCGAGGTATTACTTGAGTCTCTTCCGGCTCCACAACCCGATCCTCGATATTGTCCGGAGGAAATCCAACCACTAGAAACCCATAGTTCGAGAAAAAATGTTTGTCAAGACACTCATATGAAGCCCAAGTGGGCACCCTGAGAAAAACCCAGTTGTCTTACAAGAAACCTTGGATGAGGATGTGTTATGTCTGTTCATTTTTCCGATTTGGTGCATTTGTCTTATAATTGTGGCAATTTTATTTGATTTTGTTGACCCACAGTTTTTTCGACTATTGATATATGATTTGAAAGGTAATTAGCCATTTTTGTGGTATTTACAAAATGCAGTCAAGACTTTAAACTTAGCACTTCTTGGGAGGTAACCCAATATTCATGCAACACGGTAATATCTTTCCTTAACTCTTTTGCTTCAAATGGTAACAGTTTCTCCTTGTTCATGTTTTTAATTTTATCTTTAGAACATTGAAGACAATGTTAGATTTAAGTTTGGGGGTATGGGAGAAACTTTTTAGTTGCATTATTAAACTCCAGAGCCTAGAAATTTATGCTTATTAAGGATAGCACTAACCAATCTAAGTAGATGGAAGCATTTTGGTTGTAGGAGTTGAGGAACCAATCTGATTAGATGGAAACATCTAAAGAGTCTATTCATAAAAGCACAGAGTTCAGGTGTTAGAAATAACATGATAGTTTCACCATATCTCGTTGAGTCCTTTTCACTTCTGTTTTTATTTTGTTTCTCTAAGTGATTAGGTGGGGCCTACGAATCAAGTTGTTACCAATGCTAGGGTGAATTAGAGTGATTGAGATACCAAAAAAAAAAAAAAAAAAAAAAAAAAAAAAAAAAAACTTGAAGAAAAAAGTTGAAAAAAAAGGTTGAAAAAAAAAGAAAAAAAAAAAAGAAGAGAAAAAAAAAGTGAGACCAGACCATCAGACTAACTGGAATAAATTCAATAAGGTCGACCACTGGAACCCTTGTATATGCCAGTTGAGTTGACCTAGAGTTAGGATTATCGACCACTGGTTCCCTTGTATATGCCGGTGTGTTGATATTAGTCGGACTAGTATCTCGGTCCATTAGGATAGGTTCATTTTGGCGGAGGCCTTCAGACAGATATGGGAAACACCGTTCACTTAGTAAACATCAAAACCATCTATGTTTTTCTCTATATCCATCTTCTTGATTTATCCATGTGATTGGTAGACTACGTTATATTGATGTCCATAGTGAGACTACCTGAGTAGAGCTCTGTGACTTATATACGAATTTTAGTATGCTTGAGTGCAAACTCGTGTACAGCAATTGGAATTTCGCATCAGGGTACTTCCTCTTGTAGTCAATAAGTATGCCAACCAAGGAGATTCTTTAGTGCCTTCTAAGGTTCTGCGTAGATAGCTAGGGTCTGGAGTAAAGGTTTTGTGGGTATATCTCTGGTAAATCCTCCCGAGACTATAACTCGGCCACTAGGGCCACCTAGGGGTTTAAAGGCTTATTGCATACGCTAAATGCAATCGACGATGCCTGCAACAGTGAGTTATATTTTCTTGATTTGATTTGATCGGGACTAGCAAATAATAAGTTTGGGGGTATTCGATAGACGCATTTATGTGTCTATTTTGATCTCGATTTTCTATATTGTTAGTACCCATTTTTGTATTTATTTTGGCATTTTATGTTTTTGTAGGTGTTTTTGGAGAAATAAGCTTTTGCGGGAAAATTGGCTCGAAAAGTGGTTTTTGCGCTCGTGGGAGAAAATTACTATACGGACCTCCATTTTGGATAAGGGGTAACCAAATTACTAAGGGGCACCCAAATCACTATCGGCACCCCAGCATCAGGATAAGGGGCACTCATCTTCAAGAATTCAAAATGTTATTTTGGCGGGAAAACTTGATGGGTCTCTGGCAGAGTTTGGATTCGATTTTGAACGTGATCTAAGGAGACTCAATCACGGATTTTGGTTAATTTAGGCCTGTTAGGGATAAACAGGCTTAGTATGGGCATTTAGATCGATTAAATTGGGTTGTGTGATCGAGTTTGGCTCAAACAGGGGAGGATAGTTTTCTCGGAAAGATTTAAGCCGAGTTTTGATTGGAGTTCTTCACGGGAATGGACTGTGGTGAGTCTGTTGCGACAAGGCAGGGAGAATAACGTGTTTTGCTACTAACAGAAGGAATCGAATCTCTTATTTCCGGTAGTTATCTAAAACAGGAAAGGGAAGAGTTTATCGAGTTTATGAGACGTTTAACGGTTGCGATGTGAATACTGTTGCTCTTCCCATCCAAGATATAAACAAGAGAAAAGAAATTCTTTCAACTTCCCATTCGATTTTTCCGATCAGGAGCAAGCGGAGATACAATTTTTTTATGTCGAGAAAATCTCAAACTATGCCTCAAGATTTGGATTGCGATGAAAAGGTGTATGATCGGATACCTCTGATGATGGTCAAGTTGTAAAAAGCCTATCGAGTACGCAAATTGCCGAGGTAATAAACTTTGACATGCAAGAGCATAAAGTTGATAATTTGTTTTATAGAGAGAATTGCGGAAATAAGTTGTGATCCATACTAATGAAAAACTTATGTAAGGTATTTTTGTTTGCCACCATTTTACTAGGATGATATTGTTTGTGGAAGCAGGTATTCTCCAGGAAGAGGTGAGGGAAGGCATGTGTTTTAGAACAGTGTGCATGAGGGTGGTGGTAGTAGTGGTACTGGGGGTGAAATTGGTGGTGATGGGACTAGTGATGGTGGGAACATAGAGGCAACAAGCTGGTGGTGGAGATCAAGGTCAGCAGAGAGTACCTTCTCATCCAAATGGTGATCGTATTTGGGGGACAAAATACGGGTGGGTGGTGTTTCCTATTCATCCCCGTCGAGGCCGGTTGTGATCAATGGGGAGTGGTACTGGTATGGGATCGGTATGTTGTTTGTGGAGGTGCACGACAAAGGATTTTTTTTGCAGCACCCATGCACGAGGATGTCGGATCTACTATTCGAGAGAATGATTCCATCCCCTTCCTGTTGATCTTTGTTATCTTCCCTAACTTGTTTATGTTGGCACCTGAAATTAAGAAGATGGATGTAGATATTGCTGTCATTGCTAATGCAGAACTGAGCGAGGCGAATCCTCCTCAGAATGTACCCGACTTGGATCATATGCCTAT
The DNA here is from genome assembly GCA_023531295.1 of Papaver armeniacum. Taxonomy (NCBI): domain Eukaryota; kingdom Viridiplantae; phylum Streptophyta; class Magnoliopsida; order Ranunculales; family Papaveraceae; genus Papaver; species Papaver armeniacum. The sequence goes on from JAJJWW010003692.1 coordinate 450,542, forward strand.
GCCGATTGCCGGAACCCATTTGCTCCGGTTCTGCAGAGAAAGCTACAGATGCATCTGGAGATGCTAATGCTGTCTAAACTGGTAGGTTTCAAAGCAGAACTCTAAGGGATGTGAGGAATATGTTGATTGCAGAAAACAATATTTCTATTTTGGTTTGTCTTGATTGTCAGAACAAATTTTACTTTTTTGGTGTTGAATAGTGGTGTTGAATTGTGGTTTCATGGGTTGAATCATGTTGAATTTGGGTATGTCTAATTTGATTGTGTTCAGTAAAAAAGTGAACTTTTTTTCTAGATTTTTGAGAGTGGTATTGCAATGAAGCCATTAGATAGTTCTGTCTATTCTAATTTGTCTAATTTTAGCATTGGTACTAGTATAGGGGATTCTGTTATAGGGGATTCTTAAGATGTGAGTAGTTTTAATAGAACATAAATTGAAAATTATATGACTTTATGAAAGGGGTTTCCGGCTTCGGTTTTGCAACTTCGTGATTTGAGATTTGATGTTGAATGTTTTTTCATGGAAGGGAAAATCCGACTTCCAAACTTGTGTAGTTAGTGATTTGTTTCTCTATTACTCCATTTCCCGAGATTGTGATTTGAGTGATTTGTGTGTGATGTGTGTGTGACGATCTTCATCTTGTCTCTGTGATTGTTTTGAGGGTCCGTGATTGATTCAATTACAACAAAGCACGGATGTGAGTGATTTGAGATAGCCATTCGAGATCAGGTGATGAACAATCTTAACATTTGGTGAATTTCGCGTGAAATCCGGTGGAATGTGACTGATTGGAAGATAGAAAAATAAAATGTAACGGCTAGGAGAGGTCATGAAGGGAGAGATCAAAGAAAGGAGAGAGGGAGAGCTTATTCTTGTACATGTCTATTCCATTTCGGTTCTCGTTAAACACCGGATTGTGTTACAACCAAAATAATAAAATTGTCCCAAATTCGCCATATGAAGGTTCCGCCCATAATTCGGACGTCACAGAGAGGGTGATAGAAGCAAAGATCCCAATCCTCGTCGACTTTAGGGTTAAAACGAATCGGCTACTTCATCAACTCCCCAACTACGCATGTGGACAGTTGTTCCCAATCCCAATCTTCAACACAAAACCTAAGCCATAGTTTACAGCCTTATGTCTCACGTACATCTTACACGACCGGGACCCACACAATATAGCCAAGTTGGCGAGATCTTTTGTCCGTATAAGCTGAAATATTTCCTCATTTTCTCTTTCCTTCTAAATTTCGGTTTTCATCTTCCTTCCCATCCAGTCATCCACATCAAATCTGTTCACACTCCTCTAACGAGGGTATATTTCGAGTGCAAATCTGTTCACACTCCTCTAACGAGTGTATATTTCACATATTTTTCTGATTGGTTGATTATTTAACGGATGACCCCATTACCCTCCATGTTTAGAATCACGACCCTCGTTACATAACTCCCTAAATTAAATCAAGGGTAGAGATTAAAATGTGAAATATACACTCGTTAAGGAGTGTATATTTCACATATTCTTCTGATTGGTTGATTATTTAACGGATGGCCCCATTACCCTCCATGTTTAGAATCACGACCCTCGTTACATAACTCCCTAAATTAAATCAAGGGTAGAGATTAAAATGTGAAATATACACTCGTTAAGGAGTGTGCACGGTCGCACTCCCTTTTCACTTTCTAAACATATAAATCTCCAGTCCACCATTACTCTCAATGTGACCACGCTAAACCCTAGAAAATTCTACATATTCGATGATTCCAATGTCAAATGTCAAATTTCCTTCCACTTTTATCTCTACATATATTGTGCATATTTCCTTATCCAGCATCTGTAGAAGAAACATTTTGATTTTTCTCCTTCTCAATCAATCGAATGGCACCAATTCCTCGATCTTACGCATCGTGACTAATCGCTACGCAAACCCTAACGAATTCACAAGAAAGTAGATTACTTGTTGGTGAAACACTTAGTATAAGTGCTAATTTTGCTTCTTCACCTTCACCTCGAAATTGGTTGCTTGGAGAAAGAGTAGTAGTAATTATGTTGTTGTTGAAGATGAATTTGTTAATTCCAGTTTAAGAGTTATTTGTCGGGAACAAATAAATGGTGGCGATGGAAATATCTTTAAAAATGATGGCTCTTGGAAGGTTTAAGAAAGCTTCATTGCGTTCGTTTAGTTTGGAAACTACTCCTCAAGATCCTTTTGTTGTGAGTAAATTCTTACTTTTTCTATTTTTTGATTTTGATTTTAAATTTTGTAATTGAATTTCACTTAATTGGCGTCGATTGTTTGAAATTTGCAAAGGTAAGGTCTAATATAAAACAAAAATTAGGTCATAGATTGTGTTGTTATGTTGTGTTCCATTGATTTATAGAACTAGGCTTCATTTTTAAATTTGCCAATTCATAGTATTTATATATTATCCTGTTGCAATTTCACATGTAGTTAATTAATTATTTGTTTGTCTTAGAGTTAGATATGCATGTTAGGAATTGAAAATTGGAAACTTGTTGAGTTAACCGTTGGGTGAATTGATGATTGGAAATTGTCGCAAAATGGTAGAATTAATTGGGTTTAGGGTATAGTTATTAATTCTAATGTAATTAAGTAAGAAGGCTTTGAAGGATATCATTTGCATGATATGGAGGAGAATTCGCAATGCCCTTGGAGATGTTGCCGCTTTAATCTTCCCTTAACGAATTCACAAGAGAATAATATTTTGTGGGTTTCTTGTTTAAGTAGGAAAAAGATAATATGTTTATGGACTGCTAAATCAAATTTTTGATTCGGGAAATGATGTCGTTTGTAAGATCTTATGTGGTGCACGAAGGATTTCACGACAGTGTTACGCCATCTTATGTACCATATATGACATGGAGAGCTTTAAAGGTATTCATAATGTCTTAAAGACGAGTACTACTTTACGATGATTCATTTTGTAGATAAGAAAAGTCCAATTATCTAGAATTATGAGCTTTTGATTATTATGATCATCTCATTAATTTGCTATTGTAGCATTTAGTTCAAGGTTTTGTTATAATATCCTAATTGTGAATTTGTTCTTCGATCTCTTTAGCATTTCTTTGGTGGAGCAATGGGTGTTTTTACGATTCAATCGTTGTTGAGTTCTGTTGGAGTTTAGAAATACCGCGACTTAGGTCTTTGTTGCTATTAATGCTTGGATTCTCAAGGTAAACAACTACTCGCATTAAGACGTAAAAATTCGAGTTAGAGTTTGTTATGCTTTCGTGTTTTGGAATCCATTGTTTTCCTTGTTATGAAATTTTAGTTTCTTGATTCTCAAGTTAACATAAAGTGTCTTTGAAAATGCTAGATAGCTAGAGTTCATCCCTCATCTCTTTTTCCAATCCGAGGAGGCCAGAAATATGTATTTGTCAAGTTACATGAATCGATGCTTTGTTACTTGTCTTTCAATGAGGTGAAGAAAGGAAATTTAGAATATACTTTTCAAAAGTGCACTAAAATGCTAGATAGCTAGACTTCATCCCTCATCTCCTCTTCCAATCCAGAGGAAGCTGAAATATGTATCCATTAATTTTTGTAAGCGATACTTTGTTACTTGTCTTCAATGAGGTGAAGAAAGGAAATTTAGAATATATTTGACAAAAGTGTGCTAAAATGTTAGATAGCTAGAGTTCATCCCTCATCTCCTCTTCCAACCGGAGGAAGCGAAATATGTATCCGTCAAGATTTAAGTGATACTTGTTACTTGTCTTTAATGAGGTGAATAGAGGAAATTTAGAATATAAGTTTACATGTAGTGAGAATGGAGACTCACATGTCTTAGTGAGGGGAAGGTAAATTACTAAGAAAAAAAAAAAAAAGGTTGCGGGGAGGCTGAGAGAGTGGTACCAATCGAGGCACGGTCTGAATCAAGAGTTACTTTCTATGGATTAGGTGTTGAGTTGGAAAACCTCTATCCCCTAATGGTGTGGGACTGGATGTTTGTGAATGCAAAGGAGGAAGTGGATTGTATGAATCAACAAGTTGTGTTCATCACCTATGTGGACGGGGTTTTTAAAAGTGCAGGTCATGGTAAGATTGTGCCAAGCTTTAGCTTGATGAAAGATATAACATTGATTGCGTTCCTTGAGATGTCACTTCCAACAAGGAGTATAAAATCACTTTCCTTCAATTTCTTAAACTTAAATTGAATCAAAGTTCTTCCCCTTTGCTAAATAATGTCAACACGAGACTATCATCTAATCCTTTTTAATAGTTTCTTTCGGTGGATTTGTAGGATGGAGCGGCCGTGTTGGGAAAATGCTTTTGCAAGGCAAGGGAAGAAATTTGACAATGATCTCAAACAGGTAAAATTTCCACCTCATCCGGTCTCTCGATGGTCACTGCTCCTTGAACTTATGTTCCATATATTTTAGGTCATATGCTTTTCCTTATGAAAGGCAGAAATGTAAAAGTGAATTATACATATTTGTCTTAAGTGGATTCGGGGACATGTTTTTTGCAGCTTCGTTTCTTTGGGGATCTCTTAATGGAGTTAGGGGTGGGATAGAGTTATAACTGCATTTGTGCCATATCTTTTCCTTCCAGCGGCTTGTCTGCTAATGTTGCTAAGGTTGAACTAGACTGAACTTTTGTATGATTTTACCTTTGGTTTCCTTCACTCGATGTTTGCTTTTAATAAATTAATTTATCATTCTAATCCTTCCCTGAATTTTTAATAGAACGTTGCTGTAGTGACTTCAACATCAACTCGGACTCCAATCTATAAAGCTTTTGCTAAAGGGGAGAACATTGGGGATGTAACGGCCAAAGGAGAATGTGTTGGAAATATTGCGGACACTGTAATGCTATATTCGATTATTCTATTTTTTTAGGTCTTTGGGCCCTTGAAACACCCTGATTTATTAATGCCGCACACCACAGGCCATACTCTACTTAATTTATTCAATTAGATCTCCTTGTGAATGCTCTCCCTCTCCACCATGGCCAAATTTCTCCGAGATCATATACACGATATTCCTTAGTATTGTTGCATGTCATACTTTCCCGTGATTATTTGAAATATCCTTATCTTGGTTTTCGACCAGGACAGGTTTTTTCGTCCTCTTAATAACAATGCGTACTTGCTCTAATATTCTATGAAAAATATTTTGAATTATAACTAATCTGTTTTGAACTTTGTTTTTTACGAAGTTGGGAACAGGGTGAGCATCATCATATAAAAAGAAATCCATCTTTGGTGGCTACATTTTCCCTTCTCTCATGTGGATATGTTCTTAGTTCATATCAAGAGGTATGGCTTATGTTATTTATAATCTTCTCCTTTCCTCTTAAAATTCAAGGATGCTCATTGCTATTGATACATAATCTTTGCCGAGGTAAAGTCATTTGTGTTGCGTACTCAATCGAACAAGATTTTACGTAGTTTGTGGAGTCCTTCTTTAAAACAGGTTACTTGTTTTTCCACTCTGAAGTGTGTTTATATATAGGCAAATATCTTTCCTAGTATCGATGAAATCTTTTGTTTTTCTTCTAATTATCTGTTTGTAGGACATGTACCATCATTGCGGGAAGGAAATCGAAGGAAAACGTGTTTACCTTGCCATGGATAAAAGATAAGCCAATTCTTCTAGGTATGCATTTAAACTAGATTTGAATCTGTTGAATTCAAGTAGGTCTAGATATTCATTTTAGAATTTTAATTGATGGTAGGAGTTTATTACTAATGTTATGGCAGGATCGAGGTTTAAGGATGCTTTCCAAGAGCCCAGACCTCATACCTTGCACTAGTGCCTCTATTCGAGGTACCATTTATGAAGCCCTCTTTTCTTTCTTTGTTTATTTCATATAGCCCTTCCTCATATCTTGTTTGGAATCAACAGTATTTATTTTTGTATTTCTTGTTATGATAGAAAGATTGGTACATAGTCACATACAATCCTTCAAAGGGTAATGTTTGTGCGTTGCTTAAAGATCGGGCAGAGTCGGATGATGTTCGAAAGCGGCTTTCCATGTATGTGTCTCAGGCAGTTTTAAAAGTTGTCATGGTATTTTTATCCTTAGAAAATTTTAAATATAACTTTATGTGGTGTTACAGGCTCACGTTCTTACGCATTTTATCCGTTCATCAAGCGGCGAGTCTTCTGCGAAGCATCTTTTATCCCGAAGAAAGTACAAACTTTCTTGGGCACTTCTCTACACAACATCCTCTACCCACAACTTTTGACCTAGACCAAATTGTTGAGTCTTGCAAGGTTGTCTCAGCATCATATGGATAAATGAAATTGGCTGAGTTGGAAATTTTACCTGTTTCAGATCATTGTTAAATTTCTTCCCTTGCCTTGCAAAAAGCATTTTCCCAACACGGCCTGCTCCATCCTACAAATCCACCGGTAAAACTATTAAAAAGGATTAGATGATAGTCTCGTGTTGACATTATTTAGCAAAGGGGAAGAACTTTGATTCAATTTAAGTTTAAGAAATTGAAGGGAAAGTGATTTTTATACTCCTTGTTGGAAGTGACATCGAAGGAACGCAATCAATGTTATATCTTTCATTGGCTAAAGCTTGGCACAATCTTACCATGACCAATTTTTAAAAACCCCAGTCCACATAGGTGAGGAACACAACTTGTTGATTCATACAATCCACTTCCTCCTTTGCATTCACAAACATCCAGGTCCCACACCATTGGGGATAGAGGTTTTCCAACTCGAACACCTAATCCATAGAAAGTAACTCTTGATTCGGTGTGCCTCGATTGGTACCACTCTCGCATGACCTCCCTGCAACCTTTTTTTTTTTTTCTTAGTAATTTACCTTCCCCTCACTAAGACATGTGAGTCTCCATTCTCACTACATGTAAACTTATATTCTAAATTTCCTCTATTCACCTCATTAGAAGACAAGTAACAAGTATCGGTTGCAAATCTTGACGGATACATATTTCAGTTCCTCCGGATTGGAAGAGGAGATGAGGGATGAACTCTAGCTATCTAACATTTTAGCACACTTTTGTCAAATATATTCTAAATTTCCTTTCTTCACCTCATTGAAGACAAGTAACAAAGTATCGATTACAAAAATTAATGGATACATATTTCAGTTCCTACGGATTGGAAGAGGAGATGAGGGATGAAGTCTAGCTATCTAGCATTTTAGTGCACTTTTGAAAAGTATATTCTAAATTTCCTTTCTTCACCTCATTGAAAGACAAGTAACAAAGCATCGATTCTGAACTTGATGGATACATATTTCAGTTCCTCTGGATTGGAAGAAGAGATGAGGGATGAACTCTAGCTATCTAGCATTTTCAGCACACTTTTATGTTAACTTGAGAATCGAAGAAACTAAAATTTCATAACAAGGAAAACAATGGATTCCAAAACACGAAAGCATAACAAACTCTAATCAATTTTACGTCTTAATGTGAGTAGTTGTTTACCTTGAGAATCCAGTTAATAGCAACAAACACAAGGCTGCGGTATTTCTAGAAACTCCAACAGAACTCAACAACGATTGAATCGTAAAAACACCCATTGCTCCACCAAAGAAATGCTAAAGAGATCGAAGAACAAATTCACAATTAGGATATTATAACAAAACCTTGAACTAAATGCTACAATAGCAAATTAACAGATGATCATAATAATCAAAAGCTCATAATTCTAGATAATTGGACTTTTCTTATCTACAAAATGAATCATCGTAAAGTAGTACTCGTACGAAAGACATTATGAATACCTTTAAAGCTCTCCATGTCATATATGGTACATAAGATGGCGTAACACTTGTCGGGGAAATCCCCGGGCACCACATAAGATCTTACAAACGACATCATTTCTGAATCAAAATTTGATTTAGCAGTCCATAAACATATTATCTTTTTCCTACTTAAACAAGAAACCCACAAAATATTATTCTCTTGTGAATTCGTTAAGGGAAGATTAAAGCGACAACATCTGCAAGGGCATTGCGAATTCTCCTCCATATCATGCAAATGAGATATCCTTGAGAGAAAGCCTTCTTACGAATTACATTAGAATTAATAACTATACCCTAAACCCAATTAATTCTACCATTTTGCGACAATTTCAATCATCAATTCACCCAACGGTTAACTCAACAAGTTTCCAATTTTCAATTCCTAACATGCATATCTAACTCTAAGACAAACAAATAATTAATTAACTACATGTGAAATTGCAACGGGATAATATATAAATACTATGAATTGGCAGTTTAAAAATGAAGCCTAGTTCTATAAATCAATGGAACACAACATAACAACACAATCTATAACCTAATTTTTGTTTTATATTAGACCTTACCTTTTGCAAATTTCAAACAATCAGACGCCAATTAAGTGAAATTCAATTACAAAATTTAAAATCAAAATCAAAAAATAGAAAAAGTAAGAATTTACTCACAACAAAAGGATCTTGAGGAGTAGTTTCCAAACTAAACGAAACTGATGAAGCTTTCTTAAACCTTCGAGAAGAGCCATCGGTTTACGCAACATATTTCCATCGCCTACCATTTATTTGTTCCAGACAAATAACTCTTAAACTGGAATTAACAAATTCATCTTCAACAACAACATAATTACTACTACTCTCTTTCTCTGAAACAACCAATTTACGAGGTGAAGGTGAAGAAGCAAGATTAGCACTTATACGAAGTGTTTCACGAACAAGTAATCTACTTTCTTGTGAATTCGTTAGGGTTTGCGTAAACTGATCAGTCTAACGATGCGAGAAGATCGAGGTGGTGCCATTCGATTGATTGAGAAGGAGAAAAATCAAAATGTTTCTTCTACAGATCTTTGGATCGGGGAAATATGCACAATATATGTAGAGATAAAAAGTGGAAGGAAATTTGACATTTGACATTGGAATCATCGAATACGTAGCATTTTCTAGGGTTTAGCGGTGGCTGTTGAGGAGAGTAATGGTGGACGGAGATTTATATGTTTAGAAAGTGAAAAAGGAGTGCGAATTCGTGCACACTTAACGAGTGTATATTTCACATTTAATCTCTACCCTTGATTTAATTTAGGGAGTTATGTAACGAGGGTTGTGAATCTAAACATGCGAGTAATGGGGTCATCCGTTAAATAATCAACCAATCAGAATAATATGTGAAATATACGAGTGCGAATTCGTGCACACTCCTTAACGAGTGTATATTTCACATTTTAATCTCTACCCTTGATTTAATTTAGGGAGTTATGTAACGAGGGTCGTGATTCTAAACATGGAGGGTAATGGGACCATCCGTTAAATAATCAACCAATCAGAAGAATATGTGAAATATACACTCGTTAGAGGAGTGTGAACAGATTTGCACTCGAAATATACCCTCGTTAGAGGAGTGTGAACAGATTTGATGTGGATGATTTGGATGGGAAGGAAGATGAAAACCGAAATTTAGAAGGAAAGAGAAAATGAGGAAATATTTCAGCTTATACGGACAAAAGATCTCGCCAACTTGGCTATATTGTGTGGGTCCGGTCGTGTAAGATGTACGTGAGACATAAGGCTGTAAACTATGGCTTAGGTTTTGTGTTGAAGATTGGGATTGGGAACAAGCTTTGTCCACATGCGTAGTTGGGGATTTGATGAAGTAGCTGATTCGTTTTAACCCTAAAGTTGACGAGGATTGGGATCTTTGCTTCTATCACTCTGTGACGTCTGAATTGCGGGCGAGAACCTTCATATGGCGAATTTGGGACAATTTTATTATTTTGGTTGTAACACAATCCGGGTGTTTAACGAGAACTGAAATGGAATAGACATGTACAAGAATAAGCTCTCCCTCTCTCCTTTCTTTGATCTCTCCCTTCGCCGGCCTCTCCTAGCCGTTACATTTTATTTTCTATCTTCCAACGGTCACATTCCACCGGATTTCACTGTGGAAATTCACCAAATGTTAAGATTGTTCATCACACGATCTCGAATGGCTATCTCAAATCACTCACATCCGTCTTTGTTGTAATTGAATCAATCACAGTACCCTCAAAACAATCACAGGAGACAAGATGAAGATCGTCACACACACATCACACACAAATCACTCAAATCACAATCTCAGGAAATGGAGTAATAGAGAAACAAATCACTAACTACACAAGTTTGGAAGCTGGATTTTCCCCTTCCATGAAAAAACATTCAACATCAAATCTCAAATCACAGAAGTTTCAAATCTGGAAGCTGGAAACCCCCCTTTCATAAAGTCATATAATTTTCAATTTATGTTCTATTAAAACTACTCACATCTTAAGAATCCCCTATAATGAATCCCCCCATACTAGTACCAATGCTAAAATTAGACAAATTAGAATAGACAGAACTATCTCTGGCTTCATTGCAATACCACTCTCAAAAATCTAGAAAAAAAGTTCACTTTTTACTGAACACAATCAAATTAGACATACCCAAATTCAACATCATTCAACCCATGAAACCACAATTCAATACCAATTCAACACCACTATTCAACACCAAAAAAGTAAAATTTGTTCTGACAATCAAGACAAACCAAAATAGAAATATTGTTTTACGCAATCAACATATTCCTCATCCCCTTAGAGTTCTGCTTTGAAACCTACCAGTTTAGGAGCATTAGCATCTCCGGATGCATGCAGCTTTCTTCAGAGGCCGGAGCAAACGGAGTTGCAGTGCGCATAGGCATAGGATCGGCCGGTACATTCTGAGGAGGATTCGCCTCGCTCAGTTCTGCATTAGCAATGACAGCAATATCTACAGCCATCTTCCTAATTTCAGGTGCCAACATAAACAAGTTAGGGAAGATAACAGCATCAACAGGAAGGGGGATGGAATCATTCTCTCGAATAGTAGATCTGACATCCTCAGGTACGGGTGCTGCAAAAAATCCTTGTCGTGCACCTCCACAAACAACATACTGATCCCATACCCCAGTACCACTCCCCATTGATCACAAATCGGCCTCACGGGATGAATAGGAAACACCACCCGTATTTTGTCCCCAAATCGATCACCATTTGGATGAGAAGGTACTCTCTGCTGACCTTGATCTCCACCACCAGTTGGTGCCTCCCTGTTACCACCATCTCCAGTCCTAGCACCACCAATTTCACCCCTAGTACCACTACCACCACCACCCTCATGCACATTGTTATGAAACACATGCCTTCCCTCATCTCCCTGGAGGCTACAAACAATATCATCCTAGTAAAATTGTGGCAAACAAAAATACCTTACATAAGTTTTCATTAGTATGGATCACAACTTATTTTGCAATTCTCTCTATAAAACAAATTATCAACTTTATGCTCTTGCATGTCAAAGTTTATTACACAGCAATTTGGAGACTCGGTCCAGGCTTTTTACAACTTGACCATCATCAGGTATCGATCATACACCTTTTCATCGCAATCCAAATCTTGAGGTATAGTTTGAGATTTTCTCGACATAAAAAAATTGTATCTCTGCTTGGCTCGGATCGGAAAAAACTGAATGGGAAGTTGAAAGAATTTCTCTTTCTCTTGTTTATATCTTGGCTGGGAAGAGCAACAGTCTTCACATCGCAACCGTTAAACGTCTCATAAACTCGATAAACTCTTCCCCATCTGTTTTAGATAACTACCGGAAATAAGAGATTCGATTCCTTGTTAGTAGCAAAACACGTTATTCTCCCTTGTTGCAACGGACTCACCACAGTCCATTCAGTGAAGAACTCCAATCAAAACTCTACTAAATCTTTCCGAGAAAACTATCCTCCCCTGTTTGAGCCAAACTCGATCACACAGCCCAATTTAATCGATCTAAATGCCCATACTAAGCCTGTTTATCCCTAACAGGCCTAAATTAACAAAATCGTGATTGAGTCTCCTTAGATCACGTTCAAAATCGAATCAAACTCTGCAGAGAGGCATCAAGTTTTCCGCCAAAATAACATTTTGAATTCTTGAAGATGAGTGCCCCTTATCCTGATGCTGGGGTGCCGATAGTGATTTGGGTGCCCATTAGTAATTTGGTTACCCCTTATCCAAATTGGAGGTCCGTATAGTAATTTTCTCCCACGAGCGCAAAAACCACTTTTCGAGCCAATTTTCCCGCAAAAGCTTATTTCTCCAAAAACACCTACAAAAACATAAAATGCCAAAATAAATACAAAAATGGGTACTAACAAAATAGAAAATCGAGATCAAAATAGACACATAAATGCGTCACATCGAATACCCCCAAACTTATTATTTGCTAGTCCGATCAAATCAAATCAAGAAAATATAATCATAACTCTTTCATTGCAGGCATCGTCGATTGCATTTCGCGTATGCAATAAGCCTTTAAACCCCTAGGTGGCCCTAGTGGCCGAGTTATAGTCTCGGGAGGATTTACCAGAGATATACCCACAAAACCTTTACTCCAGACCCTAGCTATCTACGCAGAACCTTAGAAGGCACTAAAGAATCTCCTTGGTTGGCATACTTATTGACTACAAGAGGAAGTACCCTGATGCGAAATTCCAATTGTTGTACACGAGTTTGCACTCAAGCATACTAAAATTCGTATAAAAGTCACGAGCTCTCTCGGGTAGTCTCACTATGGACATCAATATAACGTAGTCTACCAATCACATGGATAAATCAAGAAGATGGATATAGAGAAAAACATAGATGGTTTTGATGTTTACTAAGTGAACGGTGTTTCCATATCTGTACGAGGCCTCCGCGAAAATGAACCTATCCTAATGGTGAGATACTAGTCGACTAATATCAACACTTTGGCATATACAAGGGAATGGTGGTCGATAATCCTAACTCTAGGTCAACTCAGCCGGCATATACAAGGGTTCCGGTGGTGACTTTATTGAATTTATTCCAGTTAGTCGATGGTCTGGTCTCACTTTTTTCTCTTCTTTTTTTTTTTTCTTTTTTTTCTTTTTTTTTTTCAACTTTTTTTCAATTTTTCTTTTTTTTTTTTTTTTTTTTTTTTTTTTTTTGGTATCTCAATCACTCTAATTCACCCTAGCATTGGTAACAACTTGATTCGTAGGCCCCACCTAATCACTTAGAGAAACAAAATAAAAAGAAGTGAAAAGGACTCAACGAGATATGGTGAAACTATCATGTTATTTCTAACTTTTTGAACTCGTGCTTTTATGAATAGACTCTTTAGATGTTTCCATCTAATCAGATTGGTTCCTCAACTCCTACAACCAAAATGCTTCCATCTACTTAGATTGGTTAGTGCTATCCTTAATAAGCATAAATTCTAGGCTCTGAGTTTAATAATGCAACTAAAAGTTTCTCCCATACCCCAAACTTAAATCTAACATTGTCTTCAATGTTCACAAAGATAAAATTAAAAACATGAACAAGGAGAAATCATTTACCATTTGAAGCAAAAGAGTTAAGGAAAGATAGTATCGTGTTGCATGAATATTGGGTTACCTCCCAAGAAGTGCTAAGTTTAAAGTCTTCAGCCAGACGGTAAATACCACAAAATGGCTAATTACCTTTCAAATCATATATCAATAGTCGAAACAACTGTGGGTCAACAAAATCAAATAAAATTGCCACAATTATAAGACAAATGCACCAAATCAGAAAAATGAACAGACATAACACATCCTCATCCAAGGTTTCCTGTAAGACAACTGGGTTTTTCTGTGGTGCCCACTTGGGCTTCATATGAGTGTCTTGACAAACAGATTTTTCTGAACTATGGGTTTCTAGTGGTTGGATTTCCTCCTGGACAATATCAGGAGGATCAGGTTGTGGAGTCGGAAGAGACTCAAGTAATACCTCAGGCACACTAGGCTCGAGTCCTAAGTTAAGGACTTTTAATGGGGTTACTTGACCATCACTACCCCCAAACTTAGGGTAATCAGTATTCTCAGATAAACCTCTAACTATTGCTTGAATTTCCGGATCCTCGGAGTCTTTAAAATACTCAAGAGCTTCTTCTAGATCATTACCCCCAAACTTAGGGTCAACATTACTCTCCGTAAGGCCTAGCACTATGGCTTGAATTTCAGGGTCCGTAGAGTCTTTAATGTACTCGAGATCTTCTTCTAGTTCAACAGTTTGGTCACCTAACTGACTTAAGAGAATTGTCTCATCAAATTCATCTAAGGAATCACCAAATAAAGTGTCGTCCCAATTATCTTGAATTAGATCCTGAACTAAAGTGCTAATCATATTCACTTCCTCCAAGCCATCAGAAGGTTGTCCATTAACGTTAAAGACATTTAGTTCAGTGGTCATATTACCAAAAGATATGTTCATAAGCCCGGTTATACAGTTGATGATTGCGTTAGCTATGGCTAAAAATAGGCGACCTAAAATCATCGGTATTTGAGCACTAGGATCCTGAACAGGTTGAGTGTCTAGAACAACAAAATCCACTGGATAAATAAATTTATCAACCTCAATCAATACATCCTCTATGACACCATGAGGTACTTTTACAAACCTGTCCATTCTTTGTAGGGTTATTTTAGTCGGCTTCAACTCACCAAGACCTAGCTGGGGTGTACACATGGTATGGGAGTAGGTTAACACTAGCTCCTAAGTCAAGTAATGCTTTATCAACTATGTGATTACCAATCGTACAAGATATGGTGGGACATCCAGGGTCCTTATACTTAGGGGTTGTTTGGTTCAGAAGGATTGAACTTACCTGACCAGCTAAAAAGGATTTCTTATGGACATTAAGCTTACGCTTTCGTGTGCAAAGATCCTTAGGAACTTGGCATAAGCAGGCATTTGCCTACTTGCTTCTAATAAAGGAATATTTATGTTTACCGGCTTAAAATCTCCATTATTTCGTTGAAAGTCGACTCTCTCTTTGTTGGAGCTAACAAGTTTGTGGATATGGGGCTCACGGGCACAAAATGAGACCTATCGGGAACCACTGGCATCACTAGAAATTTTATCGTCTCTTGACTAATGGCTCCTTGGGGCTCATCTTGGGAACTTAGAATGGGAACTAGAAGGTGGATCTACGATTATGTCCACTATTAGGCATGGCTACCTTATTGTCTACCGTTTTACCGCTCCTAAGGGTTGTTACAGAGTTCATATGATTGAACTCTTTCTCTCTAGAGGATACTTCATGAATTGCTCTAGTATTGGGTAGTGGTTGACTGGGTAACTTGCCTTTCTCTCTTTCGCTGAAAAATTCTGCAATTATACTAACATTGATGTTTTAGCTCAAATAGCACGAGAGTTTCATGTAAACCTTTCTCAACCATTTTGCTTAAACTCCAGGTTTTATGATATAAGATGGTCGAGACTCTTCTAAACTCATTATTTTTTTATCCGACAGGTTCGATCTTGCCTCTGGCCCTAAATGGTTCTTAGTATACCCAAAACTTGGGAGAGCACCGGGAAATACTAGACTCGACCTTGACTGCGGCCCTTAGACCAAGACAAATTCGGGTGGTTTCTCCAACGGGGTTATAGGTAATCTACGACGGTTTTCAAACCTAGAGTTATTATAAATAGCATGGGATTGCTCTTCGTATCTAGCATGGTGTGACCCTTGATTCATTTCTAAGGCTTCTAGGCGCTAAGAATATCTGAACCATAATCAACTCTATCGATCTATGGATAGGATTTCTACTAGGTATGGTTCTCTCATTGAAGCCCATTGCCTAGTTTTCGTCTAACTCGATGAATTCGTCGAAACATTCATGCAGGTCTTGATGGGTAAATTCTCCCACTAATTGTTTCTACTGCATACGGGTTTCACTATCAAGGCCCTCATATAAAAAATTTGGGCCATGTGGGCTTTCTCAAAGCCGTGATGTGGTTTCTTGGTATAACAATTCACTAAACCTTTCTACATAATCATGAAGTTTTTCACCTAGTTTCGCTTAAAGGTTTGGATAGTTTGCCCAGAACGATTCGAGTCTTATGGTGTGAGTAGAATTTCTTAACAAATGCCTCTACAAGACCATCCAGGTGGTAATTGTTTTAGAAGGAATAAAATGATACACTCTTTGGCTTTATCATAGAGAGAGAAGTGAAACAAACGTAACCTAAGCACATCTTTGGAGACATTCGGATAGTTCATTGTGTCACAAATCATTTCAAAGTCTCTTATGTGGGTATACGGGTTCTCATTCTCTAATCCTCTAAACTTACGTAGCATGCCAATAGTCTCAGGTCTAATATCAAATTGGACCGTAGAAGATCACGCACTACCCTAGATGGGTTTAAACGATCCCTAAGGGTTTTACTGGGACCTCATCATCATTTTCCTTCACCATTTCGACAAAAATAGAAGTAATACTAGTGAAGAAAGAAAATCGTGTACATGCAAATGTTTGGGCTAACTAATTTAGGTAAGCTTGGGTTACCTACAGCGAAATATACCCAAAGGTACGAGGTCGAGGTTTGTGGACTTTCATTGGTAACTCCCATAAGGCCCAAGGCACGGGTTCGCTTACTAATCCACCAGTTTTCCTAAACTCGGTAGTCTGACGAAGATGCAGTTGGTGTGTGCAGTGTTTTTTTTTTATATATAAATAAAGTACTAAAAATTAACACAAACAAATAAAAAAGAAAAATACAAGTCCAAAAAATAAATAAAGAAACTACTAAAAATAAGATGAAAGTCTAAAAATAAAATCTTGGTTTCTCCCTTTTTGTAAGGCAAGTTCAACTTTCCACGTTTCGCTTCAAGCCAATCTGCACAGCAAAAACAAAAATACCAAAGGCGTAAAATAGAACAAAAAAAATATTAATAAAAAAAATGATTAAAATATATACAAAACCTAAAAATGCAAAACCTAAAACCTAAACCTAAATACAAGTCCGCGTCGGCGGCGCCAAAAACTGATGTAGTTTTAGTTGTGGTAAGTAAGGGTTTGATTCTCGGACTTGGGAAGTTGTCGATTTTAGGACTTACTTATATAAAATACTAAAAACTAGCGAAAAAATAAAGGATGATAATAATATTGAGAAATTCTTTAGGGAATCGGATTTCACCGAACTCTTTTTCTATGGTTCAATTATTAATTCTTTGACAATTATAGCTCCAAAAATAATAATTATTTACTCTTAATCTTTGCCAAGGTAGATTTTATAAAATATTAATTGTAAATGGTAAGCATGAATTATCAAAACACCTAAGCTAAGCATAACCCATCAAACTAAATCACAAATAATTAATTTAAAATCATAATTCAAATTATATTAATGCAAAAGTCGTAAAAAGAATTTAATAAAATTACCACAGTGATGAGAATTGGCTTCCTCCGTCATCCCAGCGATGGGGTTTAGCTCATCATATCAAAAACACGCACAAAATAATAATCCATAGCTCAAAAAGGTGTTTTATTGAAGAAATGGTATAAAATGAGATTTGTATTTTAACGGTGTTACAGAGACGTCAACACTTACAAGTTTCTAAGACTATCGAAGAATGATAGTTCTCTTTGTTGTAGAATAAAAGACTGCCTCTGCGAGTCTGTTCTTCGTGTTCTTCAGAACGACACTTCTGAAGTGTCGTCTGCAACCTCTCTTCTTCCTCTTCACCTGCTGCTGCTACAACTCCTCCTGCAGCGTGATTTTCTACCTCTGCTTTAGCCCAAACTCTCCGATTACCCTTCTTGGACTCCCAGAACTTGTATTTATACAATGAGGTGTCCTAAAATCCCGAGTATAACTCTTTTTCCTCCTCAAGCCACGGCAATATTTCCTTTTCTTTTATTCTCACGCGGCTCTTATTTGGTTAAAACTCCCACACTTGGTTGATCGAATCTTAAGAGGATATATTTTCTCCCAAACTGCATTGAACTTCCAAAATTAAACTCGATAAACTCTTCCCCTTCTGTTTTAGATAACTATTTAGGAAATAAGAGATTCGATTCCTTCTCGTTAGTAGCAAAACACGCCATTCTCTCGCCTTGTCGCAATAGACTCACCACAGTCCATTCAAAAATGAAGAACTCCAATCAAAACTAAAAATCTTTCCGAGAAAACTATCCTCCCTGTTTGAGCCAAACTCGATCCACAGCCCAATTTAATCGATCTAAATGTCCATACTAAGCCCGTTTTATCCCTAACGAGGCCTAAATTAACCAAAATCCGTGATTGAGTCTCCTTAGATCACGTTCAAAATCGAATCCAAACTGCGCCAGAGACCTGTCAAGTTTTTCCCGCCAAAATAACATTTTGAATTCTTGAAGATGAGTGCCCCTTATCCTGATCTTCTAAGTGTAGATAGTGATTTGGGTGCCCCTTAGTAATTTGGTTACACCTTATCCAAAATGGAGGTCCGTATAGTAATTTTCTCACGAGCGCAAAAACCACTTTTGAGCCTATTTTCCCGCAAAAGCTTATTTCTCCAAAAACACGTACAAAAACATAAAATGCCAAAATAAATACAAAAATGGGTACTAACAATATAGAAAATCGAGATCAAAATAGACACATAAATGCGTCTATCAAATATGTAACGCCCCAACTGATATCACGCTTAAGATTTTGAAAGAAAAATCAAGGTTTTTGTTAAAGAAGAAGCCGAGTTTTTTATGGACATTTTTCCCCAAACTTCTCGTCGTAACTTCTACACCTGCATGACTAAAAACAAAACCAAAAGAGTAAAGAGAAAATATTTTTTCGAATCCATTGATTTGTTTTTCATTTCTACTTTCAAAGGAGAAATAAGAGTTATATCTTTTGACTTTATGATCTTTGTTTGATCGTCTCTTTAATTTTTATTCATTGAGAACTTACCAAATAGATAATTTTATAGAGAAGAAGGATGTACGGTAGAAACTCCATTAATAAACTTTCTTAAATAATATTTTTAGCCGATCCCGAGTCGAGAACAACGTGCCAAATTAATAAATCGCTAAAACTATAAATTAATACATTTTTGATTACTTATGTAGACCCGTATGAAATATAAATTAATAATCCACTATATATATATATACACTAATGTTTTACGAAGATTTCTAGAAAAATAAATCAGTTGTCTTCAGTTTTTGTTAAAATCAATATCACAGTGAAATAATTTTTCTTATCATCGTAAGAATTTCTAGTGGTGTTTCTCATAGCCCAGTGAGAAGTTATTTAATGTTATTGTCTCTTTAACAACCTTGTTTCGTGAAGGGGGGGTCTATTGTAGAACTTTCATCATCTTTTTCCCATCTTTATCAGTTCCCATTACGCTCTCAATTATTTCTTCATCAGTCAACAATTGCGTAACTTCATTTTCTTCCAGATATTCACGACATATTGACATTCACTGGATTGCAATAACCCAACTTTTCGATAAAATTTTGCAAGGCTTGACTGATATCACCGTCTAACTGTTCATCTGAATTGTCCAAACCTATGTTATTTATTGATCAAAGTTAAATTTATCTATAAGTTAATAAGATATTAATTAATATATAAATTAATATCTCGCTTAATTAATAAATTTTGGTGGTCCCAACATCATTAATTTATAGAGTTTCTACTGTAATACGAATTGATCTTTTTTAAAAATGGTCTGATTATAATAAAATATAAGTTTGCCAGTTGCTTTTAACTGGAAAAACATTATTAATTTTAATCCAATGATTAGTGAAAGCGATCAGCGGATATTAAGCTTCTTGCTTATATAGCTTTCCGCGTGCTAAGTCAACCTTATATTCTAAACCAAAAGCAAAATAACTTACTATCAAAACCAACATGGTTCAGTTCACCAAAACTCTCCGGAAGGGCGAATACTAATAAGATAATCAACTGCCTTATTAGTATTTCTATAACATGTGAATATCTAATAGCCTCAAATTTTTGTCCTAAGTAAATAATCCTTCTCTTATTATAGCTCCACAACCTCCAGAGTCAGTTTTCCTAGACTCATCGGTGTTAATCATAATTTCATCTCTAGAAGGAAACAACCAGGTAGGAGTCACCACCAGTTGAGTTTTAAAACCACAATCAATCCCCCAACCATCAAGTAACCTTCTGAATTGAGGCTTGTCCATATCAGAAAGCTTTGATGCAGCATATTTTAATCTGACATCATTCATAATGAATGACTAACACGCTGGACACTCAAACTTTGAGTAAAGAAAACTCTCATATTTCTTTCTTTCCAGATCATGATAGACAAACTATTAATTAGAGTTTGCTCATAGTGTCCAAAGCGCCCATCTCCTTTAAACTCATCTTAGGGCTGCTGCAATTCAACATCCAGGAATAACAAGGTTCTCTTAACACACAATTTTTATCGGAGACCATTCCAAATGGACTTGAGAAAGGGCATCAATAAATAAGTGGTCTTCATCTTCAGTCCACTATCACATAATAAACAAACAACACTTTTCTATAAGACCCCATCTCGCAACTTTGCTATTGCCCTTAGCGTCCTCAAACAAGCTATCGATAGAATCGATTCTTGAACCAAACAATTTTATACCAAGCAATTTTTGTAGCATCAATTACTACTATAGGTCTGCTTCATTAAAAAAATCCCAGTAGTGTTAGCTTTCCAAATAATTAATTCCTCGTCTCTAATATAAAGTTCCACTCCCTACAACTTAGAGAGCTAGAGCAGCTATTAGTCTATTACTATGATAGCACATTGGAAAGCTCCATGTTCCATGTTCCATGTTCCATCCTCCATAAACCCAAACCCATCTAAACGCATCCGTGTACCAGAACTCATGAACCCAGTCACAGATTCTCTCATTATGATGCCAAAAACCATAGAAAAAGTTGCTAACTCTCACCAATACCACACTCCCATAAACTGTTGAGCAAAATTTCTACAATCAAAAATCCTCCAGCTCCAAGAGCAATCTTGAGGTATTCACACATACCAAGAATGCATCAAGATTATAAGTATAATTATTATTTTTAAGTATATACATACTAAAATTATCCTACAAAAGTTAATACTAATATGTTAGAGCATTTTGGGTTGAACCCATAAGTTTTGTTATCTCAAGATTGTTTTCAATGTTAGGTGATCAAAACTATATCTTGATTTCTAGTCTACTTAGTTAAGTTTCGGATATGTTAGAATTGTAGTTGGGTAAAATGAGATCACCCTTGAAGACTGAAAATTGACGAATACATTTGGAGAACTTATGTATCGGTATGTGAAGACTGAACCATTCTATTTTACTCATTATACCATCATTCTATCTATTGAGACTATAAAATATGACTTATAGTAGATTAACAAAGAAGATGTTTTGAGTCAAGCTTGTCTTGTGAAACATTTCGAAATATGATTTAACGATTAGATGTTCAAAGGTCCTTAAAAATATTAGTTATATGAATTAATTTGTGGATCAATTGAAAATTTCTCATGCAAATGATTATATCACTTGGGAATATTTCAAACATCATAAGAGATATATGAACTTACTAAATTTCTACTCGGGGTAGGTTGGCGAACTTCCGTTTGAAAACCATACATATACGAGATATAGAATTACATGAAGGTTGGAAAAACGGTTCGCAAACCACAAGTTCAGTTGGGAACAATTCACGAACCCGATTGGTGAAGCTGGATTTAGAAGTTGGGTTAATTGGCTAGCAGTTAGCGAACCCGATTCACGAACCAAGGTCAATCGAGCGTGACATTTGTGAACTCGTTTCACGAATCGTAGTACCCTAACAAGTAAACAAATCCTACGGTTGGCAAACCGTTGTACCAACTATCCCGACAATGTTTAGCGGATGCTCAAAGTCTTACTATTTTACTATGTTTAGCATTGCTAGAACTCTCTTAAACACTTCTAAGACTTTATTGATCACTTAAACACTTACGTGTATGAACTATGATTAATTTCTTAGGTGTTTAAATGAACATCAAATAACTTTTATTTCTTTGGATAAGTTGCGAAACCGAACAGTCATGACACACGGTTGATGGCAAGACCTGTGTGTAGTCTTCTATTGTAGTTTGAAGACCTATTTGTTTGCTTGATTCTCAAGTTATCTTAGCTTGAATTCTAAGCTAACCTTGGTCTTTGAAATCTATAAATAGAGCATCTCTGTCAACTGGGAAAATCAATCCCTGACACTTTGTGTCCTAGTTGATTCCAGAGTCGTCTCTATTAGGTCTAAAACTAAAAATACTTCGCTTGGGGATTCATGAAGCCGTACGACTATCTTTACCTTGATATATCGTGAATCCTGATATTGCTTTATGTTATCGAGGTTCTTTTTTCTCTTTCGGTCAAGATAGATAGTAATCACAAAGTTCTATTCGTCTTAGACTTTGTGATTCCTCAAGATAGATATCTAAAGAATGATATTAGTTGATCTTTCGACGATTGTTCTTGAAAGGTGGTTAAGAATCTAGGCTGCTATTCGGGAGTCTTTAGTTCTGGATTTGTGAGGTTTGTTAGCTTGCTATTGCAAACAGATTTCCACACTTTGATCTTTGATCTAAACGAAAATCAAATAGGCTTATCTGTTAGAGCTAGATTGGTATCAAAAGTCTTCACTTTGGCTGAAGCAACTTTTAGGTTGTAAAGGACGTCACCTAAGGGAATCAAGTGCGTAGAACCTTGCGAGGTTCAAGAGACGTAAGGAGCGCGACTATAACTGAATTGCTTGGAGGGTGGATTCGGTTTCAACTACATTCAATTTTGAAGTCTGATAGTAGGATAATATCTTAGCGGCTTAATATAATGTGGTGTTCAATCTGACGAGGTCCCTTTTTTTTTTTACTATTGCGGTTTTCTTCGTTAACAAAATTTTTGGTGTCTTGTGTTTTTCAATTTCGCATTATATTGTTTATCTTTATAACTCTATTTACACAAGTTTGTACGTATTCAATATGAGTATATACATTTGCTTAATTGTAATCGATTACAATACTTATTTTTTTAGAATTTGTATCTTGAAAGATAGATAACAAGTTTAATCACTTGAGAATTCTAATTAAATTATTTGGATATGCCTAGATTGATCTTGGATATTAATTTTTGAGATCGTCCAAGTACTCTGCTTAACAATCAGGTTCACGGACCTTGTGTATATATACATATTGATTGAGTAGAGGTTAAGATATTAACTCTATATACATATTGTTAAGGTTCATTATGTTGGTCTACTTGCAACTGTATTAAGTTTTGTCTATACAGTTTGTCGATCGAAAAGGTTGGGTGCATTAAGTATCCCCTGCGTTTCCAATTGGTATCAGAGCGGGAAAACACTGTTATACCTAATAAGTCTTTGTTTGTATTCGATCAGACATGTATTTATGTACTTTACAAATGACACCAACTGGTTTTGATTATGCCAAGTGTCTAGGGCTTACCTCGAAGGATAACTCCTTATTTGATTCTTCCAAATCCCGGAGGTGAGATTGTGTCTTTCATTTCTAAGGATATGTCTCCCAAGTTAATTGGAATAAAATCAAAAAATCAGATGAGGATCTCACTAAGTGTTGTTGTGAATCTCATAATATTGAAGATCAAACCTTTCAAATAAAATCCCTCTTTAAGAAGCTTTCGTTGTATGATTATGAACTTAGTCAAACTCTAAATAGAGAACACGAGTTGTTTGAAACTATTGACATTTTTACAGATGGTATCAACAAAGTCACTCAAGAACTAAAACTCAAAAAAGTTAGAGTTGATATTCTTGAAGATAAACCATCAGGGGTTAGCTTGATTGGCAGAGCAGAGCTCTCAAGTAGGAGGTAAACGGATCGAGTCTCTGCTCAAGAGTTTGGAGACCTCATGAAATTCTCATCTTATATGTAAATATTATATGGGTTATGGCGGGTTGGATATGGCGATTGGGTCCAGTCCATTCATTGGTTCGGTAGGGGCCTTGGTCCGACTTTAAATGTGTATCAAAAAAAACTTGAAGATAATGTCAGGAAAGCAACTGTTCAAGAAAAACTCATGATTAAGACCCATAATGCTGAGATCGATAAGCTTCATATTTTAAAGGATAACTCTGGACTTTTTCTTCACATATCTTTTGCTATGTAATTCTTTAAAAAATATTTCTGCTTTAAAGGAAATATCTTGTGTTAAGGAGATTCTTCCTGTGCATTCTGAGAAAAGTGTGAGAATCTCATCTCGAAAAAACAGCTTATGTGAAAAAAGTCTGTCCCAGATCATGTATCAAAAGTTGCTTCTGAATATTTGGTATTTCGTACTCCTATTGATAAAAAGGGAGATATTCCAAATCAGTCCAATAGGAAATCAAATGAAAATAGTTCGCATAAAACTTTCAATTGTAAGCTTGGGTCATCAACTAAATGTGGTTCAAAAGGATTGTGTTTCAAGACTTGAGGATTCAAAATTGTCCTTACTACAGAGGACTTTGCAACATATTGCTTGTTGTATTACTTCTCAAGTCTCGTGAGATTAAATACGAGAATCAAGCTATGGTTTTGGATTTATACTTGGAAGATTATGCTATCTATATGAAGTATATCTAGGGTTCCATGAGTATTATAAACCTTACTAATCAATGAAAGAAACTTTTTGATAAAAAATTAGCTTTGATTAATACAATTGGGTTAGAATAGACACCCTCCGTCGGGAGTGACGATGAGGCAAGGCAAGGCATAATCACAAGATATGTCAATCTCGGATCCTCGAGCGATGGCTCCTTTCATGAGGCATCATAAAAAATAAGATATCCCTATAGAGATACCCTGTCAAAGTAAAGCAGTTTCCACGCTGAACGCGTAGGGTTACAGGAAAATTATTGCCCATGTAGGGACCTTCGCCACCATGATACCTTCTAGCCAAAGGATATCCGGGTAGGACGTTGAATGTTCCACCAAAGGTTAAGCATACCTTAGCACCTTGTGATAACTTGACTGTGCGACCAATTAAACACAATACGTCTAAAAAAAATATTCATGCAATAACATAAAGTGAAATGATAATTTTACCAAAATATGTCTAACATTTCTTAAAAGTTGTATGGCAGATAACAAAGGTTCAAACCATCATAAAGCATTGTTTCAAAGAAGGAGACATCATAGCTAAAAAATGTACCTCAGTTGAGGACATAAAACAACAAAGAGTTTGGTTAAACAAAGCCCGAGACAATAGAATCAAGGATAAGGAAGACGAGGAAAGACAACTTCGTCAGCTTGAAGTTCAGCTTCGGCAAAAAATTGTTGATATAGTCAATAGCCCGAACACTCGAATTGCACCTTCATCTGAGAGGACTGATCCTCCATATCCGAGGCTAATTTGGATGAAGCTCCATCATCCGAGCGCTAAGTTGTTCATTAGCATGCTCGAAGTGCCTCATCTTTAAACTTTGCGCAAAGATCAAATTGACGAGCTATCTCCAACGAAGATACTTGGTGGTAGGCACTGGAAATGTGTCTAGTTTAGCCTACTAATTATACGCAAGTGCACGGTGTCTTGGTTATAGACAAGTGGCAAATACGGGTCGATCCTGAGAGACTTGTGGTGCCGTATGAGTGATCTATAGCTATGCTAGACTCGAATTCAAGCAAGTGTGCAACGGAACTATAAGTTGGTGTTTTTGGTGTCGATACACGACTGAGTTGAAGGTTGTTATAATGAAATAAAACTGAAATAGAAACAGGTGAGATAAAATGAAGCTAGGGTTATCAATTTCCACCACTAACTCCTATTGTATGTTCAACTAGATTGAGTTCTTCTTGTCCTGTGACTGATAAGGGCAGGGTGTCAATTCCACCACCTATCTCTCCCTGTAATGCTTCAAAGAACAGCTAAAGTGCTAACCCAGAGCACTAGTTGTCTAATTAAGTACAACTAGTCAAGGGAATCGGCATTTAGGTCTAAGGGTTGAGTCATAAAGACACTCAAAGCAGTTGTAACCTAACTATAATGGATACAAGGCATCCATTGTGAGAGAAAAGCCTTGGGTACTTGAATTGAAGACATCTTTATAGTTTAAACACTCAAGAAAAATTCAACAGAAGTTAAAACATAATATGGAATTAGGGTTTCACTGAAACCCTAGCAAACTAAATTAGAACATCATAAAACAACAATTAACACAAAAATAACTCTACATGGTGGTGCTCACAGCTGCTGTGCATGAGGGCATGAGCCTAACACAGTTTCTTCCTCTATTTATACATGCAAAGGAAAATTACCAAACCCTAATTCTTATCATAACAGAAATTGAATGCAAACCTAATCGCCCATACTCTCGATTAATGCTCTCCTCTTGTCACTTCGTCTTTGGTAGCCTTCCTTGTGTCGACTGATTTGATGTATGAGAAACCCTAGCCCCAATTATCTCTAATTTAGCTTATAGGGTTATGATAGAAGCTAAAAGAGAGATAACTAGACCTAGAGAGGGTGCCGATGTGGTTGATAGAGCTAGTGGTGATGGCGACAGAGAGGTGGTGAGGTGGTGGTTTGTCGGGAGAGGGAGGAGATGGAGAAGAGCAGAGCTCTGCTCTGTCGGTTGGAGAGGAGAAGAGAAGAAAGAGAAAGTGAAGAAGAGAATAGGTTTGCTCGATTAGGGTATAGGGCTTGGTGGTTTTGTTGTGGAGCGAGGATATCAAAATTGATGCGCCTGGTTAAGCGGCCGTAGGATGCGGCTGGGAGAGATCTGGACAGCCGATGGATAATTGGAGTGGTTTGGTGTTGCACGGGAGCAGCGAACTTCGATGCGCATGGAGGCAGCGATTGTTGGATGTGGAAGATAGAAATCTCAACAGATTGGAGTGTACGGGTTCGGATCCGGGTCGCGGGTCGGGTCTAGCTCAAGCCCATGTCTTGTAGATGAGTTGCTACTTGTTGGGTTGCAACTGTTGCGCGCGCGGGCTTTGGCTATCTGCTCCATAGATGCTCGTCTCCAATTCTTCGCTCTTTTGGATCCTCAGTTTCTCCGAGCTTTATTTATTACCTAAAAACACAAAATTAATTAATACAAATATTTATTCTTGAAAACAAGGAAAACACGAATATGGGATAATATCTGATTTCTGAACACAAAAGATGAGCTAAATGCCAATAAAAAGGTGTATAAATATGCAATATTTGGCACTCATCAAATACCCCCAAACCTGAATTTTACTTGTCCTCAAGTGAAACAGAAATGAAGAAATCCTAACTATACCCCTGTCGCAGTCTCTCGAATGCATTTAGCGTATGCACTAAGCCTTTAAACCCCCTAGGTGTCCCTAGTGGACGAGTTGTAGTCTCGTGAGGGTTTGCAGAGGTGTACCCACAAAACCTTCTCCAATTTCAGAGTGTAAAAGAGTCTCAAGCATCCAAGGAGTTATGAGGACATAGAGTTTACGCATGCTAGTAATGTGAAGTTAGAACTACCAAAGAACGCATTCTCATCCTTAAGAGTTGAGCGAGAAGTAACCATACCATATGAAAGAATTGGATTCGATTGTGATCATGAGCCTCGAAAACCGCCTCACTATTAGGTTTTATGATAATTGCACTCAAAAGATCGCAGCTTTTAGTCTCTCATGTGTGCAGGCAGGAATAAAGAGAGAAATCCCGCACACGTTGTAGGTAAGAAGGATAACCTTCCGAAATAAAACTGAGACTCCACCGTATGTGTGGACAAAATGAATCTTTTTCTGATGATCTCTAAGAAAGGAAATCAACCATTAGCAAGGATGGGAGTACTCACTTACCTTCTCACCCGATCGGCAATTAATATCACTCTCTCATAAGAACCATAGAAACGTCTTCAATCTTCGGTCTTCAACTATTGATGACGAACTTATGAACTTCACAAAATTTTTATTTTTTTTTATTTTTTTTATTTTTTTTTAAGTACATGAAACGAAAATAATCATACAACACAATTTTTTTTTTTTTTTTTAAGTTACAATAAAACGATAAACTCAATTTTTCACAAACTTCATTCATTCTCATCCTATTTTCTTTTCTTTTTCTTTGTTGCATATAAACCTTGGACTATCTCAACTTTTCTTTCAATATTCTGATGCTGCTCCGTTTGTTGACGATGATGTGTTTCTATGGGTCTTGCTGATTGAGAGAGAGAGTGATGCTAACTGTAAATCGATATTTATAAGGAGTTTTCTTCTTTAAACGTCACCCTCATGATTGACAAAAACTAGCACTCAAGAGATCAAAAGTAGTGCTGAAAATGGTGCGAAGTTGGGTAGCTCACCATTCCTACCCGGAATTGACGTACGGTGACACACACTCTAACACTTTTCTAGAAAGTTGCAAAAATTGAAGGTTGGTGCCTCACTTGATGTAAAATGGGTAGTCTCCACTATGGTTGATCACAATTCTACTACCGAATATCTAAACAACACCTAATCGCTCTCCGGTATGGTTAAATCCGATTTTAACGCTCTAATCAACTAAGAAACCCGATTGTGTTCTCCAGTACTTCCAATTTCTGTTATTTCGGTCAGAATCTCTATGTAAACATAGCTAGAAGCATGCTAGTGACTCTAAAATCTCTAAAAGTTGGAGGTTTTTATTTGCAAAAAGTTTTGAATTTTTTTTTTTTTTTTTTTTGTAAAATTAAAAGATAAAATAAAAGACTAAAAACTCTAAATGCAAATGCACCCCCAACCTAAATCAAACATTGTCCTCAATGTGTCGACATATAGAAAAATTTTAAAAAGTCACATACGAGAGAACTATGCTGATAAGAGAAAAGGGAAGAGATTACCTGGATGTCGTGAAGGAGCACGGTTAGAGCTTCATTCGTTAAGGCTAGAATCCAACATATCATATCGGATTAGCATCATATATGCGCAAGAAGACTCAACCGAATCAAGAAAGAAAAATTAAAAAGTCCTACGGGATTATATACAAAAATTCACCATACACTAACAATCTAAAGAGTTGCGGGTCAACCCAAAAGATAATGTACAGAAACATTAACATTCTTACAAATATAACATAAAAATGGGCTTTGGTTTATCTGGGATTTGGTTTATTGTTTTTGGTTTGGTTGTGAGTAGCCCTAGAAGGTGAAATCGCAGCGGCCAGTTGCACATGCCCAAAGTATTTGGGCTTGAGTTTTGTGTACAACCAGAAGTGGGTTGAGCCCAGTATTTCAGTTAAGTGGGCTAGAAGTCAATGGGTTGTTTCAGCCCAGCTATCTGGCACAGGGCTCTGTTGGTGCAGAGTTTGGCAAACTCAGGCACTGGCTGTGTGCACAGCCTGGTAAGGCACAGGTTATGTGCTGGTTGGTTTTGCACAGCCTAGTATGTGAGCTTCAGTTTATGCTCAAGTTGTTTTTGTGCAGGGATTGGCAAGTTATGTGCAGCCCTAGGCCAAGCACAAGAAAAACAACAATTTGTTGTGTGCATTTAACAAAGAAATCACTTAGGAAACTTGAGCAGCTTATGCAATGTTGTGTTCATACAAATGATTTTAAATGCGGCCCAAAGACACAGGGTGATGGTTATGTTGCGAATGCGGGTTGTCAAGCACGAGCCCGAGTGCACAGTGTAGAACAAGAAAGCAGCAGATTGCGAAGATGGGTCATATGAGTGCACAAGCAAACAGGCAGTGTGTAGAGTCAGAGATTATGCAAAACAAGCACGGCTAACACAAAACCAAAGCATTCATGTGAGCATAGCATTTTATTCACAACATCCAATGTTTACTTTGGATTAGCGATGCTGTAAAGAAATGAACAAAATGCACCAGCTTTATAACATGCTCAGGGTGTTGGAGTCAATGGGGGGTAGTTGATATCAACTATCACAGTTGATGCAAAGAGACTTGGCTATCTGTAGCTCAAACTCACAGCTTCAGGGGCTGGAGCTTGGCTCAGGGCTGATGGCAACTATGGTCACAGAACATACAAGCACATAATTCAGATTTCAAAATTGCTCAAGAGTCACAGATAGTTCAGTTGTTTCACATGATATGCTCACAGACTCAGGTCTTAGATTGCACAAATTTCAGATATGGCAGTGAACAAAGCTTAGCAAGTAACAGTTCTCAGCTCATGCACAGATTAAAGATTGGCAGGTGCCAAGGCTAGTACTCAGCATAGATTTTCAACAGATCACACAAGTACAGGCTTCAGCCAAGGCAAGCAGCCACAGTGTCATGCACAGGTCACAGATGTTGCAGTTAGAGAGAGAGAGAGAGCACATGCGTAAACCCAAGAAAAGTAACTACAGATGCACAAATGTATGCATACAATTGCACCAGGTCTCAACATACTCAGCTAACATGCTTACAAATTACCAAGGAGCCACTCATATGAACCTTATAAGTAACAGGGGTGCTCAGGGCTCACACAAGGTTCAGCAGATAACACAGGTCAGTTATAGCTCAGGATTGACAGGGTAAACATGCATAGAGGTACAGAGCAATTATAGCTGGGCTTTGTGATCACACCACTACATCAGAGTCAAGCCCTCATGGTAATTTGCCAAGGAAGAGCAACAATTCAACAAATCTAGCTAAATTACCACAGGGGAATGAGCAAACTACTCAGATGCAAGGATTCACTAGGGTCATTCAGATAAGAAATGTTGGTTGACAGGGTAGATCATGCAAAGGGGCTGTCACATCTTGGCTCAACACCTCACACAAGGTCACACAGCTCACACAAGGTCACAACTACGGGGGTTGAGTTAAGATGCACAGAGCTCTCAAAATAATGATTTCAGGTGTGAAGCACACTTAGGAAGTCAGCTAGTTTAGCATGCAAACAAGACTAGTGCTCAGTCATGCTCAATGTCAGTATGCAAAGGAGTGAGGCAATGTTTCAAAGAACAGGTGGTAGTTCATGTAGGGAAAGTTTACAGAGCATTCATGATATAGAGCATACAAGGCACATGGCACGGAGCCATACATGGGAAGTTTAGGTTTACCTCATTCTCGTGGCAATATGATGCTCAGATACTAACCTCAAATCCTAAGCTTTTCCTTGTCTTCTTTCCTTTGGCCTTTGTAACATGCACCTGTGAGCTCAACAGATCAAACTTAGTTCTCCATGTTATACAATAAGCACAGTGCTACAATGACAGAGCTAAGCACTCAGAGCTCAGGGCTAAGCAACAGAGCTCAATGTCAAACTCAATTCTCAGTGCTACAGGATATGCACTGAGAGTATCTTGGACTGATTGGGACTAAGATGCAGAATGCAAAAATGCAGAAGAAATGACAGCTAATACAGCTAAAGTTACAATGCAAAACTAATACGGCTAATAAGATCTACAATGCAAAACTACAATGCAATCGACAAGATGCAACTATGTGATGAAACTGAAACGTTGAGAATGCAGCTAAGTTACAAGTGCAGATCACAGAAATTAAACTAAGTTATACTAATCAAATACCAAAAGCAATAATGCAAGGTGGATATGTACAGGGGTGAAATGGACTCAGTATAGATAGGCCAGCAATCACAGGGCACACGCTGAAGTCCAGAACGGCGCCAAAAACTTGGTAGGCCTGGAAATGTGTCTAGTTTAGCCTACTAATTATACCGCAAGTGCAGTGTCTTGGTTATAGACAGTGGCAAATACGGGTCGATCCACAGACTTGTGTGGTGCCGTATGAGTGATCTATGGCTATGCTAGACCAAATTCAAGCAAGTGTGTAAAATGTAATTATAAGTTGGTGTTTTTGGTGTCGATACACGACTGAGTTGAAGGTTGTTATAATGAAATAAAACTGAAATAGAAACAGTGAGATAAAATGATGCTAGGGTTATCAATTTCCACCACTAACTCCTATTGTATGTTCAACTAGATTGAGTTCTTCTTGTCCTGTGACTGATAAGGGCAGGGTGTCAATTCCACCACCTATCTCTCCCTGTAATGCTTCAAAGAACTGGCTAAAGTGTAACCTGAGCACTAGTTGTCTAATTAAGTACAACTAGTCAAGGGAATCGCATTTGGGTCTAAGGTTTGAGCT
Organism: Papaver armeniacum; assembly: GCA_023531295.1. NCBI lineage: Eukaryota > Viridiplantae > Streptophyta > Magnoliopsida > Ranunculales > Papaveraceae > Papaver > Papaver armeniacum. The sequence goes on from JAJJWW010003692.1 coordinate 482,368, forward strand.
GCAGCAGACACTCAAAGCGATTGTAAAACTAACTACAATGGATACAAGGCATCCATTGTGAGAGAAAAGCCTTGGGTACTTGAATTGAAGACATCTTTATAGTTTAAACACTCAAGAAAAATTCACCAGTTAAAACATAATATGGAATTAGGTTTCACTGAAACCCTAGCAAACTAAATTAGAACATCATAAAAAACAATTAACACAAAAATAACTCTACAGGTGGTGTCTGGCACAGCCTGCATGAGCCTAACACACGCTTTCTTCCTCTATTTATACATGCAAAGAAAAATTACCAAACCCTAATTCTTATCATTACGTAAAATTGAATGCAAACCTAATCGCCCCTACTCTCTGATTAATCCTCTCCTCTTGTCACTTCGTCTTTGGTAGCCTTCCTTGTGTCGACTGATTTGATGTATGAGAAACCCTAGCCCCAATTATCTCTAATTTTAGCTTCTGGGTTATGATAGAAGCTAAATTAGAGATAACTAGACCTAGAGAGGGTGCGGATGTGGTTGATAGAGCTAGTGGTGATGGCGACAGGAGAGGTGGTGAGGTGGTGGTTTGTCAGGGAGAGGGAGGAGATGGAGAAGAGCGAGAGCTCCTCTCACGTCGGGTGGAGAGGAGAAGAGAAGAAAGAGAAAGTGAAGAAGAGAATAGGTTTGCTCGATTAGGGTATAGGGCTTGGTGGTTTTGTTGTGGAGCGAGGATATCAAAAATTGATGCGCCAGCTGAAGCGACCGTAGGATGCGGCTGGGAGAGATCTGGACAACCGATGGATAATTGGAGTGGTTTGGTGTTGCACGGGAGCAGCGAACTTCGATGCGCGTGGAGGCAGCGATCGTTGGATGTGGAAGATAGAAATCTCAACGGCTTGGAGTGTACGGGTTCGGATCCGGGTCGCGGGTCGGGTCTAGCTCAAGCCCATGTCTTGTAGATGAGTTGCTACTTGTTGGGTTTCAACTGTTGTGCGCGCGGGCTTTGGCTTTTCTTGCTCCATAGATGCTCGTCTCCAATTCTTCGCTCTTTTGGATCCTCGGTTTCCGAGCTTTATTTATTACCTAAAACACAAAATTAATTAATACAAATATTTATTCTTGAAAACAAGGAAAACACAGAATATGGGATAATATCTCGATTTCGAACACAAAAATGAGCTAAATGCCAATAAAAAGGTGTATAAATATGCAATATTTGGCACTCATCACTTGGCCCTCAAGATGCCTAACCTTAGCATTCGCACCTACAAGCTTCTCCCGTAGACCTGCGGATTTAAAAGGGATAAGTAAAGAACGAAGGCAATACGGGGCATGAAGAATGTTGCGGAAATAAGAAAATCTTAATCTACCTCCGGAATTGCTAAGGGACTCTTATAAACTATGTTGGGTTTCAACAAGATCCATCTCAAAGAGCATCAAGATCCTCCACAAGGGTATCTCGTTCGGTTAGGAGATCCTCAACATCAATCCGAGAAGCATTCTCATAGGATAAAACCAGTAAACGTTCTCCTAACTCTTCCAATCTCTTGACCATAGATGCATGAGACATGTAAGAAGGCATGGAACCAGCCTCGCTAAGTTTGTTCTTAAGAGAACGAACCTCGGAGGACAATACTTTACGTTATGTAGTAACCTTAGATAAGGAAGCGCATGCATCTTCAAATTACGCATGATATTTTTGCGAATAATCTCTTGAGTGAAAGGCGTTTCTCAACTAAGGAAATATCTTCCTTCGCTTTAAAATGAGATCCTCTTTCCACTTGAGGGTTTCATCACATTCTTTACGGAGTAAATCCATCTTCTTCACAAGGTCTGAGTTATGAGCAAACTTAAGGGAGATTTGGGCCTCGTTATGGACAGTCACGTTCATCAACCTATCAGACTTCTTCTGATAATACCAAACGTCGGAGGTCAACTTGGCTATTTTCTCCCGAAGGTGTCTAAGCTCACATGAACTATCACCGGCATGCGTGGGGTTCTTTCGAACTATGCTACTAGACGAAAATGAAAACAAAGCTAAAGAAGAAGGAACAAACATATGACTTTGGAGGATTCGGCAGCCAAAGCAGAATCAACAGCTTTGCGTCCATCCTCAACAACCTTTGCAGCATTATTAGCTCTCTTAAGAGCCAATGAACAAGCTTCTAAGGACCTCTGAGTCTTCCTGTGCTCGTTCTCCAACAAAGGTACCTTAGCGGAAGACGTAGCATCACCAGAAGAATATTGCTGCGCACTAACAAGGGCATAATCTTGGCGGGCACGCTCCAGCAGAGCACTCAAGTGAGTACACTTATCCCTAAAGAACTTGAAAAAAGTGCATCCAACATCGATTTGTTTGTAGAGCTGCAAATAACGGAGTATAAGAACAACAAAAGTTTAAAGCAATGCACAAAACAATAAAGCAAGAGCCACTTACTGAGAACAAAGAAAGACGGGGAAGGAAATCAGCGTAGGTATCCATGAAAGCCTACATCTCTTGGATACTACCCCTGCGGATTTCCTCGAAGCTCTGGTTAGAGCGAAGGCAGTCAGGATCGAAGAACAGATCCTTGGCCACTCGATACTGAGCAGTCAAAGTATCCAATCTCGAAGCAATCTCTAAGGAATCAACCAACTGTTTATGGGTGAAAATTGTTTCTGCGGTTTTTGGTAAATTTGGGTGTGTGTGGATGAGAAACGAATCTAAACCCTAAACAAATGCACTACACGGGAGTGCTTTTGATTCGAGAGATCATCTGGTACACCCCGGGGCCTAAATCAAGAAATGGTCGTTCCAGACTTGCTTCGGTCACAAAGTGAAGGAGATGGGGTTGATATTAGGGAGGTAAGCGAAGAAGGTGTTGAGATTATGAAGGTGTTGGCTGTTTATGACTTATATCGTAATGTTGAATCGGGCTTGCACAATGAAAGCTATCGCCTGGGTGTTTTTCTCGGGATGAAGATGACAACACTTGATTTTTTCGTGTTTGTCCTGTCCTCTTTGGAAATAGGTGAAAGACCTAGTTATACAAGTCATTGAGCCCAACCCTCATCTCATAGGAAGTGGAGGAGGTGAAGCGATGGAGTAATGGGATCGTGTAGGAGTGATTGTTACACGTTCACACCTTTGCCCACTTCCTCATCATCGTTAACCGTCCACTCTTCCCGACACGTTTTGTAATGGCGTTTCACGCCGCACGCTATAAACTGCTAGACCAATACCCCGGTGAGTATCCTCCAATTTGTGACATGCTTGATTTTCGAATGAGTAGGTAGAGTCGTGGGACCCATTGTGGGAAATAGCACACGGTGCTAAGTTAAATAACTGAGTTATTTAAGAAATTGATATTCATGAAATATCGTATACTCAATGCATGTAATGCATAGAAAACAATCTATATGTATGAAGCATCACCTGTTTGAAGCTTAACCGAATGAGTCGCGGATTAAGCGTCTTAAAATAGCATCACGTCCAACCATCTTCGAGTGATCGTTTGGAGGCCGCATGATGTTATTTTAATTTTGTAGTAAAGTGGTAGTAAGATGTCGTTCCTCTCAGACTTGTAAAGACTCGATTTAAGAAAATACTAAAAACAAAGAAAATATGTACACAAGATTGTCACAAAATATCGAGAGACTGAGACTCGGGGATTTCACCAATTCATATATTCATGTGGTTCAACTATTAATTCTAGACAATTATAGCTTACAAGATATTGACTCTTTCTTTGCCAAAAATAGATTTTATAAAGTATTAGATGTAAATCATAAGCATGATGCATCAAAAGTTCTTAGACTAAGCATACACCATCAGACAATCAATTTAGAATAGTGCAAAAGTCATAAAAGAATTAATTAGAATTACCACATGCGTAAAGAATGGCTTCCTCCATTGTCCCAGTGTTGGGGTTTAGCTCCTCATATTATTCACGTGCTCAAAATAGGTGTTCATAGCTCAAATAGGTGAAAAACAAAGAGAAAACTAATGACTCAGACAGTTTGCACCGTTGTATAAGCGTTACAAGCAGCTGTTACAACACTGTTACTGAAACGATATAGGTAAACTGCTGTAGAAAATAAGACTGCCCGATTTAGACTGCTTCCTCTGCCGTGATATTACGATATTGTTTCGCGACTGTCTTTGTCAGTTCAATGTTCTTCGTTCCTTTCTTCTTGACAGCAGCAGAGAACTTCTCTGCAATTATTGTTCTTCGCTCCTGAGCCCTCCGTTGGCTCTCCCAACTTCTCCCAAAGTCTCGACCACCCCCACCGGCTTCTACCAATTCCTATTTATAGATAAATGTACCTTATGAATCTTAGCATTCCTTCTTTCTCTCCACTCTTCCTTCCGCAAGTCACGGATTTTTTTCTTTCACGCGTTCGTGATATCATCCAACGTCCTCAACTCATCGTTGATAGAATAAATCTCACAAAATATATTTCCTTCAATGAAACTCAATCCACTTTCCAAAATATACGCCAAATACCCGATATCTTTTCTCCTTCCTGCTTTATCAAATCATGCTCGAAATCCTCTTTTCTTCCATTCAAACACGTAGCATCCCCGGGTTTATCGTGAACAGATATATCCAAATCAACTCCCATGAAAATCGATGACCGTAAACCTACAAAATCTCGTTGGAAATCTTCGTTAGCCAGATTACATTTTCCACCAAATTTGGTGTTTGAACGTGGAGAGGACAAGTCGCCCCTAACCCGATGTCAGGGTGCCTTTAACAGCTTGCCCTGAGTATAAATAACAATTAGGGTTCCCCTTATCAATGGTGTACCCTTTAGTAATTGAAGTGCCCTTAGTAATTGAAGTGCCCCTTATCCAAATGAGGGGTCCGAATAGTAATTTTCTCCCACGAGCGCAAATACCACTTTTCGAGCCAATTTTCCCGCAAAAGCTTATTTCTCCAAAAACACCTACAAAGACATAAAAAGCCATAATAAATACAAAATCGAGTACTAACATTACGAGAGAATTGAGACTAATATAGACACATAAATGCGTCTATCAAATACCCTCAAACTTATTATTTGCTAGTCCTCGAGCAAATCAAATCTACAAAATAAAATCCTAACTCACTGCCGCAGGCATCGTCGATTGCATTTAGCGTATGCAATAAGCCTTTAAACCCCTAGGTGGCCCTAGTGGCCGAGTTATAGTCTCGGGAGGGTTTACAAGAGATATACCCACAAAACCTTTACACTCCAAACCCTAACTATCTACGTGAGAACCTTGGAAGGCACTAAAGAATCTCCTTGGTTGGCATACTTATTGACTACAGAAGGAAGTACCCTGATGCGAAATTCCAATTGTTGTACACGAGTTTGCACTCAAGCATACTAAAATTCATATATAAGTCACAAAACTCTACTCAGATAGTCGCACTATGGACATCAATATAACGGAGTCAAAACTAATCACATGGATAGATCAAGAAGATGGATATAGAGAAAAACATAGATGGTTTTGATGTTTACTAAGTGATCGATGTTTCCCATATCTGCCATCAAGGCCTCCGCCAAAATGAACCTATCCTAATGGATGAGATACTAGTCCGACTAATATCAACACAACGGGCATATACAAGGGAACCAGTGGTCGATTAACCTAATTCTAGATCAACACGTCTGGCATATACAAGGGAACCAGAGGTCGATTTATTCACTGAACATTAATTATTATTTTTTTTTTTTTTTTTAACTGCATGATTAGATCTTTTGATCCAAGCGCATGCTTCTTGTCAAGAGATTACATGATAGTTCCCGTGGATCCCGCATTCCACGCTTGTTTAGGCGACTGAGACAGTGGGAAAACACACACATATTGCTATTCCCAAGTGTTAATTTTATTCCGTTTGGTCTAATTGGTCTAGTCTTTTTTTTTTTTTTTTTTTTTTTTTTTTTTTTTTAACTCAATCACTCTATTTCACCCTAGCAGTGGTAACAACTTGAATCGTGAGCCCCACCTAATCACTTAGAGAAACATAGTTTAAAAACAAAACAAAATAAAAACAGAAGTGAAAAGGACTCAACGAGATTGGTGAAACTATCATGTTATTTCTAACACCTGAGCTCTGTGCTTTTATGAATAGACTCTTTAGATGTTTCCATCTAATCAGATTGGTTCCTCAACTCCTACAACCAAAATGCTTCCATCCACTTAGATTGGTTAGTGCCATCCTTAATAAGCATAAATTTCTAGGTTCTGGATTTTTTTTTTTTTTTTATTGCAACTAATCAAAAAGTTTCTCCCATACCCCCAAACTTAAATCTAACATTGTCCTCAATGTTCTAAAGATAAAATTAAAAGCATGAACAAGGAGAAACTGTTACCATTTGAAGTAAAAGAGTTAAGGAAAGATATTACCGTGTCGCATGAATATTGGGTTACCTCCCAAGAAGTGCTAAGTTTAAAGTCTTCAGCCAGACCAACAAAGGATTAGTCACCTCATAGAATCATAAAGTAATAGCCGAAATTTCTGTGGGTCATCAAAACCAAATAGAGCTATCACAAGTAAAAGGAATCTGCAACATGCCAAGAATATCAACAAATAAAGCACTCCCTTGTCTAGTTTCCTGTTTAAGACAACTACATCTAGCTGTGGTTCAGGTTCAGGTTCTATAACTGGGTCCAAATAAAATATTTTCATGGGTTGGATTTCCTCGAAGTTAAGATCCGATTCAGGTATTAGAGTCTGGAAAAACTCAAATAAAAACTTAGAAGCACATAATAATAACCTAAATAACTTCGGATCCTTAAAGTCAATCAGTTTTGACTCACACAATTGACCACGATGAAACTGGCGGTCAATCTTAAGCAAATGTGTCGTTTCTATTCTCCTAAAGTACTTAGGTTTAGTCTCAGAACTTAATAACTGACACATTTTAAACTCATACATTCCCACAATTGGTTGAAAAATATTTGGTGGGAAAACAAAATCAATCTGGGTATCATAGCCTGGATAAACCACATCAACCAGAGGATGGGTTTCTAACAACTGACTTTCTTCCTGGACATTATTAGGTTCTGGAGAACTAGTATGAAGGCAATCTGGCTCAATGGTTGAGGCACATATATCAAGTCCCAAGTGAGGGATCTCTACAAGAGCTAAAGGTAAAGCACGGGGAGAATGATAATCACCCCCAAACTTAGAGTTTTGGGTGTCTCTAGATAGACTATCTACAATTTCCTAATTTCTAGATCATCTAATCCTGAAAATGGTCAATTGCTTCTTCTAAGTTATAATCGGAAGGTGCATCCTCACTCATCATATTTGAAAGCTCTACGAGTTCATCTTCTAAGACTAATGTTTCTAAACCGTTAGACTCTAAAACAATGTTCTCAGAAGAAACTCGTTCCTCTAAACCATAATCGGCTTTGTAATCATAAGGAAATACTACATCGCCTAAAACGGTGGTATCTCTAGTCAAATCCTCGTCCTTTTGAATAGGTGAATAATTATTAAAATTATTTGAATTTGAACTAGAAATATTATCATTGTAAAGCTCAATTGGAGTAACAAATTCCTGATCACTATGCCTACTTATTTCAAATTCTTCATCAACACTATCCTCATTTTCAAAGGTACTATTGGAAACACTATATTGGAAATTAAAACTATCTTGAGCATTTCTTTCCTGGGCCTCTAACAACATTTTCTGAGTCGACTCACATGACTTCCTGATTTTATCTAGGAAAGAAGGTTCACACGTTGCATTACTTTCGTCCATAACTAAGTTATTCATCTCAGCTGAACTACGTGTCGACTTAAGTATGTTTTGTGCTGACTCAGCTAACTTACGTGCGGACTCTAGTAGAGAGGAATTTTGCTCGTATGACCGGTGGGTGTATGGATAGTAATTGGGCACATCATGGTATGAGCCATAACCTTGAAAAGGCTGATGTTCCCAATCACTATTCACATTATGGTCAAAGTAGTAACGTCCATTTTGAAACTCACGTGATATTCGTTGTACCGGCTATTGTTATACCGATTCGACATTCTATTCGCAGAGGGTGTGAGTTGTCACACAGAATAAAACCCACTGATAGGGGATTCGTGGGTGGATAGAGTCTTACCTCCCGTACCAGACGGGCGATGAACCGTTGAAGTCGACTCAGGCCACCGACTCCTATGTCAGTGTACGAACCCGAGGCCGAGACAATATCGTGAATCGTCGTCCTTCCCTGCAAACAGTTTATATTTAATTTCAACCCTTCCTTAGGGTTTTAAAATAATGTCCAGTCCAAAAAAAATGTCCAAAAAGTGTCCAAAAATAAAAAGAAAAATTACAAAAATACAAACCTATTTACAGTTTCTAAAAATAAAAATAAATAAAACAACTATATACAAAATCTTCTTCTTCACTCCTTTCAGATTCCTCTTTTCTTTCCTTCTTTGGCGATGCTTTTCTTTTATAGCACTTTATGTTTCCTTGTAGCTTAGCTCCAAATCTGAAAAGAATCGAAAAATACCAAAGGCGTAAAAAAGAACAAAAATAATAAAAAAGAAAAATAAAAACCTAAAACAAATCTAAATACAAGTCCGTTATGCGGCGCCAAAAATTGATGTTATTTTAATTTTGTAGTAAAGTGGTAGTAAGATGTCGTTCCTCTCAGACTTGTAAAGACTCGATTTAAGAAAATACTAAAAACAAAGAAAATATGTACACAAGATTGTCACAAAATATCGAGAGACTGAGACTCAGGATTTCACCAATTCATATATTCATGTGGTTCAACTATTAATTCTAGACAATTATAGCTTACAAGATATTGACTCTTTCTTTGCCAAAAATAGATTTTATAAAGTATTAGATGTAAATCATAAGCATGATGCATCAAAAGTTCTTAGACTAAGCATACACCATCAGACAAAATCACAAATAATCAAGAAAAATCATAAATCAATTTAGAATAGTGCAAAAGTCATAAAAGAATTAATTAGAATTACCACATGCGTAAAGAATGGCTTCCTCCATTGTCCCAGTGTTGGGGTTTAGCTCCTCATATTATTCACGTGCTCAAAATAGGTGTTCATAGCTCAAATAGGTGAAAAACAAGAGAAAACTAATGACTCAGACAGTTTGCAACGCTGTATAAGCGTTACAAGCAGCTGTTACAACACTGTTACAGAAACGATATAGGTAAACTGCTGTAGAAAATAAGACTGCCCGATTTAGACTGCTTCCTCTGTCGTGATATTACGATATTGTTTCGCGACTGTCTTTGTCAGTTCAATGTTCTTCGTTCCTTTCTTCTTCAGCAGCAGCAGAGAACTTCTCTGCAATTATTGTTCTTCGCTCCTGAGCCCTCTGTTGGCTCTCCCAACTTCTCCCAAAGTCTCGACCACCCCCACTGGCTTCTACCAATTCCTATTTATAGATAACAGGTACCTTATGAATCGGTTAATTCCTTCTTTCTCTCCACTCTTCCTTCCGTGCAAGTCACGGATTTTTTTCTTTCACGCGGCTTCTGTGATATCATCCAACGTCCCTCAACTCATCTGTGATAGAATAAATCTCACAGAATATATTTCCTTCAATGAAACTCAATCCACTTTCCAAAAATATACAGCCAAATACCCGATATCTTTTCTCCTTCCTGTTTTATCAAATCATGCTCGAAATCCTCTTTTCTTCCATTCTGAAACACGTAGCATCCCTGGTTTATCGTAACAGATATATCCAAATCAACTCCCATGAAAATCGACGACCAGAAACCTACAAAATCTCGCCTGGAAATCTTGCAGCAGCGAGATTACATTTTCCCGCCAAATTTGGTGTTTGAACGTGGAGAGGACAAGTCGCCCCCTAACCTGATGTCGGGTGCCTTTAACAGCTGGGTGCCCTGGAGTATAAATAACAATTAGGGTTCCCCTTATCAATGGTGTACCCCTTAGTAATTGAAGTGCCCCTTATCCAAATGAGGGGTCCGAATAGTAATTTTCTCCCACGAGCGCAAATACCACTTTTCGAGCCAATTTTCCCGCAAAAGCTTATTTCTCCAAAAACACCTACAAAGACATAAAAAGCCATAATAAATACAAAATCGAGTACTAACATTACAGAGAATTGAGACTAAAATAGACACATAAATGCGTCTATCACCGCATGGGCGAGCCATCTCCCGGTCGATCACTCCTTGTGAAAGAGTGGCGGACGGTGATCACCAAGGTGCTTCATTGGTCGCCTATCTTTAACCTAGGTTGTCCACCAAGTCGGGCAAGGTTAGACGGACGAGATGGTTTACAACATCAATCATAATCGTTGATGGAATTTTAGGGTTTTTAAGAGGTGCGCAAGCATCCCTCTTTGGCTTGACCGAATTCAAGCATGGGTGTTGTTTTTGGTGGGACCGATCGGGCATGCGTGTAGACGGCCTGCCGGTGTACATGTCCATACTGCTTTGTCTCATGAAGACTTGATCTAGGCCACTCAAATTGGTCGGCAAAGATCGCTGGTCGTGATCGATTTGCTACGTGAATCCATTGACGCGAAGAATTTGGAAGCCGCGTGAGATACCACCTTCGGGCGTGCGTTTGAGGCGCTCGGCCATGGTTAGCCAAGGCCGCCGTCACACGGCAGGTGGGCCCGCGGTGATAAAGTCGACATCCTTGGGGCCTCTTGAGTCTATATCTACACCCTCCGTTTAGGATGGCGAAGATGGATGGACGCGATCAATTTGCGATAGATGTTCATTGTCGCTAACCCTTAATTAGGGTTTCGAAACAGCCACATCCACGCTACTTTGGCCAAACGGTTTGGCATGTTGTCGGCCTCCTTTGGGGAGATCGATCTCGTAGGGACAATGTTGGGATGACGGAGAACACATGGGTACCTTCCTAATGGTCCTAAATGCGATCTAGGCCATCCAAATAGCTCAAATATATAAATAAAGAAACAAAGTCATATATTTATATATTTATTCTAAATGTGATCTAAGCCATCTAAATGCGATTCATATATTTATTCCAAACAATTAGCTCAAATAATATATTGACTCTGTTTCTTTGCCAAGGTAGATTTTTGAAAAGCAACGACTGTCTGTATATCTAAAGCATGGGATATCAAAAGACTTAACCTAAGTATAACCCATCAATTGAAATCACAACCATTCAATAAAAAAACAAAAAAATTAACAATTCATGCAAAAGTCATGAAAGAATTAAATATAATTACCACACGCATGAAATATGGCTTCCTCCGTCATCCCAGTGTTGGGGTTTAGCTCCTCATGCTCAAAATGCACCCAAAAGATAGAAACATGGCTCAAAAAGGTGTTTTGATTGAGAAATAATATTATGCAGCGAGTTTGTAACAGATATATTTGTTACAGAACTCACTGTTACAGAGCCTTTTGTTACAGAGAAAACTCCCTAACAGAACTAATTGTTGCAGAACCGGTACAAAGCTACTATCGCATACACTCGTTTGTAAATGACAGTTTTGGTTAGTAGTCTGTTTCTTCGTGTTCTTGAGAACGACACTTCTATGGTGTCGTCTGCAACTCCTCCTCCTTCTTCTCTGCCGCCGCGATTCTTCTCTACAGCCTTGTTATTAGCCTCAGCCTACCCCGAACTTCCGACCCCCTTGATGCGACTTGTACCACCTTATTTATACACCACATACCCCTTGAAACTCTCTAATATTTTTCTTCTTCTTCACGGCCAAGTCACGAGAATAATTATGTTTTCTTTCCTCCTTTTGCATTCCTGAGTTGTCAAATATTCTTTTAAACCATTTATAGCTCGATCGGATCAAATCTCAGAGAATATCTTCTCTTTTTAGTCACATAACTTCCATATATATCTCGGATAAACCCTAGATATTTTGTTTCCCTGTTTCGTGAGCTTAAGATAAAATCTCTCTTTTAACGCATCCAAGTCTACCACTTCTCCTGTCTCGACACATGGGATCAATCCCAACCAATTCTATTCAAAAATCTATGAGAGAATAACGCTTAAACCATCAACCAACTATCCCGTAAAACCAACTCCCCTGTTTTGTCTCAAATCAATAATCCAGCCCCTGTTTATTCCATTCAAATACCCATACTAACTCCGACAGCCAAAAGATATCCAACCCAACCAATTTCGACGATTGAATCTCTCCCAGAACATCCTAAAGTCGAACCCTAATTTGATACCGCTAAAAAATCCCGCCAATTTCCAAATTCAAATGGTAAGGGATGACCTCCCCTTATCAACTTACGGTGTGCCAATAGTAGTTGCCCCGTGGGGTTACCCCTTATCATCTGGGTGCCCCATATCCATTTGAGGGGTGTCTTTAGTAGTTTTCTCCCAAGAGCGCAAAATCCACTTTTCGAGCCAATTTCACCGCAAAATCTTATTTCTCCAAAAACACCTACAAAAAACATAAAATGCCAAAATAAATACAAAAATGGGTACTAACAATATAGAAAATCGAGATCAAAATAGACACATAAATGCGTCTATCATCTGCGGATCATTTCTGAGAATTTTGGTATTTTCTGATGGTCCATCGAGCATTATTTGGTCTTTTTAGGAAGAATTTGAGTTTGATTGAAACTCTTAATTTTGCTTGAAAGAAAAAGATTTGGAAATATTAAAATAATATTTTTTATGGTAGAAAGTCATCATGGTCAGGGATCACTTGCTTTGTAAACCATATATATGATCGATGGAGCAAGATTTGAAAAGATATGGAAATAAGAAGTTTTGATCAAAAGAGGAAGTCATTGAAAGAGGAAACCAAAATAATAATAAAATGAAAAGGACAAAAGAGTTGGGAGCGGCCAAAACCTACAAGCACACGGCCATCCGGTTGTGTGGGCCCCATCCCATGGTTCTCTTATTTTATTATTTTCTCTCTTCCTTTTCCTTATTTGATCGAACTTCTATATCCTAGTTCTTCCATGTTTTTGGATGCTCCTTTGAGCATCATTACTAAATATAGTTGTGCATTTTACAAAAGGGCTTACTCGGGGTGTCCTTTATGCCCGAAGTCAATAATTCATTACTAATTCATGGGATTTATCCGGGAAAAGCCATGGATTGAATTACATGAATATTGAGGTGAATTGGTGTATCTCTTTTAGGAATCGTCCAAGAATTTGGCGCTAGAAGAAATTAGTTAAATGCTTTACACTAACAGACAACCTATCTAACAACATTTGGTATATCCAGGTAGTTGAGATATGAGACAGCTAGCGTTATATTCTTTCAGAATAATTTATAGGGATTCATCCGGATGAATTAGCACTAGATTAACACCTTGTACTAGCAGACAACCTGTCTAAAAGCGCTTTAATTAATCGCCTTGTGCTAGCACAACATATCTAAAAGCGATTAATTGATTCGGACATAAGATGGCAAAGCATCATGTTTGTTCTCGAATATTATTCTCGGGAATATAGTTATAGTTATAGCACCAAACATCTTTTAAATATATTTCGAACATTGAAAGGAATACTGAGTTGCTCAGCATGAGATACATGGAATGTAGAGAGCTTTTGAGAAAGAGGCTCGATATTGACGTCTTGTATAATTGGTTTGACGAGGTCATATAACGCAATTCAGGTTCTCTTGCGAAAGGTGAAGACATAAAATTTGTTATGCTTCCGAGATGGTTAGAGATACATAATTCTCGATGTAATTTTACGAATCTAACCTTCATCAAAAATCCACCATCAACAGCCTCAAACTAGGAAGGAAAAAAAATCTCGGACAAAAATAAAAAGTATAAACAGATTTGCCAAAGACTCTTAAAATAAGAATGATCTTTTTTCTTTTTATGGTATTATATGAGATCAATTCTATTCTCATACGGTCAATGACATTCAGATATTTTTTTTGGATTTTCTTAATTATTTTGCTAGATAGGGATACCTGGTTTTTGCAATGTTTTCTTGAGTGTTAATTTGTTCAAAAAAACTGGACGAAAATGGTTAGCATTGTCCGTTACTTGCCTCACAAGAGCCCTCCGGTTATTAAATTTAACTATACTGCTACCATGCTTGCAAAATAATAATTAGGTGGTTTAGTTAAATACATGTGCAAGAAGACAAGTTGACTGGTATACGACGTTATTTCTTTATTAGTTTGGTAATGATATCACATGCACATAACATATGGCTGTAGTTTGGTAATGATATCTTATCTTGTTTGCTCTTGATTTTCTCTTCTTTTTGTTTCTCTTCCTTTTTTCGGGCAGCACTATACATTTTAATCCACCGCATAAAAACATACTAAACCAACGTGCGAGGAATTAACAAAATGAGTTCAGTTCACTGTTCACTAGTATTAAAATGCCATTTTAAAAACCTTACTAGTGGTCATTTTATGGGGCCCAGTAGAAGCAAAATGAAATATAATAAGGGGAAATTTCTACAACTAGCTAGCAAATCTGGTTGATCGGTGTTGCTTGAGCAACACTATAAGTAGACATATCAGAGGTGGTCAGTAACGTAAGAGAAACCCCTAGCTAATTCATATACAACTAGCTAGATTATAAGCAAAGCACATTTGGTCAGCCAAGTATTTGAAGACTAATGGCTGACAGCAGTGGAGTTCATTTTCTTCCTCCACTGAGTCCATTAGGTTCTTACATCAATACTGAAAAACTTCAGTTCTATATTGTGGGTGTGCTTGAATTAGAAAACTCATTTTCAGAATCTCAAACTCTCGATTTCCTCAGAGATGACTTCATACCAATTAACACTAGATTTTCTTCTATGATTCTCACTGATGAAAAAGGTGTTCAAAGATGGAAAAAGATTGATACCATTCCTGAAAATCATCTCATCATTCCAACCTTTTCACCATCATCGGAAGATCAACAACTATATGATGAACAAGTCCACAATTATCTTGCGAAAATTAATTTGAAGCCATTTCCTGAACACCTTTCTCCATGGGATGTTCATCTTATTACTTATCCCACTACAAATGCTAAAACAACCTTAGTTTTCAACCTACACCATGCACTTGGTGATGGTTATTCAATTATGGGTGCACTGTTTTCTATCTTTAAATGTTCAGAAAATCCTAAACATCCTCTTAGATTCCCAACTGCTTCTTCAAGAATGAACGAAGTTAAGACAAACTATTCTAAGATTTCTGGTTTGGTTATAAAAGCCAAAAATACTCTTACAGATTTTACCAAGAATGGTTTAGGTGCTTATATATGGAAAGACAGTGAGACAGTTATCAGATCGACCACCCCAAGAGTTGAATATGAACCTATTTCAATCACCTCAGTCACAACTTCCATGGATTATATAAGAGATATTAGGTCCAAAGTTGGAGGGGTACGTATAAATTCGTTTATTGATGATTCATTAATTATTTATTGTTATCTTTTTTGGTTTTACATGATATATGCTGATAATTTGAAGATGTGGTTAACAGACAGTGAATGATATCACAACTGGTTGGATATCATATGGGCTTCATTTATACATGAAGAAGTTGGGAGAATCTGGTGATGGAAGTTCAAGATGTACTGCTTTAGTTGTCATGAATATGAGAATGTATAGGGGTTTTAAAAGTATCGAAGAGATGTTAAAGGCAAATATTTGGGGAAACCACTTTGGACTCTTGAGTGTATCACTTCCATCTTTTGTTAGTGATGATATGGAAAGTGTAGATCCTCTGGAGTACATAGTTCAAGCGAAAGAAGAGATGCTGAGAAAGGCCAATTCTTTTGGTGCTTTTTTCACTAGTAAACTACTCCATTATATGGGAATGGTTACTGGCCCTGAAAACAGTGCACCCATAAAGATATTTTCTGATGGTCCATCGAGCATTATTTGAAAACAGTGCACCCATAATTGAATAACCATCACCAAGTGCATGGTGTAGGTTGAAAACTAAGGTTGTTTTAGCATTTGTAGTGGGATAAGTAATAAGATGAACATCCCATGGAGAAAGGTGTTCAGGAAATGGCTTCAAATTAATTTTCGCAAGATAATTGTGGACTTGTTCATCATATAGTTGTTGATCTTCCGATGATGGTGAAAAGGTTGGAATGATGAGATGATTTTCAGGAATGGTATCAATCTTTTTCCATCTTTGAACACCTTTTTCATCAGTGAGAATCATAGAAGAAAATCTAGTGTTAATTGGTATGAAGTCATCTCTGAGGAAATCGAGAGTTTGAGATTCTGAAAATGAGTTTTCTAATTCAAGCACACCCACAATATAGAACTGAAGTTTTTCAGTATTGATGTAAGAACCTAATGGACTCAGTGGAGGAAGAAAATGAACTCCACTGTTGTCAGCCATTAGTCTTCAAATACTTGGCTGACCAAATGTGCTTTGCTTATAATCTAGCTAGTTGTATATGAATTAGCTAGGGGTTTCTCTTACGTTACTGACCACCTCTGATATGTCTACTTATAGTGTTGCTCAAGCAACACCGATCAACCAGATTTGCTAGCTAGTTGTAGAAATTTTCCCTTATTATATTTCATTTTGCTTCTACTGGGCCCCATAAATGACCACTAGTAAGGTTTTTTAAAATGGCATTTTAATACTAGTGAACAGTGAACTGAACTCATTTTGTTAATTCCTCGCACGTTGGTTTAGTATGTTTTTATGCGGTGGATTAAAATGTATAGTGCTGCCCGAAAAAAGGAAGAGAAACAAAAGAAGATAAAATCAAGAGCAAACAAGATAAGATATCATTACCAAACTACAGCCATATGTTATGTGCATGTGATATCATTACCAAACTAATAAAGAAATAACGTCGTATACCAGTCAACTTGTCTTCTTGCACATGTATTTAACTAAACCACCTAATTATTGTTTTACAAGCATGGTAGCAGTATAGTTAAATTTAATAACCGGAGGGCTCTTGTGAGGCAAGTAACGGACAATGCTAACCATTTTCGTCCAGTTTTTTTCTGAACAAATAACACTCAAGTAAACATTGCAAAACCAAAGTATCCCTATCTAGCAAAATAATTAAGAAAATCCAAAAAATATACGAATGTCATTGACCGTATGAGAATAGAATTGATCTCATATAATACCACAAAAAGAAAAAAGATCATTCTTCTTTAAGAGTCTTTGGCAAATCATTATACTTTTTATTTTTGTCCGAGATTTTTTTTCCTTCCTAGTTTGAGGTGTTGATGGTGGATTTTGACGAAGGTTAGATTCAGAAATTACATCGAGAATTATGTATCTCTAACCATCTCGGAAGCATAACAAATTTTATGTCTTCACCTTCCGCAAGAGAACCGAATTGCGCTTATATGACCTCGTCAAACCAATGATACAAGACGCCAATATGAGCCTCTTTCTCAAAAAGCTCTACATTCCATGTATCTCATGCCGAGCAACTCAAGATTCCTTTCAATGTTCAAATATATTTAAAAGATGTTTGGTGCTATAACTATAACTATATTCCCCAGAATAATATTCAGAACAAACATGATGCTGCCATCTTATGTCCAATCAATTAATCGCTTTTAGATATGTTGTCTGCTAGCACAAGGCGATTAATTAAAGCGCTTTAGACAAAGTTGTCTCTAGTACAAGGTGTTAATCTAGTGCTAATTCATCCGGATGAATCCTAGAAATTATTCGTAAAGAATATAACGCTAGTCTGCCTCATATCTCAACTACCTGGATATACCAAATGTTGTTAGATAGGTTGTCCTGTTAGTGTAAAGCATTTAACTAATTTCTTCTAGCCAAATTCTTCTGACGATTCCTAAAAGAGATACACCAATTCACCTCAATATTCATGTAATTCAATCCATGGCTTTTCCCAGATAAATCCCATGAATTAGTAATGAATTATTCAGCTAAAAGCATAAGGGGCACCCCCGAGGAAGCCCCGAGTAAAAGGCACAGGCGTATTTAGTAATAATGTTCAAAGGAGCATCCAAAAAATATGGATGAACAATGTTATGGTAGTTGGATCAAATAAGGAAAAGGAAGAGAGAAAATAATAAAATAAGAGAACCATGGGATGGGGCCCACACAACCTGGGATTGCCGTGGTGCCGGTTTTGGCCGCCTCCCAACTCTTTTGTCCTTTTCATTTTATTATTATTTTGGTTTCCTCTTTCAATGACTTCCTCTTTTGATCAAAACTTTATTTCCATATCTTTTCAAATCCCGCTCCATCGATCATATATATGGTTTACAAAGCAAGTGATCCTGCGACCATGATGACTTTCTACCATAAAAATATTATTTTAATATTTCCAAATACTGGTCTTTCAAGCAAAATTAAGAGTTTCAATCAAACTCAAATTCTTCCTAAAAAGACCAAATAATGCTCGATGGACCATCAGAAAATACCAAAATTCTCATAAATGATCAGATGATAGAGACGATTTATGTGTCTATTTTGATCTCGATTTTCTATATTGTTAGTACCCATTTTTGTATTTATTTTGGCATTTTATGTTTTTGTAGGTGTTTTTGGAGAAATAAGATTTTGCGCGAAATTGGCTCGAAAAGTGGATTTTGCGCTCTTGGGAGAAAACTACTAAAGACACCCTCAAATGGATATGGGGCACCCAGATGATAAGGGGTAACCCCACAGGGCAAATACTATTGGCACACCGTAAGTTGATAAGGGAGGTCATCCCTTACCATTTGAATTTGAAATTGGCGGGAGATTTTTGCAAAAGATATCAAATTAGGGTTCGACTTTAGGATGTTCTGGGAGAGATTCAATCGCCGAAATTGGTTGGGTTGGATATCTTTGGCCTGTCAGAGTTAGTATGGGTGTTTGAATGGATTAAACATGGCCCGATTATTGATTTGAGACAAAACAGGGGATTTGGTTTTTTACAGATAGTTGGTTGATGGTTTAGGCGTTATTCTCTCGTAGATTTTTGAATAGAATTGGTTGGGATTGATCCCATGTGTCGAGATAGGAGAAGTGGTAGACTTGGATGCGTTAAAAAGAGAGATTTTATCTCAAGCTCACGAAACAGGGAAACAAAATATCTCGGGTTTATCCGAGATATATATGGAAGTTACGTGACTAAAAAGAGAAGATATTCTCTGAGATTTGATCCGATCGAGCTATAAATGGTTTAAAAGAATATTTGACAACTCAGGAATGCAAAAGGAGGAAAGAAAACATAATTATTCTCGTGACTTGGCCGTGAAGAAGAAGAAAAATATTCCGAGAGTTTCAAGGGGTATGTGGTGTATAAATAAGGTGGTACAAGTCGCAGCAAGGGGGGTCGGAAGTTCGGGGTAGCTGCAGAGCTAATAACAAGGTTGTAGAGAAGAATCGCAGCAGCAGCAGAGAAGAAGGAGGAGGAGTTGCAGACGACACCATAGAAGTGTCGTTCTCAAGAACACGAAGAACAGACTAACCGAAACCGCCATTTACAAACAA
This sequence comes from Papaver armeniacum, assembly GCA_023531295.1. Classification (NCBI taxonomy): domain Eukaryota; kingdom Viridiplantae; phylum Streptophyta; class Magnoliopsida; order Ranunculales; family Papaveraceae; genus Papaver; species Papaver armeniacum. The sequence goes on from JAJJWW010003692.1 coordinate 501,719, forward strand.
AGTGTATGCGTATAGTAGCTTTGTACCAGCCTTCGCAACAATTAATTTTGTTAGGGTTTTCTCTCTAACAAAGGTTTGTGAACAGTGAGTTACAGAACAAATATATCGTTACAAACTCGCCGCATAATATTATTTCTCAATCAAAACACCTTTTTGAGCCATGTTTCTATCTTTTGGGTGCATTTTGAGCATGAAGAGCTAAACCCCAACAACTGGGATGACGGAGGAAGCCATATTTCGTGCGTGTGGTAATTATATTTAATTCTTTCATGACTTTTTGCATGAATTGTTAATTGTTTTATGTTTTTTATTGAATGGTTGTGATTTCAATTGATGGGTTATACTTAGGTTAAGTCTTTTGATATCCCATGCTTTAGATATACATTGTTTCTTTTCAAAAATCTACCTTAGCGAAGAAACAGAGTCAATATATTATTTGAGCTAATTGTTTGGAATAAATATATGAATCGCATTTAGATGGCTTAGATCGCATTTAGAATAAATACTCCCTCCGTTCCACTTTAGATGACGTTTTGGGAGTTTTCACGCAGATTAAGAAACGGTGAAAGATATAAAAAAATTCTATTTATGCCCTTGAGAAAAGTCTTCAAACATTAATTGCTATTAGTGTATTTGAAAATAAACTTATGGTTCCAAGACAAAATGTTAGGGTATTATGGGTAGTTTTGTGGTGAAAATATGAAAACTATCAAGTAATGTGGAACAAAAAAATAACCCTAAACACTCATCTAAAGTGGAACGGAGGGAGTATATAAATATATGACTCTGTTTCTTTATTTATATATTTGAGCTATTTGGATGGCTTAGATCGCATTTAGGACCATCAGGAAGGTACCCATGTGTTCTCCGTCATCCCAACATTGTCCCTACGAGATCGATCTCCCCAAAGGAGGCCGACAACATGCCAAACCGTTTGGCCAAAGTAGCGTGGATGTGGCTGTTTCGAAACCCTAATTAAGGGTTAGCGACAATGAACATCTATCGCAAATTGATCGCGTCCATCCATCTTCGCCATCCTAAACGGAGGGTGTTGATATAGACTCAAGAGGCCCCAAGGATGTCGACTTGATCACCGCGGGCCCACCTGTACGTGTGACGGCCGGCCTTGGCTAACCATGGCCGAGCGCCTCGAAACGCACGCCCGAAGGTGGTATCTCACGCGGCTTCCAAATTCTTCGCGTCAATGGATTCCTGTCGCAAATCGATCACGACCACTGATCTTTGCCAGCCAATTTGAGTGGCCTAGATCAAGTCTTCATGAGACAAAGCGGTATGGACATGTACACCGGTAGGCCGTCTACACGCATGCCCGATCGGTTCCACCAAAAACAACACCCATGCTTGAATTCGGTCAAGCCAAAGAGGGATGCTTGAGCACCTCTTAAAAACCCTAAAATTACATCAACGGTCGCAGATTTATGTCAGTAAACCATCTCGTCCGTCCAACCTTGCTGCCTTGGTCTGGACAACCTAGGTTAAAAGCTAGACGACCAATGAAACACCTTGGTGATCACCGTCCGCTACTCTTCCACAAGGAGTGATCGACCAGGAGATGGCTCGTCCATGCGGCCTCCAAACGATCACTCGAAGATGGTTGGACGTGATGCTATTTTAAGACGCCTTAATTCGCGACTCATTCGGTTAAGCTTTAAAATGGTGATGCTTCATACATATTGATTGTTTTCGATGCATTACATGCATTAAGTATACACGATATTTCATGAATATCAATTTGTTAAATAACTTGTCACTGTGTGCTATTTCCCATGGCGGGTCCCACGACTTGACCTACTCATTCGAGACATCAAGCATGTCAGAAACTGGGAGATACTCACTGGGGTATTGGTCTGGCGGTTTACAACGTGCAGCGTGCAACGCGCCATTACAATAACGTGTCGAAGAGGGGACGGTTAACAAGGATGAGGAAGTGGGAAAAGGTGTGAACGTAACAATCACTCCTACACGACCCCATTACTCCATCACTTCACCTCCTCCACTTCCTATGAGATGAGGGTTGCGCTCAATGACTTGTATAAATAGGTCTTTCACCTATTTCAAAGGGGACATACAAACACGAAAAAAAACCAAGTGTTGTCATCGGTATCCGAAAAACACCCAGTAATCGATAGCTTTCATTGTGCAAGCCGGTTCAACATTCTTATACAAGTCATAAACATCCAACACCTTCTTCGCTTCCCTCCCTAAGATCAACCCCATCTCCTTCACTTTGTGATCGAAGCAAGTCTAGAACGACCATTTCTTGGTTTAGGCTTAAATTGTACGTGATTGATCTCTAGAATCAAAAGCACTCCGTGCAAAGGCATTTGTTTAGGGTTTAGATTCGTTTCTCATCCACACACACCCAAATTTACCAAAACCGCAGAAACAATTTTCACCCATAAACAATTGGGGATCACAGTGGGAGATTAATCTCTCGGTTGTGAAGTCAATTTCTTCAATACCCAATCCCATTTGGCTGATTTCAAAATGGTTGGTCTTAGGGCTGCCCCAACAACTCCAAATTTCGGTCGAAGTTCCTCCAATGGAGATACGTACCCTCTTCCCAACTAAGATATCTCGATGGTGTGACCTGGAAGAATCCCAACATTGATCGAGTTAGCACAGCATGTGGGAGATTCACACGAAGAATATGGACCGATCAAAGAAGCAATAAACGGCATACTCGATCTCCTCATCAAGATGACATCAGATATGAGCAGTTCTCCTATCACAAAGAATTCTACACTGGGGACTGATCCTCGCAACGATCCTCCTAAAGTCAATAGTTTCACTATGAACCAGAGGCCGATGGATTAGGAAGCGGCTTCTCTAGTGGAAAGTTTATGCAAAATTTTACACCTCTCGAAGAATCGACGGGCGGAGACGTTGCTGCAATCAACCAGATATACCGGACGTGCATTTAACTCCTTTGCGCCCGTAAGCCTCAAAAACACCATTGATGTCTCGTGAATAATGTTACATTTGGCAGAAGAAGACATGATAGTGGAAGATGGTCACAACCGGGCCCTACACGTTACTGCACGCATCAAGGATTCAGAGTTCAAGAGGGCCCTCATCGACACGGGAGCGTCTTCGAATGTGATTACTCTCAAGACACTCAGGACGGCCAAGGTTCGCCCAATCAAGATCGTGCGACAGCCTACCACAATGACATACTTTGAAGGAAACCAAACCAACACATACGAATATGTCAATCAATTTATCTGTAGGGTATAACCAATGCCTGAAGACTATGCTGAATAAAGAAGTCGTTCCTGCATCATTGTCTCCTTACGCATCAATATATGGAGCGGAATTGCGTGAACCAAGATAATTTTTGCGGGAATAATCAGACAAAGTTCATTGCACCCAACTCCCCATGTGGGCGTCAATTTAGGAAGAGGACCGACTTGCATCATTGAAGGCTAAGTCCCACGATATATCTTTGCTGACAAGACGTACCAATTCTTCTTCATCATGTGAAGCCACGACCCACGCTCACACTAAGAGGGAGAGAACTTTTGTGGCGAGTCATTATCGTAAAGGGAAAACCGTATGCCGTCGTTGTTGGTAATTAGCAGGGGGAGATCGCTACCCAGCCTATCCGCCCAACAGAATGCTACAACAACGACGAGCCAAAAGAAGAAGTGCTAGGTGCTCCATGACATTACCGCAAGACGACACCAATTCCACAACCGATGAGATCGAAATCAAGATATAGTTTTGATCACCTAACATTGAAAAACAATCTTGAGATAACAAAACTTATAGGTTCAACCTGTAAATGCTCTAACATATTAGTATTAACTTTTGTAGATAATTTTAGTATGTATATACTTATTAATAATAATTATACTTATAATCTTGATGCATTCTTGGTATGTGTGAATACCTCAAGATTGCTCTTGAAGTTGGAGGGGATTTTTGATTGTAGAAATTTTGCTCAACAGTTTATGGGAGTGTGGGTAATGGTGAGAGTTACAACTTTTCTATGGTTTTTGGCATCATAATGAGAGAATCAGTGATCGGGTTCATGAGTTCTGCACACGGATGCGTTTAGATGGGTTTGGGTTTATGGAGGATGGAACATGGAACATGGAACATGGAGCTTTCCAATGTGCTCTCATAGTAATAGACTAATATCTGCTCCAGCTCTCTCGTTGTAGGAGTGGAACTTATATTAGAGGCGAGGAATTAATTATTTGGAAAGCTAACACTACTTGGGATTTTTTAATGAAGCAGACCTATAGTAGTAATTCGATGCTACAAAAATTGCTTGGTATAAAATTGTTTGGTTCAAGAATCGGATTCTAAGGATTTCTTTTATTTTTTGGATAGCTTGTTTGAGGACGCTAAGGGCAATAGCAAAGTTGCAGAGATGGGGTCTTATAGAAAGTGTTGTTTGTTTATTATGTGATAGTGGGACTGAAGATGAAGACCACTTATTTATTGGATGCCCTTTCTCGAAGTCCATTTGGAATGGTCTCCCGATAAAAATTGTGTGTCTAAGAGAACCTTGTTATTCCCGGGATGTTGAATTGCAGCAGCGCCAAGATGAGTTTAAAGGAGATGGTGCTTTGGACACTATGAGCAAACTCTAATTAATAGTTTGTCTATCATGACTGGAAAGAAAGAAATATGAGAGTTTTCTTTACTCAAAGTTTGAGTGTCGGCGGTGTTAGTCATTCAATTATGAATGATGTCAGATTAAAATATGCTGCATCAAAGCTTTCTGATATGGACAAGCCTCAATTCAGAAGGTTACTTGATGGTTGGGGGATTGATTGTGGTTTTAAAACTCAACGGTGGTGAGTCCTACAGTTTGTTTCCTTCTAGAGATGAAATTATGATTAACACCGATGAGTCTAGGAAAACTGACTCTGGAGGTTGTGGAGCTATAATAAGAGAAGGATTATTTAGGACAAAAATTTGAGGCTATTAGATATTCACATGTTATAGAAATACTAATAAGGCAGTTGATTATCTTATTAGTATTCGCCCTTCAGAGAGTTTTGGTGAATCGAACCATGTTGGTTTTGATAGTAAGTTATTTTGCTTTTGGTTTAGAATATAAGGTTGAGTAGTGCGCGGGGAAAGCTATATAAGCAAGAAGCTTAATAGTCGTCAGATCGTTTCACTAACTGTTGGATTAAAATTAATAATGTTTTTCCAGTTAAAAGCAACTGGCAAACTTATATTTTATTATAATCAGACCATTTTAAAAAAGATCAATTCGTATTACAGTAGAAACTCTATAAATTAATGATGTTGGGACCACCAAAATTTATTAATTAAGCGAGATATTAATTTATATATTAATTAATATCTTATTAACTTATAGATAAATTTAACTTTGATCAATAAATAACATAGGTTTGGACAATTCGGATGAACAAGTTAGACGGTGATATCACCAAGCATTGCAAAATTTTATCGAAAAGTTGGGTTATTGCAACCAGTGAATGTCAATATGTCGTGAATATCTGGAAGAAAATGAAGTTACGCAATTGTTGACTGATGAAGAAATAATTGAGAGCGTAATGGGAACTGATAAAGATGGGAAAAAGATGATGAAAGTTCTACAATAGACCCCCCTTCACGAAACAAGGTTGTTAAAGCGACAATAACATTAAATAACTTCTCATCTGGCTATGAGAAACACCACTAGAAATTCTTACGATGATAAGAAAAATTATTTCACCGTGATATTGATTTTAACAAAAATCGAAGACAAACTGATTTATTTTTCTAGAAATCTTCATAAAACATTAGTGTATTGGATATATATATATATAGTGGATTATTAATTTATATTTCATACGGGTCACATAAGTAATCAAAAATGTATTAATTTATAGTTTTAGCGATTTATTAATTTGGCACGTTGTTCTCGACTCGGATCGGCTAAAAATATTATTTAAGAAAGTTTATTAATAGAGTTTCACTAGTACATCCTTCTTCTCTATAAAATTATCTATTTGGTAAGTTCTCAATGAATAAAAATTAAAGAGACGCATCAAACAAAGATCATAAAGTTGCATATAACTCTTATTTCTCCTTTGGAAGTAGAAATGAAAAAAATCGATGGATTCGAAAATATTTTTCTCTTTACTCTTTGGTTTTGTTTTTAGTCATACGGGTGTAGAAGTTCGAAGCGAAGTTTGGGGAAAAATGTCCATAAAAACTCGCTTCTTCTTTAACAAAACCTTGATTTTTCTTTCAAAATCTTAACCGATATCAGTTTGGGACGTTACATATTTGATAGACGCATTTATGTGTCTATTTTGATCTCGATTTTCTATATTGTTAGTACCCATTTTTGTATTTATTTTGGCATTTTATGTTTTTGTAGGTGTTTTTTGGAGAAATAAGCTTTTATGGAAAATTGGCTCGAAAAGTGGTTTTTGCGCTTGTGGGAGAAAATTAGTATACGGACCTCCATTTTGGATAAGGGGTAACCAAATTACTAAGGGGCACCCACATCACTATCGGCACCCCAGCATCAGGATAAGGGGCACTCATCTTCAAGAATTCAAAATGTTATTTTGGCGGGAAAACTTGACAGTCTCCTGGCAGAGTTTGGATTCGATTTTGAACGTGATCTAAGGAGACTCAATCACGGATTTTGTTAATTTAGGCCTGTTAGGGATAAATAAAGCTTAGTATGGGCATTTAGATCGATTAAATTGGGCTGTGTGATCGAGTTTGGCTCAAACAGGGGAGGATAGTTTTCTCGGAAAGATTTAAGCCGAGTTTTGATTGGAGTTCTTCACGGGAATGGACTGTGGTGAGTCTATTGCGACAAGGCAGGGAGAATGGCGTGTTTTGCTACTAACAGAAGGAATCGAATCTCTTATTTCCGGTAGTTATCTAAAACAGGAAGGGGAAGAGTTTATCGAGTTTAATTTTGGAAGTTCAATGCGGCTTTGGGAGAAAATATATCCTCTTAAGATTCGGATCAACAAAGTGTGGGAGTTTTAACCAAATAAGAGCCGCGTGAGAATAAAAGAAAGGAAATATTGTCGTGGCTTGAGGAGGAGGAAAAAGAGTTATACTCGGGATTTTAGGACACCGCATTGTATAAATACAAGTTCTGGGAGTCCAAGAAGGGTAATCGGAGAGTTTGGGGTGAAGCAGAGGCGAAAATCACGTTGCGGGGAAGAGTTGCAAAAGTTAAAGCAGTGAAGAGGAAGAAGAGAGGTTGCGCACGACACTTCGAAGTGTCGTTTTGAAGAACACGAAGAACAGACTCGCAGAGGCGTCTTTTATTCTACAACAAGCAGAGAACTATCTTTCTTCGACAGTCTTAGAAACTTGTAATAGTTGACGCCTGTAACATCACACAAATAACATAAATCTTTGTTTTATACAATTTCTTCAATAAAACACCTTTTTGAGCTATGGATTATTATTTTGTGCGTGTTTTTGATATGATGAGCTAAACCCCATCGCTGGGATGACGGAGGAAGCCAATTCTCATCACTGTGGTAATTTTATTAAATTCTTTTTACGACTTTTGCATTAATATAATTTGAATTATGATTTTAAATTAATTATTTGTGATTTAGTTTGATGGGTTATGCTTAGCTTAGGTGTTTTGATAATCCATGCTTACCATTTACAATTAATGTTTTATAAAATCTACCTTGGCAAAGATTAAGAGTAAATAATTATTATTTTTGGAGCTATAATTGTCAAAGAATTAATAATTGAACCATAGAAAAAGAGTTCGGTGAAATCCTGATTCCCAGTAATCTCTCAATATTATTATCATCCTTTATTTTATTCGCTAGTTTTTAGTATTTTATTTAAGTAAGTCCTAAAATCGACAACTTCCCAAGTACGAGAATCAAACCCTTACTTACCACAACTAAAACTACATCAATATTTAGTATCAGCAAATCGTGTTTTACAAACCCATTTGAGCTCTTTTGAAAATATCAAACATCAAATCTTTACCTGATTTGGAGATTTATCCATTAACTTTTCTCACGCTTTACTCGATTGATAGAGCAAAATCGTAAGCAAAGTATTTGATAATACTCTTTAGAGTTTATGTAATACTCTTGTAATTTAACTCATATCTTTTCTAGATTATTACTCATAACTCATTAAAGTCTATTAAGTTCTCTATCAAAATCAATTTAATTGATAAAGAGACAAACAAACATATGGAACTAAGTCACTAACTAGATTGATAGGGAAGGAGGACATAATACGAAATGGTTTTTCCTAAAAGGTCCACTTCGTAAAAATATAAGTTTGACAGCTATTTTTAACAATTTTTTTTTAAATCCAACGGTTGGTGAAACGATCCTACGACTATTAGGCGGTTTTCTTATTTAGCTTCCACGTGCAACTGCGAGGGATAGCAGTGCTCTATAAGGTTTTGGGTCATTATTAAACGTCGCGGATTGTCCCAAATTCGGCACACTAAGGCCGATTCCTCTAGAGGGTGGTATAAAAGTTATTTTTCCATGCCACATGGTACAAACTGTATTATACCTTGACGCACCTTTGACATCGATTTTTTTTTGGTTTTATCTGTTAAATTTAGAGACTCATAAGCTCAAAATGGTAGAGCGCCCAAGCTTATCATAAGGTTTGCGGAGGCTGATGGTTCAAATCCATATGAGTTTGCATATTTTGTTTATTTAATACGAGTAGCCTTATTGGTGGTTAGGTAGTCGATTCAAGTTGTATGTGTGTACAAACTAGTGCACTTTGTCCCGTTTCATGAATATATGGCCTGGTTTGTTGGTATAGATGTTGGATTTTTTGTATTTTTGTAGATGTGTACATAGTTGTACACCATAGTCCCTTCTCATTGACATATTGCCTGTTTTGTGAATATGTATGTTGCATTTTCTGGATTTTTATGGATGTCTAAATAGTTGTAGACCAATGTAAATTAAAAAAAAAAATAAAAGACGAAAATTATATAGTCATACAGAAAGAGCTTTCCGAATATATAAAGTTTGAAATTTTGGACGAACATTCGAAATATCAATTATTTTTTAATTATTTAAAATTGCTGACACCATCATGAATCACTTTGGACTAAACTTTTAAATATAAAAAAGACTAATTTGTACCTAGTTGAACTAAACCATAGTTTTTTCCTTTTTCTAGTGTAGTACGTAAATGGTAAATTTTGGTTCTCATTTTTTTTTTATAGAAAAACCTTAGGAAAAAGAACTAAGGGCCATACAAAGTAGTAGCAGTGCTTGTGTTAAGCTTTCATTGTTCTTACATAAAATAGCTAAATTAAGTGTTTCCAGATTTTGGAGTCTGTGGATTAATTTAAGACTACTTAACACAAAAGAGATAGGCTTGATTCTTGAGCTATTATCTTCAGCATTGTTTCTTGGAGTATCATAATAACTGGGGTTGAACCTTCCTTGAATTGCTTGATGATATAGATAGTGAAATCTTAACAGAATTTCCTTTGATTCAGCTTGTACTTCAATGTTCATGTGCTGCTTTTCCTTGGCCCAGCTGAAAGCTAGATCTGCACCTCTTGTTTCTCCCCAACCTCCAAAGTGGCCTGAGTATCCTCTGCTATCAATGTTGTTTCCTGCAGCATCCAAGATAGTTAGTGCAGAGAAATATTTGAGGTTCTCAGGGTTCTGTATAATGCATATCCTTATGATGAAACCAAACTCTTGTGGAGTGTGGTTTAGATCATAAGGAATTTGAATGTCTGACTCAGTGTCAGTCCCATTGTTATTGGGAAAGAAAACATTGAGAGCATGGGTAGGTAAATTGTGCACTCGTTATAATCACATAGGTATTCTTGAATACATTGAGAAGTGTGCTTAGCATTTGGTTTTATGTGATTGAAAACTGTGTCACACCTAGCTTTCTAGATGTGCCAGCATGTGGTAGCATATAGGATTTTTTTCCAATAATAGCTTCAAAAGATCAAACTAGGAGTTAAACCAATCCATAAAGTTTGTGTTATTGTCAAACTTTCCATGGTTTGTTCCAATAATTTCATGCCAAATCAAGTAAGCAAGTAGGGCGGTTTAAGAAGAGATGTGTCATGGTTTCCTCTCAACTATTGCAAACTTGATGGGATAGGGTCAATATAGTGCGTAATGCTTGTGATCTTTGCATTGGTGTGTAGGATTTCATGGGCACATTTCCATAGAAATATCTTAATAGTTGGAGAAGTATCCAATCTCAGATAGCCTCCCAATTTCTCGGTGCCGGTATCATCTCTGCAGACAAATATTCTATCTTTGCCTTGTATAGAGCTTTGACAGAGAACTTTACAGTTTTATTAAAGTTCCATTGTATTGAATCTTCTTCCCCTGGTTGGTGTGGAGGTCCAATATGGCTTGAGCAATGTTTTGATTGAAAATATGGTGGATGAGTTGGGTATTCCAGCTTCCATCATGGTGCATGAGATGAGACAGAGCTCTATTTGTTGTGGACAGTGATTGGGTTTGAGAAGCTTAGCTATAGAGTTGGGTAACTAGTAGTCTTCCCAAATGTTGATTTTCATTCCATTGCCTATCTTCCAGATTAAAGTTGTTGTTATATATTATGTATTCCTTCAAGAATTCCTTTCCAGATCCAAGAGTATCCAGACTTTGCTTTTGTATCCATATTTAGAACATTCCCGTAAGATATTTGGCATCCATCAGCTTGGTACCAGAGTGAGTCTTTTCTTGTTCAAGTCTCCAACCAATTTTTGTGATCATGGAACCGTTGAAAAGTTCCATATTCATAAAGCATAAGCCCCCATATCTTTAGGTTTGCATATTGTTGTCCAAGCCTTTAGGTATTATCCTCTTGGATTTTCCAGATTTTTGCCCAGAAGAAATCTCTTTTGAAGCTTGTTTAAGTCCTGCAAGTTTGTTTAGGGATTTTGAAGCAATTCATTTGATAAATACTAGTTTGTGGATGTAACGGTTTTGATTAAAACTTCTTGCCACAGATTTAGAGGAACATTTTTCCAACGGATAGTCTCGGTTTAGTTTATCCACTTACGGGATTGAAAGACTTGATTTTGCTTCGTGAGTAAATATAGGAGAACCTAGGTATTTGTCATCCAAGTTGTAGAACTTCAACTCCCATGATGTTGCTGGATGGTCGAGAAAAGGTTTGGATCAAGTATTTTCTTTTGAAGAACACTCGATTTGTTGAAATTAATGAGTTGGCCTTAAGTTTCTCCAAAGATATTGAGGATGTCCATGAGATTCTGAGCTTTTACTTTGTTTGCTTTGCGTAAGACCATGCAATCATCAGCAGAAACGTAAGATGATTAATGGAGAGTGCACCTCCACATATTTTTATTCCAGTAATGATACCTAAATCCTCAGCATGAATAAGATTTCTTGAGAGAGCTTCCATGCAGAATAGAAAGAGGTAAGGGGATAAGGGATCTCCTTGCCTTAATCCTCTTGAGGGGTTGAAGAAAGAGTCTGATAAGCCATTGATAAGGACAACAAAAGTAGTGGTGGTGATACATTGCATAATTTTGTTTCACCATTGTTCATAGAAGCCCATCTTTGTCATGATGGTGTTGAGGAAGTTCCAATCTACTATGTCAAAGGCTTTTTCCATGTCAATATTTATACCCATACTCCATTCTCACCTTTGGTGCCTCTTTTGGATCTCAGAGTGTATAAGTTCATGAGCAATAGCAATATTATCAGAGAGTTTTTTCGGTATGATTGCAGATTGGTAAGGGGATATAATTTTGTTGATAAATGGTTTCATTCTCTTGGCTAAGAGCTTGGAAAATGATTTTATAGGTGGTATTACAAAGACCGACAGGTCTGAATTGACTTGGGGAAGTGGGGTTTTCTACTTTGGGTATGAGGGATATAAAGGTTGCATTTATTTCTTTTAGAATATGACCAGGCATGAAGAAGTGTTGCACTATTTTAACAATGTCTTCTCCAATGATATCCCGGTTAGCTTGGAAGAAATTTGGGGGAAGCCATCCGGTCCCGGAGCTTTGTCCTTAGCCATGTCAAGAGGATGATTTTAACTCATTGTGGTCTAGGATTCTATGTGGGAATTAGGTTGATAATCTCTGTTGATGAGAGGGCTTTCATCAGTAGCCATTTTGGAGAAATGTTGAGTGAAAGTTGTTTTATCTCTTGATAATTTGTAATCCATTGCCCTTGACCTGTCTTGGATAATATAAATCTTGTTTCTTCTTGTTCTCGCACTTGGTAGCTCTGTGGAAGTAGCTTGTGTTTTGGTCTCCCAAGCTTAATGAATTGACCCATGCTTTTTGTTTTCCAAAATTTTTCTTCAACATCCTTCCAATCTTTGAGGTGATATCTAGCTACTTTGATGGCTCGATTTCTATCGGCTACAAGTAGTTTGTTTGTAACTGAGAAGGTGCCGCTTGCATTCTTCAATGTTAATTTTAATGTTGCCATAGACCTCCTTGTTCCACTTTCTCGAGATGTAACTTGATGTCTTTAAGCTTTCTAGCTATAAGATAAGCACTAGAGCCAAAGGTTCTTTCTCCAAAGACTCGATATAATTTCCTTGCAGTCCCTTGTGATCTAACCATGGAATAAAGAACTTGAAGGGAATTTTACCGGTTGCCAGAGGGGTTAGAATAGGGTGGTGATCGTGAGCCAATAGCAAGCATATTTGTGATGGTAGTATTGGGATGTAGCAGGAGCCAACAATCAGTGGCCAGCCCGCTATCCAATCTTTGTTCAGTAAGATTGTGGCCATCTCTTTTGTTTGACCAAGTAAATGGACATCCAGTGGAACCCAAATCCACTACATCCAACTCAAGGATTTTGTTGCTAAAGATAGTAGCTTCATTGGTATCTATAGGATGATCACTAAATTTTTCAAAGTGTCATGAAGAATAATGTTTAGGTCTCTAATAACCAACCAAGGTAAGTTGTTAATGGGCAGTATTTTCCAAAGATTTTCCAAGAGAAGAGTTTACTATCCGTATCATATGGGCTACCATAGTAACCACAGTGTATAACCAAGGAGAGCCACCGCAGGCCTAACAATAGCATTGATATGATTGAGAGAAGAATCAAGAATTTCAATGTTTAGATTACTCTTCCATATCAATGCTAATCCACCAAGCCGGTGCTAATTAGCACCTCCGGTTAAAAAACCAATAGTTATGGACATTTATCTCATTCATAGTGTTTTGAGCTTTTCTTGTTTTTGTTTAGTCTCGAGATAAAGATAATGTCGGGATTTAGCTTGTTTAACATATCATTTAGATATCTTTTAGCATCCTATGTTCCTGAAGTCCTTGACAATTCCATGCCAAAGAGGTAAAGAATTGCCAAAAATAGGACACCATAGGATATTTTGAAGTTATTCTTCTAGTGATATGGTCATAAATTGTATTCATGATCAGATAGAAGCAAAATATAATTACAAAGATAAAAAGAAATGAGTGCGGGAGAGGAAGAGTATAGAAATGTACCATATTAGCAGCCGAGGAAGATCCCAAGTCACCATTAGCCATCAAAATGTTGTTGTTGGAGTCAAGAGACATTGCAGATTTGTTATCCCGATCTTTGAACCTTTGAGACAGTCGAGTCAAAAGAGTTGATTTCAATACCATCTTCGGACTTGGATAGGTTTCTTTCTCTTTGGTTTCCATCATGGTATCTAGAGGATTTGGTGAAGAAAGCTATTCAAACACATGAGATTTCTTTTTGCCTTCCATATCTTTTTTTTTCTTTTTGGCCCGATCAGCTTCCATTCTTGCTTTAATTTGAGCTAGGCTTGGTAAGGAGTTGAAAGGGAAGGGTTTTGGTGGAGGGAGGTTGGTAAAATGCTATCAAGGTCCACAAAGTGTGTTGATCTTCAAAGTGTTTGAGGTACTAATAGTTTTAGCTCTTGTAGCAGTTTTCATCCTTGGAGAGTTTTTCTTGTAATTTCCAAAGAATCTTCTTAGCTAACTCCAGTTTTTTTGTTCTTGATTTGGCAAGCTAACACATCTGGGTGAGGTTGGAAATTGTCCAAAGGTGTTTCAGGTTGAGCACTAAAGATAAGTGGATCCTTAGAAGATGAGGCAAGATTTGCAATAGCTTTTTCAAGTTCCAATTTTTTTGTTATTTTCATTTTTATGTCAAATTCAGCAAACAGCAGCGCAGACGAGTAGGGTCTGTAGATGATTTTTTTCCAGCTTGTACAATTTTTTTTTTGTTGCTGGGTTTTTGCTTATAGTTGCATAATCTGTCCGTCAATTAATGCTAAGAGGGAAGAAAAAACAATGAAGCAATTTAGCTGTTGACTGCAATGCTATGCTATTTTTATTTTTATTCACTCTAAACAAGGTCTTACTTCGATTTTCACAACCACAGTTTTGAAGAAATATTCCTCCACCTTTGCAACATTTTGGGCCATAGTGATACATTTTGAGTTATGGTGTAGGTTTCAGAGAATGCAGTACATTTTGGATTATGAAGTTTACATATTTCTTCTAAGCATTCAGGAGAAGAGGAAAACCAACAGGAATTTTGCGGAAGGAGACTGCACTGTAGGTCTGTCCTGTCTGTCTGCCTTGCCACTCAAATAAGTCAATAGTATCTTTCGTTAATCTTTCACTGGAAAAACCAGCTCACATCTGTTTTATCTCCCTGTATTTTTTTTCGACTTAACTAAAATTGAATAAAACTCAATTGCTCAACTTGCCAGACAAAACGATTCTGTAAAATTATTACAAGACGATTTATTTATCTTTTATGAAATGTTAGATTTCCCTATATATGTATTCCTCTAAAATAAAGAATGCGATAATTTCAAAGGCCTAACAAAATACTGTAGTAAAGAGAAATGTCACCAGTTTTTCATAGTTAATGCCAATGGGATAGCCTCCCAAAACCAACCATCCAGCATATACGAAGCAAATGCACAAAACGATTTTTAAAATCCAAGGGTAAACCCATCTTGCAGCCTCCCAATATTGAACAGCCAAATCTGAAAGCGTTGTTCTGATGAACTGTTGGTCACCGGGTGGCTCGGGCTGATACAATTCTCCTTTACTCCCATCAAATTCTTGTATAACACAGTTTTCCTTTTCTAGAGTTTTTAACGAAACTCTAGTGTTCACGTGAGGAGTTGCACTAAAATACTTCCAACGTAAATCCGAAGAATCTCGGATGACCAATTTTGTTGCTGAAGTTTCAGGATCAAAACATATGAGATCCGACTTGTTATACCAGTATAGGATTTCATTCTTCTCCGTTACAAGGAATGGGTAATCATCCAAGGTAATGTTTTTTGTTATGGTATTCAGCTTAAGCTCCAAACTCCAAGATCTGCCATAACTTGGTTCTATAGAACAACTAGAATCCTTGGTATAGAACCATATGTCGATAAACTTATATTCTCGCCTGTGATGAACAACACAAAGACATTCTCTTAACATTTTGAGCCTTATATCTGCAGCTTCACCTACATGTAAGCAGGGTGGCAATGGGAGTAATTGAAACTTTTCATCTTTCAAACTGAGCCCCACAATCTTCATTGCCTTGTAATCCATCCAATGCAGCACTCCGTCCACAAGAATACCCGCTATTGAGCACAAAGAGAATGTAACTTCTCCAATATTTCTCCACCCAGTGCCACCGCCGAGAGTGTACACTTCCACACGTCCAATATCGAGGTTTTTATCAGGGTAGTAGATTCTAACAACCTTGTACTGCTTGTTATGCAAATCAAAACCGAACCCGCTCACTACTAAGCCCTCTGGGCTGATTGCTGCTAATCTTGGAAGATCAACAGATTGTCTTGTGAAAGGGTTACAAATATAAACAGGATCATCCACAACATTGTTGGGGATGGTAAAACAAACTAAGCCGTTGCAGGAACCAACAATGACATCTTTGTAACTTTCGTTGGGGTTTTCACGATACCTGCTTTGGATGGGAGAGTGATGGAATTCTGCTAGGAGGTCAGCGTATGTGTTTCTTTGATATTGTTCATAATCATGTCACTCGCTGTATAATAAAGTCTAAAACAAGGCTTTTCTTTGTTGTTTAACCCGATTGCAAATATCATACCTTCATTAATATGATGGAAGAAATCACGCCAAGTTCTTGATACTTGCTTGCATTGAAACGCAGACTCAACTGGTACACGAGAAAGTATTTCGTAGGTTACTTCAGGAGGATAATTATCCAAATTCATGGGATTAATCCTCATACTCGCTTGCATTGAAAAGCAGATGTGTAGCTAGTGAAAGACCCTGTTCAGACTCTTATATATAGGGTTAGGATTTAGATTCAGAGTCCAGTAGTATAAGCATATAAGGATTAGGATCCCCTTTCTCCAGTAAAACATCTAGATGTCACTGCCAGACCATTCTTGACCCGTTGATAAATTATACTGGGTTAGGATATAGACCCGTTAAAAACGAGCAGCCTGGACTACAAAGTTGGGGCTGCGGGCCCCAGAAACTTGTATTATGACATGTACGC